>VXAC01008717.1:364761-514336 GCA_013399225.1 Rhipidura dahli
AAAAAGCCCCATCTCTAGTTTGGGCTCTGAAACACCTAAGGAGGTTCTCCCACAGGATATACGCTCAGGGAGTTGTTTCTGTTCCATTTATGGCACATTAATATTATGACAGAGTTTATTAAAAAAACCCAACTCAAACCAAATCTTTAGCATACCTGAGAAACAGACCCAATACTGCAGAATTTTTACATTCACCCAGGGAAGCAAAAACCAAACCAAACAAAACATGAGGCTAAAAGCAAAGATCCAAGACTCTGAATGTACTGCGAGGTCAAAGCTATTTTCTTTGTGATTTTATAATATTCTCTCCCCCAATTTGTGGCAATCTGCTGCAGCCATAAAATTGACATAAATCAGATGTACATGGAGAGCACTGAAAAATGTCAACATTAGGAAAAAAATGCCCAGCAGTAACTTCTGAATAGGAAAGAAAGTCATTTAAAATGTCTTGCACAAGACTGAGAGTTCACCAAATAAGGAGAATCCCCTGCAGTTAAGGAGATTTGCTGGGTTTACCACATTAACCAAATTGTTTAAGTAGTGCCCTTATGCCATTAAACTTAAAGTGGTGTCAGTGTTCCCATTTATGCTTTAATTTCTGCATTCTATAACTACTATTAAAACACTTCAGATTAGACCCAGCCTAACAAGTTTCTCTTTTGTCTGTTGGTTGCTGGTTTGGATTTTTAAAAAATGCATTTTTATGTTGCTCTGGCTAAATATATTCCAGAGGAGTGTAAAATTAATTATTTCAACAGAGTTTTTATTTTGTGTTTAATATTCAAAGACATTTGAGTTTTAATTTGAACATTTACAGTCATTTCCCTTTTTTCTGCTGAAAAAGGGTAAATTGCCATCAGCATGCAATGCCATAGGATTGTAGCCTTTTAAAATATCACATAGTCTGATCCTTGCCAACGACAAGCTCTTGTAATAATTTTTAAGCCTCAGAATCCAGGACAAAAAGCTATCAGGCATCTCCCATCCCTGTAATTGCTCAGCACCTTTGAGAATCAGGCCACTTTCACTGAGATGCCTAAATATAGTTTTAGATACTTAACTGTAGGAACTGAGATTTTTGAAAAAATGAGGTCAAAACGATAAAAACTAAATCTCATCACCTTCGACATTCATAATTAAATGAATATTCAAATGAAAGTAGTTGCTTAAGACTACTGTGTGTTCTTTCTGGCAATACACAGTTCTGAGTATTTTTTTTTCTAATTTGCAATATTTTATGACTTTACTACCAAGACAGCTTGCTCTCAGTGTCTGAAACACAGTGGTACATTCCAGCAGGTTTGCAAGCACAGAAGCACCATTCTACCACCTTTCTGATATAAATGACAGCGTTCCAAGTGCTCAAAACAGCTCAGCAGGAGCTGCAGAGGCAATATTCCAGCAGGTGCTCTAATTTGCTGGAACAGCAGGCAAATTACCCCCTTCACCACAAAAGGAAATGATGGGAACTGGAAACTTCAGCCAGGAAAAGCTACAGACTGGGCAACACCTTTGGGAAGCAGCGATCCCTTTTCCCACCCTGCATTTTCCTCTGCAGGAGTCAGAGCACTGCTGGTAACAAGGCGTGATGGCATGGAGCAGCTAACTCCACGCTTTTGAGTAGTTTAGAGCTGTGCCTTCCTTTCTTTTACTTTTCTCACATTTATTTGCAGCTCAAACTTCCAACAGCTAACGTGACACAGTTGTGATCAAACAAAGACTAAATGTGTCTGGCTCAGCAACGTCCTCCTGCCCAACAAGAGAAATGTTTTAGCTACAGCTCAATAGTGGGGCAGCAACAGAGCACTCATTCAGGATTGTGGAATCAACTAAAAATTACAAGAAAAGCACAGTCACTGAATTGTTTTTTTTTTTTTTAATCTCACAGCAGTTCTCTGCAGTTACTCCCATCATCTTAAGATGATTTTAAACAAGATCATTCTCTGGGCACATGCTGGTAAAGAGCAATGTAATGCCCATGGAGTCATCTGTAAAAATGCAATCCCTAATATACAGCAGATAAAGGAAAAATTACATTTTTCCTCTCTGCTTGCGGTTAGTCTGGGTGCCTCAATCCAATTTTCCTAACTGACATTACATTACTCTGCAGTTACATGTTTGCACTTTAATGTTTATCTCCTAAATCTTGAGCCGTGCACTTCAGTCATGTCTGCGGAATATGTGATGTAATCTCACTAGATGTGTGTAATTAGAAAGATATAATCAAAAACCCTAACCCGAAGGAGGTTTTTCTTCTTTTCCAGACTTAAAATTCATAAGCAATGTTGAAAAGAGTTTGTAATTTAATCCCTGTATGCAGCAGATCACCAAAGTATACATAAACTGAAAGGGCTTTCTTTGCTGGGGGAAAAAAAAAGAAAAAGGATTCACATGAATCTTCAATGTCTACAACGTGCAGAGAACCCCCATACATGTTCTGCTTCTACAGAAATAGATTGCAGCTCCCCCTGCACATCTACAGGACCGAAGGAACATATTTACCTCTTATTACTGTTACTCAAGAACAAAGTGCTTAAGCTCACTTTCATCTCCAGTTCAGTACAGCACCACAAAACAGGGGTGAAAACTTCTATATCACTGTAATAACAATATTAAAATATCATTAAAACATGCAGCAATCTCAGTAAATGATAATTGCTATCACTAATAGCCAGGAGATTAAATGAAGGGGAAAAAAAAAGTTTGGTCTGGGTATTGGGAATGAATTCCTAATGGAATTCACCTGCAGTGCACAACCCCGGCAGCCCTGGAGGCAGCAGGGACAGCTCTCTGGGGGCTGCACACACACTTACAGCAGCTCATCAGGGAGAAAATGCAGATACATGGCTTTATTTAGGGATGAAAAAACGCAGCCCAAGGAGCTTCAAATGAAAGGTTTATCAGAGGAATGAATGGCACAGGTTCTCTGGAAGCAGCTAGGGAATGCCCAGCTTTATCGGCAATGAGCCCACGGGCACGGCAGGATCGGTCCAAGCCCTGCTTCCAAGGAGGCTTGCACAAATGGCAAAAAGGTGGATCTGAACAGACTTCAGACCCTGTTTAAAACTCTTGTATGAAATTGCTTTTAACAAGAAATGGCTTTTTTTTTTCTTTCAGAGCAATTCCAGAGAACCGGAACTTTCAAAAACGGAGAGAAAAAATGTTTTGATGTGAAAACAAGAGGAATTGCACTGATGGAAACACTTTTAAACACTGTTGTAGGAGAGCGAAAAGTATGTGTAAATGTGAGTATATGCACTCTTACCCAGTGCAGTCTGACAAGACACCCTGAGTTATTTCTATGTTCCCAAAAGTGGCAGGTCAGGGACCTGTCTGGCAGCACCCAGACGAGCTGGATCTAGGAACCAGCTCAAAGTGCAGCACAGCCAGCAAACTCTTCTTCCTCCAAGGAATGCAGCTATCACATCTTTTGCAATTCAGCAGCATCAAAACCAAATAAACCTCAAATAGTTTTCTAACAATTCTTGCCCACATCCTGCACAACACAAGGTAAATGTGCATAAGAAACATTTCAGAATGTGCCTGATGGTCATATTCCTTATCTTAAGACTCCTGAAGAAAACCAAGTGTGCTGAGCAGCTGAACTGGTTAACTTTTGCTCTGACTCTGAATTGCATCATCCCCTTTTGTGAGTGACATGGTCACTTATTAAAAAATGTGTCATATGAGATGTTTTACAACACATTAATATTTGCTTCTCAACTACCAGCCATCTTATTAAATTCTCAGCATGTTCTCACTTTGGAGCCATCCAGATAATATAGACAGCAACATTAACAGCAATAAAGACATTGCTAGATGTAATGTAGTATCTAATTAACAGTGATCTCAGTGGGGCACGGCCAGGAGAGGACAACTGAATAAAAATCATCTGCATTATTTAAAGTTACTGAAATATACAATTAATGGCAGCAGCACCCATTTTAATTAAAACTTAGAGGTTGTGATCCACACTGGCTACACCTGTGTCACGGGTTGGCCCCGACATGACAGACAGTCGCCTGCTCGAATCGCGTTTCTCTCAATGTTATCTATAAAATCCCGCGGGAGGCGGGAGTGGGGACTTTTTTCCGGCCCAGGGGTGGTGGCCGGGGTGTCACGGTCCCCCCGGGGCCGGGCCGGGCCGGGTGTCGCTGCCTTTGTCCCTTCCCGAGGCACAGCCCGGACTCTGCTGGGGCTCTGGGGGGGCGGCCCTCAGGCTCCTCCGGCGCGGCCTCTCCGGGACGGGGTTTTTCCCCTCCCGGGACAGCGGGGCACTGACGGAGCCTGCAGTTCGCAGCAGCCAGCACACACTGCACGTCGAACTGAAGAAACAGCCCTGCATNCCCCATGGGCTGGCCCATGTTCTAAAGTTGAAGGAACCGCGAGAGGGTTTGTAGAAAAAGGAGACTTTACATCACTGCAGATGGTTTTTGCTACAGGAGGTGGCACTTTGGACAACCACGTAAAGCGGGAAGGAACCCTTTCCTTTCTTGAGAACTGCACATGGATTGAGGGAGAGGAGAAGGAGGGGGAGGGAGAAGAGGAGAAGTTCTGGCTGTATGTTCTGATTGGTTTTTTCCTTTCCTTTTTCTCTTAGGTCTGTTAATAAACTTTATCATAGCATATAAGTTGTGTGCCTGCTTTGCTGTCTCCTAATGGTTTATCTCACAGGAAAGAAATCAGGGAACAGTGCATAAATGGACCATAAAACCACTACAACCTGACACAAAAGTAATGGCCTCAATCAGGTTTGAAGCAATTAGTCAATCTCTAGCCATCCTTTTCTTGTCTTTCCCAATTATTTATGGTTTAATGCCCATTAGAGCCCACTGCCATGGCCATCACCAGGCACCCGAATTCCATACTGTGAGAACAGAGCTCTAGAGACCTTCTGGAGTTCTTACACCTTCTCCCTCTTGTGTTGGCCAACCACTGAAAGAGGGGTCAGGGTTGTTTATCCCTCCTGCAAGCAGCTTAGGACAGGCTGGGCATTGTCAGGATGAGCAGGGAGCCCTACAGCTGGCAAGGCCTCAGGATTTTCAAGAAATGAAATGGCCACACTGGAGCCCAGTGCTAAACAAAATTAACATATTATTATTATTAACTTATTCCTCTCTTCTTCAATCTCCTGCTCTTCAGTGCCAAAAGAGTGCTCCTGCTCTAAGCTGCAACAGCAACGCTTTGTTTCCAGTTTTGCTGTACACACCCTCAAGGGCTCTTCCCAAGTGCTCCATCACCTCCTTCTCATTTTTGTAACACACAGTGGCAAAGAGGAACGTTTTCTGTGTCAGTATGGGGGAGAACTTCTGCAAATACTCAAAAATCCATGGTTATAAATGTTGATCTACATTCAGTAAAGCCTCCCCAGGCCACTGAATCTGCTCTCAAGCAAGAATTCAAGTTGTCTGCTCACTGATGCTCACTTTTTTTGGTACTCCATTCTAAGGAGGTATTTTGTTTATCTCTTCCAGATTAGCATTTCCCCCTCAACTTGTGAATCATTTCAGGTCTTATTTTCTGTCTCTCACAGCATGTCAGCTCCAATGCTCTGCTTTAATGAAAGACTTGGCAAGCCAGCACCGTTTCTTCACCTGTAGTTTTTAAAATTAATTTAGCGTCTTCTCAAGCAGCACATTCCCTCATAGCCCACATCAAGATAATGCTCCAGCCATATGTGGATGAAAGCCTCTCCCCTCCCTGACACAGCCAATCCAAACACCAGCAAACACTCCCAGGAAGCCTCTGCTAATAACATCTTTCCTCAATTTCCTTTTCCAGTTTTTCTTTTTCATTCATTCCCCTGAACAGGATATTGAAAGGTTTCTGACCTCCATAAAGGTCATTGCATGAAGAGATAGAAAATTCTTCCCTCAGCCTTGATATTTTCTCACTTCTCAACGTTTCAAACTTTGGTATAAACTCTTCAGCTAATTAAAAACTTCTTGCAGAGACTCTCCAAAATATCCTTCACAAAGTTTATGCTTTCATGTCCACTCCAGAACTTGATTTATTTAATCACTGAGAAATAAGCATTGTCCACTGCTTTGCCTCTTATTTTTCCATTCCCTGAGTAACCACCCATCTCACATCACTTTGACACACATCCCTAACTCACCACTCTGCTTTCAGAGGTTAAAAAAGATCAGTTTGGCCAGACTGATTAGTGAGACACAAAGCTAGAAATGTTTTCTCATCGTGGCTTTCCATTCAGACATCTACTAAACATTGCACGTGGAAGCTTTTCTTTCTAATGGTAACTCACTAAATGGGCATTGTCAATATTCTGTATAGTTCATTTGAAGGATGTTTTCCTGCATATGTGCCATGATTTCCCCAGGCACTGAATTGAAACCAAGTTTAAATGTTTTTGATATTTCACTCTTTTTCCTTGTTTTCCACAGTTCCTGCTTGGTATTTTGTAGTTTTTAAGTTTTATAGAATCTGACAAAAGCTGAATGCAATGCATTATTTACAAAACTTTTTACTTCAGTCTTCTACCTGATTCTGTTTGGGAAGTCAAACGATTCATAGACACAAAAAATCCTTATATTTGATTTGTTATGACCTTTATATGCATGAGTTACTTTAAAAAGTAAGTCTGGAGTCAATGAGCTGGGAAAGCAGTGTTGAGATCAACTGAACCAAATTTTCACTTAGTAATTGGAAGACTTTTTCCAGGCCAGACTGGTTTCTGAACAGAATATACCCTATAAAACTGAGATAAACCAGGTAAAAAGAACCAACTATTCTTTCCACAACTGCCAAAATAACAGTCAGAATCTGACTTAGGTCTGTAACTAATCCTGATGTCTAAATAATAAATCTCAGTTCAGCTCACCATAAGAGTTTTTCCCCAGCAAAACCAAACTGCTCTAATTTTAAATTGCATTTTTGTTTCCACCTCCGTTCAGTCAAGTCCATGAATGCACTGATCAAGGGGAAAACCTAAGAAATTGGGAAGAGGGGTTTGAAACACTACACTCAGTAAAAAGGTTGAATTTTACCAGTCATTTCACGTTTTTCATTATTTGCAGCATTTTAATTCCATGCCAGCAACTATCAGTTTCGACGCTGTCAAGCCAGGACTTTGTTTAAACTTTTTAAAACTTTGATGTCTTAACACCAACAAATTTCAAAAGGAAAGCAGGTTTGTGAGCACTTGAAGAGATAAAGTGAAAGAGGCCAGAACTTCAGAGGCCATCAGGACTCTGCTTCCTGACACCTGCAGCCCAAGGACTGAGCAATCCCGGAGCCCACGATGACATTCCTCCTTCTGAGCCTTTCACTCAGCACACATTAAAGCAGCCTTGGGCTTGACTCACCCACACACCAAAAAGCTGTGTGCAGAGGATGAAACGTGAGGAAGTGATCTCATTCTGAACCCAGCAGATCTTTCACTGCCTAGCTATGGATGTGGGGATTTCCTGCTGCTCCTGTAACCAAGTTTTTCTGGGGCGCTTTCGGAATGGATTTACCAAGTTGGGAACTAACAAACCATAGCAGGGTGGTGTGTCAGAGCCCCCAGATGGCTGAAGTATAATTTGCTTAAAAAACCACTACACCAGATACAAGACAATGCCCAAAACATTATGGAAAATGCTTTCAGCAGTCCCAGGCTCAGCCCGTATCTGACATCACTACACTGAAAATTATGCCCCAAATTCAGCCCCCAACCAAAGGGCAGCAGCGAGCAAATTGCCCTCTAGACCCTACATAAAACACCCCCTTCAGAAGTGGTATCTACCACTACCTCTTAGAACACAATTATTTCCAGAATCTATAATGTATTATCTTTGAAAATTGCTCATATCAAAGCCCGCTGCCACCAGATTAAACTCCCACCATGGCTTAAATAAAACAAAAGCTTGGAACATCCATTTCCACCTCAATCTTTTCAGAACTTTTTAGTGACAAACTGCCACAATGCAAGCATAAAATATTCAGGTTTCTTTCAGCTCTGTATAGTACAGGTATAGTGTTTCTAAAAGTAAATTAAAACAGTATTTTGTCTTCTGCTTGTTGACTTTTTTTAAACAAGAAAAAAATGTATGAACTGAAGATTATACTTGAGTTTGAATTGATTTTTTTTTTGGTGTGTGATGGTAAAATACTTCATTCCCTGTTGAAGTGGCCTGCTTGCCATCAGTTTTGCCACTTACAAGCTCAATACCACTCTTGCTCAGACCACACAGCCAAAATATTTTTGTAACCCTTCTTGTGTCCAGCAGTACCTTAACAACAACTTTCCAACGAACCTGAAGATGAACACAAAAAGTTACAAAGCAAACAGGAGAAAGGAAAAGCAGATCTGCAGGAATAGTGAGCATCACATAATCTTTTTGTATTTTACTAGTCACCTGCCTCTCATTATCCAAGTGCAGCCTTCCCTACACCTAAAAGTAGCAACACTTAAAGTCAGGTGAAAAACCACCATATTTTACATTTGCTCATTCTTTCTTCCAAGATGAATACAATAGCCTGTATTGTACTAAAAAACCATGGTTTTGTGCACTACATTTTTTTAGTAAAATGAAATCATGGTAAATGAATAAGAATCCTATCTGGAATTGCATCCTGACACGCTGAGAATATAAATTATGTTTCATAAAACCGTACATAACTAATCTAGATGGGTGCTGCCATTAGACAGCGCCTTAAAAGCTGCAGTCTAGTTTAGTGCAGATAATTTTAATTGACTATAAGGGCGTATCTCAATGGTCACGAAATTGTTAGGGAAATGTATTGCAAGGAAAGAGCATTCCCTCAGCTGTGGGGAGCACAGTGAATGCAATCTAATAATGCTCTGGGTTTCCAACTGCTAGATGCATTTTGCGATTGGAAGTGATTGCATTGAGGATGTAGATGGGCCACGTAAATGGGAGCTTTTATTGCTGGTTAGCATAATTACTGTGACTGCCCAGGCTGTGTTTGCATCTGCTGGAGCTTGGTTAAGATTTTTGGAGAGTCATATAATGGGAGAAGAGTTGTTCTCACAATGAGCTGCTTCCCTGGCTAAGCACATGAAACAATTTCTTAGGGTTTTCTGCTGGTCTTCTGAAGAGGATGAAACATGAAATAGGCAGGCCTCTAACACCACTACCTGAAGAACCCACTGAACTGTGGTAAATCACTGATAAACAAAGGGCTCAAATCAGTTATAATGAGGCATACCCCCCAGACTCACAACTATTATCTGGGAATCTAGTTAAACAAGAAAAAGGACGTTATAAAAAAAATCTGTTCCTTTCTACTGTGTCTTGGGAGTATTTAGCAACTTTAAAGAGGTCTTAATTCAGAAGGCCCAAGCTGGAGACAGTATTTGTAAATCAATCATCATTTTTCTCTCCCTCCCCATTTTTTGAATATTTGTTTTGTTGTCCTTTTTTTACTCTTCTTCTTATTTGAAACCCTTCTTAGTACTGCACTTTCTCTTCTTTTCTCTTGCTTATTTTTTAAGCAATAAACAGTTTCTCGATTTTAAACAAACTCCATGTCTGATTTTCTTACTGAATTTAAAGGAGGGGGTTTTTATGCTGTTCAGTTAAGCAGAGCTCTGCTCCCTTCATACCATTGCCCACGTTATTGCCACGGGAATCACCAAGAAACCAGCACGCAAGGACTCGGTTGTTATGCTAAGATATTTCCCTCAGCAGTAATCAAGCCCAAAGTTTGAAGCTCTAATCTTCAAGGTCTGCCTCCTCTGCTCAGTGGGGTCACCCCATGGCTGAGATCCACAGGAAAAGGTGCTCAGCTGGGACACTCAATATCTGCAAGGGATTACGAGGCTGGGCTCTGGGGCTCAGTGCTGGAAGAACAAAGACCAGAACTCCCTCTCTTGCTTTGGCTTTTCCCACCTAGCTTTTGAAATAAATCGATAAGGGGGAGGAGGAAGAAGGAATTAGAAATAGCAATTGCTTTAACAGAGGATTTTTCATGTGCTTTGAACTCTGATCAGCACTACCAGGAGACTGTCTCAGCTGAGAGCCTCCCAGGGCTGTGCATATTGCATTTCCCTTTAAGGGACAGGCATCTAAGAATTCCTTTTGCCTTTGATTTTGCCCAATACCCAGAGAGCACAGGCAGCCAGCAGAGGCCTCTGACAGGTTGTTGGCCCTGGTCTGTGTGCCTGCAAAACAGATCAGACCTTATCATGGCTGAGCCAGACACCATCACACCCCCAGAAGGGCCCAGGGGCTCTGGAACCTCAACCTCACTTGTTGAGCCAAATCGGATCTCTCAGCTTTGAGTCCTGCCAGTGCTGGAACATGAGTGGTGCTAAGATAAAGCTACTTATCTAGCTCGTTTGCAACCAAATCTTTTTAAGATTAACTAGTCTACCACTGCTATAGCTAAAGATTTAATTGGTCTTGAAACAGCAAGGGTACCATAAATCAGGATGCAACAATTTCTTCTTAGCCCCAGGAGACACAGCACCTACTTTTACAGAAGCAAGTAAGGAAACGTGGAAGCTTTTGACTATATAAGCCCAGATCATTTCAAGAGAAGCAAATATTCCATTCCCCCCTAAGGTTGGGACACTTGCAGAGCAGGTGTACTACAGGTGGTGAGCTGCAGTTACCTTTGGCACCACAGATCCAGCCACACACATCTCCTTTTCTACCCCATGGGTCAATGTATGAAAAGGATTCTTTTTTGATGCTTAGGTTGCATGCAAGCAATTGCAGTTCATGAAAATGGATCCAGCATCTGTGGTTTCATGTAAATTTAAATGCAAGAAAAACTGTGGGGGAAAAAGGTTTTCCTGGTTTGTTTTTTTTTTTCCCTTCTCTGCCATGCCCAGTGATGGAGGTTAATCTCAGGCAGGATGCTGTGCCCCAGCTACAGGGACAGTGGTACTCAGCTGCAATTAAGGCTACTTGGTTTCACACATGTGACATAAATTTGGGAGGGGTTTTTGTTTAGTAAAACCAGTACAATAGTTGAGTACTAGAGAAGCTTATCTTTACTACACAAAAAAAAACCACCCCATAAACTACAGTTTGGCTTTCTTCAAAGCTGTCTCAGGAAGAACTAAACCCCTAAAATTCTTTTATCTTTACAGTACCACAACTGATCATTTTTGTAGAAAAATCTGGCATACTACTCTTTCAATCAACCTTGTCAGTCAAAAATTACTTAAAACACACTGTAGGCCCCAAACACCAGGACTCAGAATGCAGTAAGCTTGTGCTAATTGCATTCCAAATCCTGTACATCGTGTCTCACAACATGCAGGCTACCAGTGCAACAAGTACCAAGCAGAGCTTCTGTCTAAGGAGGAGCAGCAACCATCAGTCTTTAACTGACCACAGAAAATGCCTTCTGAAAAACAGAAAGCTGAAGTGAACATCTCCTGGGCACTGATTGCTCCGCTTTCCACAGAGCTGGAAACACTTTGCAGACACCAATAAACTTTTCAAGAATGTTTGGTGCATTAGCCACAGAATTGTATATAAATAGTTCTGACTCAAGCTTGCTTTTGGGTACCAGCACAGAGTGTGCCAGGAGCAGACAAAACGTACTTAAAGACCTATTCAAATTTTATTTGAAGAATAAAAATGAGCTTCAGTTAAGACTTTTTTTCATTGCTACATCAATGCCAAATGCTTATTTGCAATATACAGAGCTAAAGTGAATAAAGGCATCTATCAGTTCCAATCCTGATCTTGAGATACTCTATTATTATTAAGTACAATCTTTTTAAATGAATGCAAAATTACTGTCACTCAAGGTAATAAGTTCCAACCATGTAACTTGACAAATCTATCATCATTATTACCTTGCATTTCTTCCTCTCCCATTGCAATTGTACAATATTAGCTGCCTTAAATTAATTGTTATTTTAATGGAGTAAGACCAATTTAACGAGTTCAAATATGAAAAGGTCTAAATTGATTTTACATCTTTCCTTACCAACCTGAACTGCAATTCCTACCATAACAGTAGAGGCTTTTCAAAAATAATTGTTCAGGACCAAATTCAAAAGCTTCAGTGAGAGCTTGATTTGATCTTCTACGTAGCCCCCAATTAAAAGAAATACACTATAAAAACAAAGTTGCTTCAGTATAATGATGACAACACTGAATTTAATACATTTATTTAGAACCATACAGAAGTACGTTAAAAGCAAGACGTATAGATCAAAGAACAAATGTTTGATTTTTCACAAAACGTTCTCTCCAGATTTTCTAAACAAGTAGCAATATCCTGCTGTACTGAGCTTTGTGATTATAGGTTAACAATTCCTTCATCTGGAAGGTAATCACCTTTATGATAGCAAAGTGGAAATCATTATCTTGGTTTTTGAAAGCCTGTAAATAAGTGCCTGAGACTGTCTATTTCCAGTTTTACTTTGTCTGCCTATTCACACACCACTAATATTATATATACAGACGTTAATGTACAAGGAAGCTTAAAAAGCTGAGTGTAACCACGCACCCAACAATTGGCCCAAAGTTCAAATAGAGGGCATCTGATACTAAATACCACTTTTTCTAGTATGTCCTCTTCCAAAAAGTAAACCTTTGCATAGGAAAAATCTTTTATGAAAAGTAAAACAATTGATTTTAAAAGGATCAATATTTCATTTAGGATGCACATTATGCATCACTGCATAATGCCTTAATGGCTGGAAATGAATCACATCCAGAAAATCTAAAACCAGATCCTGTAATAAATAATAGCTTGCCTGTCAGGCAATCAACCAGAACATTTCTGATGAATCTCTTAATCATATATGCTTGAGTCAAACCAGTGCCCTGTCACTCCAAGGCATAAACAGCAGAGACTGAAGCTTTTGAGATCTCAGATGGGAAGGGGATTTTAACACCATATCTCTGATCATCACTGATAAATGGAGTCTTGGCTCACACTCTGTGCAAGACTGTGTGCAGTGGCCAAGAGGACTGAAAGTCAGGGACCCCCAGCATTGACCTGAGCAGGAGCAGCCCCCAGCACAACCCACCTCTGCCCCAGGAGAGGAGAGTACACAGCTGCTGCTCTGCCTTTGCACTCCCAGCAGCTCCAGAGACAGCCCAGCAGCAGGGCTACACTCTCAGAGCATGTTTTCCATGGTATATGACATTTGCTTCTCTGCAAATTTGCTTCCTTTAAAATTAAGGAAATAAAGATGATTTCTCTTACACTTTAAATAACCTCTCTGTAGCCAGGCTGCACTACAAGTTCCAAGGTAAATTTTTTAGCTATGTGCTACATCCACAAGCATCTTTAAGTGGCTGGCTGGTAGTTACACACACTCTCTGGAATGGCTTCTTGGGATATGACTATTTGATTTAAATATTCAAATCCCCTCACCTGAAAGCAACACTTCCATTCTTTTGCTTAGCACTTCCAGGCTAGATAACCTGTGAGAATATTTTTCTATTCCCATGCTGTGTTCTGTGTTTGCCAACAGCAAATTGATTGGGGGTCAGAAATAAAAGCCAAGTCACCATAGCTGGGAAGGATAGCTGATTTCTCATCTACCTATGTGGTTATTTTGGGCATCCCACAGTGCTAATTTGGGAAGACAGGAAAAGAAAATATATAAGTGGAAAAACAGTACAAAGCAAGAGCATTTTCAAGCAAATTTTGGTTTCTTTCCAAATGCACTCAGAATTATAGGTCAATACGAATGCTATTAGCATTAAATACCAACACTAATAATTGAATCATTAGCACTTTTCATAGCTCTGGTTTTTCAGTCTGCTATCAAACAACTGGGCTCTTTTCTCTCATGATAGCATTATTTTTCTATTCCTTTATCTCAGACCTAAGGGTGGCTTGTAGTCTTCAGCTAAACTCGCAGTGCCAGAAGTATGTCATGCACTTTTTAATTTTAGGTTTTAAGTAGAGATTTACCCTTCCCCTTTGTCTTAAGTCATGAAGCATTAACATCTCCCAGTGATCAGAGAAGCCACCAAACAGCATTGTTCTGACATATTTGTGAAGTACTGCACTGGATCTCATTGCTTTTTGCATTAGAATGAAGTCGAGTTTTGTCTTCTGGCTGCTATTCTTGCAGTCGTATCAGCCTTATCTTAGAAAAAAAAAATCAAAGAACTTCATTTGGGGATGCACTCTGTGATTCAGCTCATGTTGCAGTTGGCTATCTGTAGATGCTGGCTGGAGAGGATCATTTTTCTTTCATTTCACATAGAGTGGCTGCCCAAAATATTCAGAAATCCTAATACATTTTTGTTGATGACAATGAGTTTTTCTATCCAAACAAACTCTAGCAAGTGGTAGTTGAGGTCATATAACAAAGTATGCAATGACAGAAGAGAATTGATTATGTTAAATCACTGTACATCAGTTGCATAACCAGCATTTATCATGCAAAGAAGTCATCCATTGACCTATTTAAACATGTTCTTATCAAATGGACATTACTTTGTTTGGCCTTTGGGGATGTTACCAAGGAACTTGGCTAGAGCAGCCCAAAAAACAAAACTCCCATCTCTCCTAACACTGTAATTTAAGATGGATACTAGGCTTTAGATCAAACAAACGTTAAAAAACACCCAAACAATAATAACTAGCAATTGGTTTTTTTTTTTCTTTTACACAGAATTTTTTTTTTTTTTTACATAATAAATTTAGCTAGGAATTCAATCAATCAAAAGTCATACAATCATTTGGGTTGGATAAGACCTTTAAGATAAAGTCCAAGCACTAATGTAGAACTGAGAAAACCAGCACTACACCCTGTCCCTAAGTGTCTGCAGGGACAGTGACTCCCCTGGGCAGACTGTTCCAATGCTTGACTACCCTTTTGCTGAAAAAAAATGTTTCTTAATATCCAATCTAGTCTTAAAGATTCAGAAAATGAGTGAGGATGTCTCTTCAAAATACTCCTGTTGCATAGCAGAAATTCTTCTAGGAATGTGGTCTATTCTGGCTATTCAAAACCTCCAGCCTCGTGGTGTGTACTTCTGCAGTTCCACTGCTGTGCTGGACAGGCCTGTGGGGACACTAACCCACAGCTCATTTTTCACTGAGCAAACTGCAGCACAATATCAGAACCAGACAGACCTTTTATATTTGAACCACACAGATCTGGGAACTGTGTTTTTGTCAGGAAAGCATTCCCTGCACGACCTCAACTTGAACTGGGACAATCCAAGGAAAAAAACTCAAACCAAGCAATCTGGCTAGATGATGCAACAGGGAACATTTTAGTATGTTGTCAAAAAAATTATAATTATACACAAAAATCCTAGAAACCTCCTTCTACATGAACCAGACTGTGACTTAATCACATGAGCCTTTAGAAAAACCTCAAGACATAATGGGATTTTTGCAAGAGCCTTCGGAGTTGACAAGTCTGCTAAAGACACATTCCTCCTCATCCCTTTACTGAAGATGTTTTTATTTCCTATATTCTTTTGACATGAAATAAGCACAGACAGGAAGTATAGAGCTGGGGTTTTTTTAGCCAAACATAACATATTCTAATATTATACAATATCTCCATCTTTAAACTCAAACTCAACACTGACTCACTGCAAAGTGGTGAAATCAGAAATCGGTCTTGGCCAGCTCTGCATTAATTCAACAGTGCAGGAGAGTTTTACTGAAGCCATTGGCAAAAGATTCACTGCTCCCTTTCCCTGAAAGCAGCCCTTCAATTACTGCATTTTTTAAACTTTGCACTGCATAAAAAGGATGACCTGTGCATAGCCCAGATATTGATTTTTGCACTCTGAAGCAAAAGCCTCACAAACTTATTCATGGAATGATTCACAGCTTATTATACAATGTGTTTCACTAGCACTTCTCCACCCACTGCTGATTTCCGAAAGCCCATGAGGCAACCACGGCAATTATTTACATAGAAAAGCAATATGCTACATTATAGAAGTAACACAATATGTTTTAGCAGCTTATACACACAGGAGGAGCCAGCACCATGCAAGCAGTCAGGTCTCCGTTGGCCACCAACAATTCACATTACTGGTTTGTGGGTTGGGTTTTTTTGAATAGGAAAAGGGAATTAATCCCACCAAGATTTCAGTTTAAAGTGTGGGTATTTTCCACAGGCAATGCTCCCCCTCCTCACACAGAGAAGTGCAACATAGTGTTACTAGGAAAATTCCTACAGTTTTGCAAATTAATCTTTACCAAGTTGCTATTGGCCCATTTACATCCAATTTTCCAAAAAAGAAACCAACTAGAATCTCAAGTGAAGCAAAATAAAATAAACCAAAACAAAAAGAGGCAGTTCTGGCCCTTTAGAAGACTGAGCTAAAAACATTAAGGGTGGGCAGAGAGGAGAGGAAAGCAAATTATCGAGGGTGATGCTTTAACATAGTTCTGCATTTCTTCTTCAAGGGAAACACTTGGGAAGCTCTGAGTCCTTCAGTGGCCATGACAACCCCACTGGGCACCTGTGATTTGCTCTGGCCAGCACCACTGGTGTAATGCTGTATGGCACAAGGAAAGACACAGGGAGTGGCTACTGGGTTAATTAACATTCCTTGCCTTCTATTAATGAGACAGTAAGCCCTTAATGCAAACAGATTTTCCTCTTGGACTAGAGGTCTGGAAAAAAAATTGCTCCAACATTTTTGAAGTCAAATTCTCACCATGGACCAGGATATCATTTCAGGAATAAAGAAAAAAATAATTACTGAGGTCACAGAAGCTAATGAGTTCTCCCAGCACACGTTCAAAAATGTTCTGTGCTACATATGAAATTTGTGAGAGATTATTCTGGAGTCCTCAAGCCTAAGTTAGCTCCAAGGGCACAGCAGCTCTGTACAAGATAGAAGACAGATAGGAAGAAGTCAGTTAAACAGTGGAATCCTGTCCTGCTCTCACACAGATTCTGGAGAGTGAATTCCCTAAGATACCCCTGCAATTTTTCCTGGGTTTTATTTATAGTCATAGCTAAGGATGTGCTGGAATCAACAAGGAAACAAAGACTCTGTGTCAGTAGCTTCAGGTCATCTTGCCACTAAGAGTCCTTCAGCATCAGAAGCTGATTTTGGTATCGGAGTTATTTTCATCACTACTCCCAATCAACTGGAGGAGAAAGGAGAACTTATCTGATTGATTTTCATTGCCCACAGCTAAAATCTCTGTCTTAACAGAGGTGGCAAACTTATCACACAACAGTCTATTTTCTTTATACAACTGTGCACATGGTGAATTACTAGAGACATGCACCAGTCTCAGACAGCAATTTTACAGAGCAAGAGTTAATATATATCGTATTTTACCTCTGTGTACCCTCCATAGCAGTCAAAATCAGAAAATACATTAACTCTTTCATTCTGTTATTCATCTGTAATGTTTACCAATCCTTACACTGTGCCAAGCTCCTAAATGAAAGGTTTGCGCCCAAATAATGGATTTCATACTAGGTTTTAGTCTATTGAAATAGAGAGGAAATAAAGTTAATCCCAAAACTGTCCATGCAAAAATATTTCATGTACTTGCAGCTTAATGGAAAGCACCAATAAAAGCAAACATTTAAGAGAGATTAAAGAACAAAAGCTTTGTTTCATTTGGTGTTTCACATGTAACTAAAAGGAAACAAAGTTTTATTACCCCACATCTAGAAATAAATAATATTTATTTCTAGATGTGCCTTCTGCCACCTCTAGTACCTCAGTTTCCCAAAGAGAAGAACTGCTGTTTCCTCTGACCATGGTAAAGATGGGCTGTGGTGGCATCTTCCCCCCTCCACAGGCTGCGCTCTGATCTCAGAAATGCTCACGAGACCTTAGCCTTGACAATCAGCACCTGGGCTGAGCATCTCTTGAGCTTTTTAGAGACCCTCTCTGCTCCCAGGGACTTGTGCTGCCGAATGAGCTCCTGCTTCTTTTTTTTAATGAACATCTTGCAAACATTTTTTGCCTGAATAACAACCCAAGTGGGATAATACTTCTGTTCTCAAACTTTCACAGAAAGCTTCTGACCACAAGTGCAGCCAGGATGAAACATTCTTACAGCTAAAGCCAACTCTCTTGGTCATGCAGCCGCTTTTATATTAAACCTGTTTTTACTGATGCCTTTGTCCATGATTCTTTGAGCAATCTTAAAACACTCATTCACAACATTTCTATTTATTTTTAAGTCATTCTGGACCTTCATCACCATCATATCCAGCAGGGAAGCCCTCAGAGTTTCAGTTTTGTAAGGAATTTCTTCTGCAAGCGACACCAAGTGTGCAGGAAAATAGACTGGATTTCAAGCAGCAAGCTCGTGTCATCGATTGTCAGTGAGCTGTGTCCAAACATACACACTCGGATGAAAACTTGGCCTGACAAACACTATCCATCCCAGTGCTCCAGGGAATCCACTGATCATTTGGGCTGGAGAGGAAATTTCTTTTCTCTTTCAACCCAGCACTCTGTAAAAGAGCAGATGTTCTCGATGAAGTATCCACAACGGTGCCAAGATGTTTGGATTTTTTTTTCCCCCCGAACAGTTAATTTCACATCCAGCAACGTGTGCAAGTAATTTAAAGTTGTTCCTGCTGATGCAAGATACCTCTCACTTGTCTGTGGTGACTTTCATGTGCTGTCAAGCTGCCTGAGCTACAGACACCAGTGACTGCAGGGCTGGACACAGTGAGCTATGCACTGGCACCCACAGGTGCTCAAGCAGAAAGCTCAACCCTCATGACCATTCCTTTCCACATTAGATGCAACCACAGCCCAGTTGCTGGGTTTGATCTGGTTCTTCTTGAACTCCCCTCTAGGGTCCATGAACACCAATTAAGTTAAACGTGAGTCCCCACTTATTCTCCAACCCTTGAAGCAGTAAGTAAGCTTATTAACAGCTCTGTCTTGATATAGAAAAACAAACAAAACCATTCCATGGCTGAAAGCAGATTCACTGCTGCTCTGATCTAAAACCCTGTCCACAGAAGTGAAATCAGAAGGAATAATGTAATTATGTTCACGCATTTGGCAACAGCACAGCTTCAGAATTTGAGTATTCTGTTTCAATTTATCCAGTAACTTCAACCATAAAGGGATACAACACAGCCCCTCTCATGCCAGCAGCTGACCCACTTAGGTTTCAACAATACAGTTCAAACATCAGGACCATAGCTACCAGAGCTGCTCCTGTGCTGATAGCTGAGCCAAATCCCACCCTATTATCAGCATCTTTGTGCTACGCTGCAGAAATGAGATTCCTGTGTAACCCCGTCCTCTCACAGGCAGTGCACAGGGGAGTTAAGGAATTTATCAAAGTTCTCCTGCTCTACCGCCATTTAAGAGAACAATGGCAGCACTGGACAAGGTTGGCTAGCAGTGTGCTCTCTTCCTGCTTTCATGCTCGCTGTGGATAAATTAAACTTGGAGGAGGTTTGGAGCACTACTCCAACATGCACTCCTACCAACACAAAGCCTTTTCTTACAGTCAAAGGCAGGAGTATGCAAATCTGGGAGAGAACACAGCCAGGACACAACGTGTTTTGAATATCCTGACTGGCATCTAGTCCCTTGGGAACGACTGCCAGCAGGAACAGATGAGCTACTCTGTGCTGAGGAGGTTTAATAAACATGGCAGTTTTCAGCAGCTCCCTGACACCTCCACCATCTGCTACAGTAAGATATTATTGTGAAACAAGAGTCATGCGAGTCTGAATGTGCTTGGAGTACAGTAAAGTGAAGCTCCTGTTAAACAAAATGGGGTGTAACAGCACAGCTACACACTGGGAAATATCCTTCAGTGGGTCTCCCTGTCTGATGGCTGTGGGCAACCCCTTTAAGGGCAAACCTCTGTTCCAGGAAGAGAATTATTTTTTTAAAAAAGCTGAATTTTCATTCTTGATCGTTTCAAGGTCCATTAATCACTGCAAGGAAATTGTAAAGGATTGATAATGGAGGATCCAAAATGCAGGATCCACGCCTTAATGGACCCAGTGGAGCTGAGGTGGCTTGTCACAACATCCTGTAAGTCTATTTTAAATTTCCACAACGTACCTGGAGAGGAAATAATTTTCAGACCAACAACATGACAAAACCACATCAAGTAATTGCTGTGGCTGCTATCAGCCTGTTCTGGCTTATCAGAAATCAATGTGAAACAGTCTAAATCTGGGTGGCAGATGCTAACTGCCTCCAGAAATGTGTAACTTCCTCGGTATTATGACAAAAAAAGGACCAAAGCAGAAGTTCAGCTGCCTCATGGTAACAACTGGGAAACTGGTTCCACAACAGCCAGTTCCCAACAAGCTTAGCTTTCCACAAAACATCTAAAAAATGGAAGAAATTTTGCAAACAATTAAAAAAAACCCCAAAAAACAAAAACTCCTATCACACAACAGAAAACACAAACTAGACACAGCATTTGCAAAAAAGCCCCTTTCTTTACACTCAATCCCTTGACTCTATTCAGGCCTTCCTGCAGCAAGAAAAGGAGGCCTGTCAAAAAAAAAAAATCTTCCCAACATCAATTGAACAGCAGCCAAGATAACTATCTGGTCCGTTTTTTACCTCATGTTTGGGTTGCCTAACACACCTAAATCCAATCCATAGGTTTGGTCCCTTCCCAGCCTCTCCCCATTTCTGATCCAGGACAATGTACAAAATGCTTTTCAGATGGAATGATCCAACATGGAAAACATACAGTTCATCCGGAAGGAAAGCTTTTCTGTATGAAAAGGCCTCAAACTTCTGGGTATCTAGGAACTCTTTGCTATATGTTATTTTTGCTTCCTGGACATGAGACAAGAAATGAACTTTTGATTTCATTACACAAAAGTTTCCTATTGTTACTATTTAAACTTACCTTTGCCAAGGAAGAAGAACCTCAGCACACACCAGCTTGACAGAAAATATTAATAGGCAAAGTAACATTTTGATGATCTGGTGGGTCCTTGGAATTTGGAAAACAAGAAGTGACACTGTTTACAGAAAGCCCATCTGGTCTAAGTTTTGTTTTCCATCTAAAAATTAATACATATCCTTTATCTCACACTGGAAATTGATTTTAAGAGCAGATTGTGTGTTACAGGTCTGTTGTCACTATGAGTTCAAACCCCACATTTCAGAGTAAAGCTAATGAGTTCATTTGCAGAACCCGCACAGGAAGAGCCCAGAATCCTGGCAGCCCAGTACTCTGAACCTCTCACTGATTCACCATGGGGTTTAGGCTGTCACCTTCACTTTGCCTCAGAAATCTCCAACCTATCACACACAGGAACCTGAAACCTATGACCATCCACAAGCCACTGCTGCTGGATACTGAGAGAGGTTCTGGGTTGAAGGGAGCTTCTGGTTCTTGCTCTGGCTGTGCCATCCAGAAGAGCTTGGGGCTGTTGTACCCTGCTTTTCATAATAGTAGTCAAGATAATTTCAGATAAGAACACAAAAAATTTAAGATACTTTCAGATAAGAATGCAAAAATTTCAAGATACTTTCAGATAAGAATACAGAAATTTAACAGCACAGAAATAGTGTGAATAAATGTTAGAGGATACCAGCGACAGGCTGCATTGGGTTTATTTGCACAGGGTGAGGTCTTTCACTTGCCTTAAAATGTTTAGCTCAGAACAAAACAGGTAGCAGAGCCTCATCCTTTCTCCCCATCTGTATGAACTGTCAAGTTAAAAGTTCAACCAATGCTTTTCTCCAGCAGAAACAGTACAGATGGAGAAAATCATTTCCTCCCACCAGCCCCACAAAGCAAAAGCAAGCAGTGGTGTCCAGGCCTCCCAAGAAAAGCTGTATTTTAGAAGGCTGCTCCCCATAGCAGCCATACAAATCCATGCACCCACATACACAGTCCCACAGAGCTCTCTTGCCTGAAGCACTTGCAGTGGCTCATTTGTATGGCAGTGGTGATTTGGCTGTGTGACAAAAGCCACAACCAACACTTGACCCAGGAGCTTGCTAATGCTGCCCCATGAAGCTCTCCCCAGTCATGATCTCACCGTGAAACTCTCCCCATCAGTCGTGATTTTTTTCCAACTGCTCTACCTATTCTCTACTTCTAAGCCATCCCAGGATATCAAGACACCTGAACACCCATTCTTTGTGCAGCCCTGGGGTTTGCAGAATCCCATGCCCAGATGTGTTAGCACAAAGCTCTAGTATTTCACCATTAATAACCATATTACCACCTCCCCTCTCTCTCATTCTCCTGCCTGTTCACGTGCTTGTGGGACTATTCTCAACTGTTATTGTGCTAAAAAGCAAAGAAATAAACTGTATTAAAACATTCCCTGAATAGACCTCTGCAGTACCAGTGAGGCACACACACTACAAGGCCACACATACCTCAGCTATTCCTATGATTCTGTTTGACCAGGAGGCATCAATTGCCTCGTTATAGAGCTCTGCAGTTGCCCCCAGTGGAAATATCTTGGCATTTCCCCTAAAGTCATGAAATGCAGATGTAGCAGTTTGCACTGAGCTGATGCTTTGGAGATGTGCCATCACACAAACTCGACACATTATTAATCTGGTCACAATTTCCATTAAAACTCAATGACACTTAAAATGATATGCCTTTACATTTAAATTATAGATAGGCCTGGAAATATTTTAATCAGTAATCAATTCCCTAACCCCACCTAAAAACAGATGGTAAAATATTTCAGTTAATAGCAGGAGCATATGAAGGGAAAAAGGCTTAGAAAATAATACTACTAAGTAACACAAAGAATGTTTAATAAATGGGCCAGACCCTGAGCTCACCAGAGTCAGGAAAAAATACTGTCTGCACTTTGATTAAGTCAATGTTGGGGCACTTTGACACATGTTGGTATTTGCTTATTTTCAGCATATGCTGCATAATTACAGCAGATGCTTTCACATGAAGTATTAAAAGTATAATTTTCCACTTGTCACTTTCTTATTTTGATAAACACTTTTTTGTACCAAAAATGAAAAATATTATTGGATTACCAGTAGAAACATAATCAATATAAAATCCTCACAAGGGCAGTTTTAAAAATGCAGCAATGGAGTTACTGAATATTTTTTTTCTCCAAAATTCACTGTAGCACGTTATTGTACACAAATCATGTAAGCAAGGGTTGTAAAGCATCAAACACCATCTAGTTATCTGATTAAAACCTCCTGTTCCAGCTCCAGTGTAACTATAGGGAATAACAATTAACATCTACCAGCCAGCTCAGCACTCACGTCAAGCTAGCCTTAGAAGGCAAACTTCTCATTCCTACTGGTGCAGGAAATTAAAGATCAACTTGTAATTAAACAAAGCTAATGTTTCTAGGTGCACTCAAAATTTGGCCAGATTTGAGTAGGCTTGTGTAGGAAGAAATACATCCTGAACTCTCAAAAGAAGATCCTGTGACTAGCATGATAAAAGTTGATTTTGCAACAGAAAATATTTGGAAGATGATTGTTTTAAAGGGATAAAATACTTTCTGTTTTTTCCATCCCTCATTCTTTAACGTGACTACATCAGTGTAAGTGGAACACCTCAAACTAAATTCTGGAGAAGCACACCCCAAAAGAGAGAAGTCAGCAAAGTTATGAACCAAAATGAGCATCTTACAGAAAAAAGTGCTCAAGAACCCTGGCACCATCACCGAGCCACCTGCACAGAGTTAACCAGCCAAAAATCATCCACAACCCGACCTCTGGCTGTGGCTTCATTCATCTTTCCTTAGTGAGAGCAGAACACCCAGGAGAGACACACAGATGCTTAATTTGAGAGTACATTTCCTTCTTAACCTGACAGACCTTTCCTACATCCTACTTTGCCACAGAGCACAGCCAAAATCATTACAGAGCCCGACAGGATGCCTTGTGGCAGCTTTTTTCTTTGCTGAAGGGAAAGAGCAGTTATAACAGGGAGGTTAACACATGCCACCACTGTACAAAAGGAAGATACATCACAGAACACCAATTCTCTTTTAGGACAGGTTAACTTCCTGTCAGACAGCTGAAGAAAACTCATTTTCAAGCCACCTATAGTCCAAACTTTTTCTGCTGAATCTTTCCAGGCCAACCCCCAAACTAATATTTATCTTGCAGTTCTATCATGTAGTATATCCACAGGCAGAAGAACCCTCTTTTAATCTGCTAAATGTTTTACAGGATCAAGACTTTTCCTCAGCAACCACTGCATAAACCCAAGTGGCTTACAGAGCTCACCTTCCAAAGAAGCTGGGTTCTAGTAGTGGCTGGTTTGCAATATAATTGCAAAAGTTGAGGTGCAAATAGAGTTTAATGCAGCCTGGGCTAATGCTGCTGTGGTTTCTGCAGGGTCCCTTGGACTTACAAGGGAAATATTTCAAGGTACAGACACACACCATAGGTACTACTGTCTCAAATGCAGTTGTTTTACTATTCTCTGTTAGTGACTTTTTCAAGGCAGTTCTTCAATCACTTTTACACGATTAAAATAAACCCGAAAAACAGTGCTGAAAAAATACACTTAAAAAGTGAAATAAAACATGGGGTAATTATACACTTTGTCATGGTTTACCACTGGATGCTCAGAGCAGAGAATCAAAAGAGGAAATGCAAGGGAGTTTTACCCCAGCACAATTTCCTTGATCTTGATTCCTTGTAGGAAACGTCCTACAGGGGCATTTCCACAAAGGTGGCACGAAGCACCAAGGCCAGTGGCTTTGAAGCTGCATAAAGAACATTATTTCTCAGGATTAGGGTCAGAGCTGTGTCAGTTGCTGAACTAGGAACCTACAAAAGACCTCTTTTCAGTGCTTTAATATCCCAGATATCTTCAACAGATTTGGGGTTACAGCTGAAATTTCTATTTGCTTTCTGTTCATTATTTATTAGGCACATTAAGAACTGTTCTGCCTTAGGAAGCATCAAAAGACTGAAACTTAAACATTGTCATGGCATTGTATGGTCAATGTGTAGCTCTCTGCCTTTCCTGTGCTCAGAAGGAGCTTGGCTGGGCTCTCCACCACCTTCAAAATTGTCATCCTGCAAATCTGTTCCAGATGAATCCATGCACTGGACTGGGATCCCCCAATCACTCCAAGGGGACTTCACTGAACCTCATGGATCTAAGCAAGCAAATGCATCCAAGCATGGACCTTCTGTGGAGATTTATAAATCATCCCCAGACTACTGAAGTCAACCATGCAGTGATTTAGCTCTTTGAGCGCTGTAATATATTTCTAAAAGCAGAGCAAGTTCTATCATTACTCCATTGAAGTGGCAAAACATAAAAAATTATGACATGGTAAGAGTATTATATATGCATGAAGTGTTCCTGCTTGCTAGGATAACATTGTGCATGATGGTTGGAATTAATTTTCCAACTAGAATACAATGTTATTAATAAAGCATGACAGAAAAAAAAAATCAAATATGTTGATTTAAAAATCAAGAAATGTCTTTGTGCAGCAATCAGATACAACTTCAGTAATGAGTGTGTTATCATAACCCACAAGAGACGAACAGGCACTTTCAGTGTAATAGTGAAAGAAACCTTTCCTGACTCAGGCAAGCAAATCAAGTGGGATTTCCAGAAAAAGGCATTTGACTCTGAGCAAGACAAATTCTCAGGGGCCACAGCCTCAGAAGAGTCTCTGAAATTACACACTGCATGTGTAGGAAACAATAACACTTTCCTGTTTTGGCCCACAGCTTTCTTTCTTGAAGAGAAACATCAGGATTTCACACCAAGAGAGGAACAAAAGTCTTTTTGCTCATTTGCTCAATTACAAAGGACGTGGTTTCTCCTTAGCTGGTCTGTGCATGGGCAGCCAAGTACCATTTACAGACCCATTTACTCCCAGCACAAAGGCTGTAATACCCCTGCTGAAAGGAGGTGGTACAGGGAGGATGAAGGCAAGGGAAAGCCACAGCATCATCTAGGACATGATTCCCAGCACCAGAGTAGGTGATGGCTTCTTTACAGGAGCAGCACACCCAGGGAGGGTGGATGGCATCCATTGGTTAAAATTGCCAAAGGTTGAAACAGGAAAGGAGGCAAACTGCTGGAGATTAGGGATTGACAGAGGTGAAAACTCACTGGAGAATCTGTCACAGAACCCCTCTGTATAGACTGTTGTGGATTTTTAAAACTGATCATTTTGTTTCTTCTATCCAAGCCTTCCTTTCCTCCCACATTCCTCTTGTCCTTCATTTCAGTACCCAGGCCAGACAACTCTTCATGAAGCAAATATCCACTCCAACCCCAAGCATCTGTTCCACACATCCCTGCTTAGGCAGAGTTCTCAGCTCTTGCTGCTTTTCCTCCTCCTCTTCCTCTGCCCACTCTCACATCCACAGCCAACCTCTCACTTCCCCTCTTTTCGCATGGTTCACTTCATCTGCCTGTTTGGCTCCTGCAGAAGCTGCCACTCACACACTCCCAGTTCCCCAAAGGTGCAGAGACACATTAGGAAACGGCTCAAAAGAGAGAAAAGCAAAAGGTTTTGATCTTGTCCTGAAGCATTTGAAGTCTGCAGTGCTGCAATTGTTTTAAAGCATCTTAAAATGTATTCCTAGCAGAGCCGTGCATTGCTGAATTTCCTGACAGGAGCTTTTAGATATTTTTTTAACTCCCAATATGCATCCACAACAGCATGCATGTGTCCAATAGTTCAACAGATCAAAAATACCGTGATCTCCTAGTTATCCAAAAGTCTGTTCAGTCATTAGCCATAACCTGAGCTGCAAATGAACAGGGTGGGGACAGAGAGGAATCTTTCGGATCGGTCTGAAAATTATTTCCAAAACAACCTTTGACACAGTGTGCTCCAAGTGGTACTGTGGACCAAAGCAACCTTTACTAAACAACGCAGAAAAAAAATCATTTGCTGTGTGGCTGCGACCAGAAACCGCTGAGCGGGCAGACATCTGTTACATCTGTTTCAATGAAAAGCCCCGAGGGGCGTTCTGCAGTTTGGCACCGCGGCTGAACGCTGTAATGTCAGATATGAAGCACGTAACACAGCAGGGTGTCCAGGGACAGGGAAAGGCAATCCAAAGGACTGCCCTAGTTTCTGTTAAAAATAGGTCAAAGAGCCGGTATAATCAAAGTCTGGCAGCGCATGCTAATTACTGACAGCGTGTCTTACACTTGCACCGGCTGCAAGCAACTCGTGCACAGTCTTATCAGCTAAACACACAAGAAGCCTTTTTGGATATCTAATATTTGAAACAGAAATGTAGGTTTCCTATCACTGCAAGAAATTGGTTTTACTCTGGATGACCCGTCAGATTAATTTCCGGTTAAATCAATAACCCGTGGAGACATACTTTCCAGGTAATGATTTAAAATTCATTAATATATATTTGCTGAACTAATAAACAAATATTTTACACTATGAATATCAAGTAGCTTGTGGATGTTAATTACAGAACATGAGATTGCTGTACAAGTGCATAAAAAACCACCCGTGATAGCACTGGCAGATAGGAAATGGAAACAAAGCACAGATACTTTGCAAATTTTTGCAGATAAAATGTGATTTTAAGACAAAAAAATTAGCCTCCATACCTAAAAATTAATACATATCCTCAAAAACAGTGTATTTAAAGGCTGATCAGAAATTTCCTCTTAATTTGATCAGAAGGAGGCACAGCTGGAAAAGGACAAGGTTATTGTGCCACTGGGACAGACCATCACTAGTTTAGTCACAAATTGTTCTACGTGTCCATGCTCTGGGAGTCGACAATGCTACCAGAAAAGGGGAAAGGCTAAGAAATTCATTTTGCAGTTTATCCTAAAACAATATATAAATTGTTGTGTTAAACAAAGGTTCTTTCAGAGGTCCCAAACAACCTCACAAAATCCTCCTAAATGAACACCTGCAATGAAATAAAGCAAAATCTTGTCTCTGGAGGTGACAGGCTATAACAATGATTTCAGAGTTAGATGCACCCATAACTCACACGATGCAAATTTATTGACTTGGCTGTATCACCTCTCCTCTTTGATCTGTTCATCCCACCATAAAAATCTGAAATAGCAACCAGATTATGGGTTTCTGCAGCCTAAGTAAGAATTGCAAACTAATGCTCTCAGAATTTTTTTTGCTTGACAAATTCCTTGATTTCAAGAGGTAGGATAAGGAAATAGATAAGTTTTTCTAAATTTCTCTGGAATTAGAACAACTTTGGCCAAACAACAAATGTGTTTCAAAAGTTTATTTAGCTGTGAACAAAAGAAAGGTTCCCTCTTCCTGCTCTAATGTAAATGTTTTGGATACAGCTAATATGCAGGACTTGTTGATAGCAATTTGCTGCTCACAGAGTAATTTATTTAAAAACCACAAAATGTACTTGTCCTTTCCAATGAACAGATTCCCCAATTACAGCAGAGGCCACACTCAGCAATACAAAGAAATTTTCTAATTTTCTCAGTTTCAATTTTGGAACAAATAAAAGAAACTCATTTACTTATCATCTTTATGAGGATAATTTTTGCTTTAAAGACTTGATAATTCTCTCCTCTAAGTTGAAAGAAATTGCTGTCTCAGCAAAGATCTCATGGTGAAGAGTGTTGTTGATTGTGTTTTGCAATCAGCAATGGAGAGAGAGTTGGCTGAAGCATTGTTTGCCCATAAACACACAACTGAGCATTGTCAAGAAATTCCAGCGTTAATTTAGGGCAGTTAAATTGGATATGCTAGAATTAAGGACTGTGTTTCTCAAAGTTAGTTTTTCCTATGGTATTAGATACTTGCAAGATGTATTCAGAAATACTAAATGTGGGAAGTTATCCAGGCATGGGACAAAAGAGTACTGTGAGCATTTGGCCCCATAAAAACACAGGAAATTCAGGCTCCTTCAGTTTTCACTGGTACTAGGTATTTTGGGCTAATTTCATCTTATGCAAAGGAGCCAGACATTAGAATGCTTTTGACTCAAGAATTGGTGCTTCCAAGTCAGGTTCTTCTGACAAACACATCAGCCCTGAAAATCCGTTCATCCATTCCTCCAGCAGGATTTTGCTGACAGCACATTTGGACACATGGGGAAAGAAGACCCCTATTTTAATAAATGGATGTGTATGGATGGATTAGGCACATTAAGAAAATTTACTAATGTGCCTGAAAGAAAGCTACCAATTTATCAAGTAGTCAATATCTGAATTCTGCAAAGTAACCAGAGAACATGTGAACTCAATAAAATCTATTTAGACTTAGTTATCTCTTTTTTCTTCTAACCAAGACTTACATTATTAATTTCAAATTAATTTCATTTCCAGCTTGTTTAGTAAATCTACATAACCCAAAGGAAAGACACGGGCAGTGAAGACATAACAGAATGGTGTGGCACCAAGGCTGTGATGAACAGCATTTCCTGTACTAGACAGTAAATCACAAAGTTATTTGAGTGTTGATAAAGTCCAGAAGAATACTGATGGAAACACTCTGCATTCCAGAGGCAGTGAAAAATATTTCTATGAAATGGTCAATTCTGCTGTATAAATAATGGCAGCCTCCTCAATTTTCTCATGACTGCATCGATCCTGGGAGGCAGGATCAGTAGGAGATTGATTGGTGGAGCATTGCAGTTACACACCAATCCATCATTCCATAGGGCTTATCTAATGCTATGGCTGCTGCCCTGTTGAAACCAGCAACCCACACAGCAACTGGTATAAACTCTGTGCTTCCAACAGTGCCAACGTGGACAAAAGTTGGCTGAACAATTCTTTAGTGAACGGTGCTGAGGTTCCTGTAATTCGGAAATCAGCACCTTTCCCAACCGCTCATCTCTGTGCTTTCAAGGCACAACGTCCTTTACCATTATTTATTGCCCACTGTAAAAAAGATGGAGGAGAAAATCACATTATAGTCAGATCTTGGCAGTGCTCTTCAAACAGAGGGCTCTTCCATGAACAATACATTATGAACAGTTTGGAGTCAATGGAAGCACTGTGTCTGTACACTCACAAGCTCAGAAAATGCACTGCTGTTTCTCTTGACCTCAGCCACAGACTGATGAGTTCTCTGCAAGCACAGCCCAGCTCACATCATAAAACCTCACTTAAGAGATAAAAAAACCCCTCAGTCTCACACCTGACCAGTCCATTGTAGCTGAAGGCTGCACATAAAAAATTTACTGTGTAAACAAACCAGCTCATCTTATTACTTTAAGAGATAACCAGACCTTGTAAAAAAAACCATCAAGCACTGCTGAGCAGGAATACTAAACAAGGACCCCACAACATCCAGCACTTTTTATTTTTTAATTTTTATAACCCAGAAATTGACACAAATGCCTTCCTTCTTAAAAAAACCTGGACACAAGAGTTGTGTCCCATCACTAATATTATGGGAAACTGCTCTCCCCTTTGATGTTAGTTAATGCCAAATGGAGTTTCATGCATACATGATGAGCAGGCACAGCATCCCTTATGTGAAAACTTCTGTCCAAAGTAGATTTTTCTGTCCAATCCCCCAAAAGAAATAAGTCTTAGGCAATCATACCACACACATGTGCTGGTCCAGCTATCAGTTCTCCCAGCAGCTTTTCAACACCCTGACCAATTTGAGCTCTATTTGCGCTTTGAGAGCATTAAAATTCTACAAGTTTCTCAGAAATTGGAAGCTATGCAAAGGAGATGAGGAAAGAGATGCATAATTTTATTTTCAGGCATTTAACCCATTCCCCTACTGAAACCTCTCCCTTTTGCAAGCACTTGAAGAGCCCGTACCCCAAAATCCAGGAACAGGCACAAAAAAGCCAAGCTCAGAGCAGCCAGAAACTGCTGACCAAGTCCAGGAGCAATGTCCTCAGATCCATCCCTGGTCATCACTCCGTCCCCAATCCCCTTATCACCCTTCCTGCCACTGGGGTTCCCCCCAGCTCTGCTCAGACACACCTGAAGAGGAACATGGCTCCCACAGCCTGATCTTGGCTTATTGGCACCCACCAATACGTGCCTGTCTTGAAATAACAATTTTGTTCAAGAATCTGACAAGAATAGGCACATACAAGTTATTAATTGTGCAATTTTCAAAACCTTGCATATTTTAATTAAGATGCAAAAGTGAGAACTCACAAGCTCTTCTCCAAATGATATCAATACTCATCTACATCAGACACTGGAAAGGTGCTGAACCTGGTTCTTAACTCCATCTTCAGAACCCCCAAACGTACCAAACTTCCCTTGTTTCAATGCATCACTTATTTGTGCCCTGCTTTATCAGTTTTTGAGGGTTATTTGGACAAAGTTTTCTGGGTTGGCTCCATTATGAGACAATGTTCCCTCACCATGTCCAGTGCAGAACAATTCTTCTGTACATCTATAAAAACCCAGGCTCACTTTCCAAGCTGGGCTTGGAAAGAGCAAAAATCAGCTACAAGAGTACATCCTTAAGACAATACCTGGAGTGGCATGCAAAATAGTGAAATTCTGATAATGCAAGTCTTGAAATAAAAATCTGATGTCTCATAACTAAGTCATGAGACCTCATCAGCTCACTACAACAGTCTCAGTGCTTCCTCTGAAAGTCAGGCTGTCTCCAGGGAGCCATCTTGCTAATATTTCTCAGTAGAACGTAGTCTGAGCACAATTGCTGCTAATTTTACTTACCTCATTTGCCTGGTATCTCAGATTTTTATAATGGCTGGCACTTCTGATGCATTTTAATATGGTTTAAAAAGGAATCAGGCTGAATAAAGAGAAGAAAATGCTATTGTCTCCTTTCCCTGTGTAGATGAAATCTAATTGCAAGCCCATTTTCCTGGCAGAGCTACCAGTTTTTCACACAGGTCTCCTTCCTGAAGATGTGCCCAGCAGTTGAATACAAGGAATTGACTGGTACCAGAGCACAGTGTAATCTAGTAATTGTTCAAAAGCACAGCCAGACCCTGGGCAGCCTGTGGGGAGATCATGGAAAGATCCCTCACCACCCAGGGCAAGGATCTGGGTTTGTAATTGGGAGGGAGGTGGGAGCAGGAAAAAGCAGGACCCAGTTTCCTGAGAGATGCCTGAAGGGAGGCTGTCAGCAGGGCAGAACCCCAGTCCAGAGCTCAGGACATGTCACAGAGGAGCACAAAACACCCTTATGGGGGCCACTTGTGCCAGATGGACACTGGCTCTGTCCCCTGCCAGCAGCCACCATCCTCTCTGCACTGGGTGCTCCTGCTCCAGCAGCAGTGGCTGTGACCACTGCAGGCTGCTTATTGGGCTCACAGAGACACGGGATTCAAAATTAGCAAATGAATATTTAATCAATTAATATCAGGCAAGTGTGACAGGCTCAGATAAGCCAGTCTTTTCCACAGTGGGAAATCACTAACGTTTCATCAAACAGAGCAGATTTCCATGCACATCTCATGTAGAACACAAGTAATAAAACAAAAGGGGAAAAGAAAGCCCATTTCCACAAACTCCTCCATGGAATTATTAATGTGTAACACTACAGCATCAAGGCTTTGGTAGCTACCTAACAAATAAAAATTAGAAGCTGTAAATTAGTTTAGTTTCAGACTCACTGAAAAGGAGTCTGAAAAAAACACTTCCCATGATTTTTTTTTTAAATGTCCCAAATTCAGACAATGGTCTGAAGCTCATCCCCTGCGTGGTTCTGTCAAGGAGCAGCAGTAGGCATGTTAAAACTTTACAGCTCAGCACTCACAGAAAATGTTCTCTACCTGTTCAGAGCAGCAGCACATTCCTTCCACGAGCAGAACTGGCTGCTCCTGCCTATTTCTGGCGCCCCAGCTCAGGAATGTCTGGTCAAGGCATTTGCAGAACCCAAACAATGCACCTCTAGCACAGCCCTTTCCACCAACAAGATCTTCCAGCAGCCCCTCCCTGAGCACCTCATCCTTCCCTGGGGAGGGATGGGGGAGCTCATTGCATTCCCAATGCTCAGGCATGGCCCCGGAGGCAAGTCTGGGTCCTCTGCAATCTGGCAACTTCCTTCTCCATTCACAGAGATGGGAGGGGGAAAAAATAAAAACCAAACTAATAATTAAAGTTAAAAAAAAAAAAAAAGACACTTCTGTTGTTGCCACGTGCACACTCTGCAGGCACAATTGCTGAACCAGTGGTAGCACGGGAGTGATTTCCAGTGAAAAGCAAAAATCAATCAGCTCTGTTTTTCACACCAGCTAGCAGAAAGCTACCAGTGAGGTTCAGCTACAGGCTGTAGGTACAGGTGGCCCACGAAGGCCACGTTTTTAGGGGTTTCCATGAAGGATACAGAACCTACTGGGGAGTGCTTTTCCCTCAAGTGCTCAGGGCTTTTCAGAGACGATAATTGGCTTTGCTCCCCAGAGGGGATTTATGTATGCTTATTTCCACGGATCATTTTTATCTGTGACAGCGATTGCTGTCCCTCCCCATGTGCAGTTTTCACCTTACACAGTGTTAGAAGAACTGTGCTGCTCTCAGGGTGCACAACAAGGCACTGCTCCCCCAGGCCACCACCTGTCCAGCTTCAAACCCCACATCCTCAAAGTTCTTGTTGATCATGAGCTCACACAGGCCACCAGCCACCTCTGGGTAGGCTCATCTATTTAATTTACAGCAGAGACACATTTTGGCCAAGAAAAATATCAGAATACTCCCTTTTTTCAAGCATTAATTGAAAGCAGTTAGGTTCAACAGCAGCACCAGCAACACTGGTGATAGTGAATGGACGCTTTGCAAGGATTTCCCTGCCTTGTCATTCCCCCATTATACTCAAAACAGTGCTAGGTCTGTCAAAAAAAAAGGTCTCAGTGCAACAAAGCTGCCACATTTCAGGTCCTTAGCAGTGTCCTTTTTGGGATTCCTTGGTTAAAAAGTTAGGGCATGATGGGAAGTAAACAAAAATATTCATTTTCTTTTTTCATCCCCAGGAAAAACAGACTCCCACCAATATCTTTTCCATTGGTATGTACCTTTTCTTCTAAGAAAAGGAAAAATACACTGCTATATTTAAAAAACACAGCAACCAAGCCAACTCTCCTCTAAGGCTTTGCAAATACTCTAAATCCCTCACAGAAACAGACTTTTTGTTTTAAATGGGAATTTGCAACCTGTGTCTGGGTTCTGCCAAAACAGGCAACTTCTACCCCATGTACCACGCCAAGCCATTTGTTTGGGAATGAGATCCTTCTCAGTATGTAATTAAGAAAATGTCTATTTTAGAGCAGGATAGCTGCCCTGCAGGTTATGCATTGAAATTCCTCTGCTGCACAGCTGGTAGCCAAGGAGGCTTCTTTTAATGAAATCAAAGTTTGCCTTTAGCCTCCCTGTAAATGTGGTATTTACCTTATGTTAACAATCTTTCAGTGATGATAATAAATGCACTGCAGACAGAGAAGAAATACAATTCCATACAGTGGTGTATCTGGGTGACAAAACGAGAGCTGCATTCTTCTGTGCAGCAGCATCTGCCAAGCCTGATAAGCAACTGCAAGAAAACACTTTTTTAATGTATAAATCATGATCCCTGTACAACACATAGAAGAAAATTTGAATTGCCTGGACAAAAACCTGAGCAACGCAGCGCTCTGGAATTACATCCCTGGATTTTACTTATCTGCCTTGCAGTGGGAACAGTATCACCTCCAAATACAGTCTTTTTACTCCAAAAGAAATCCCATTATCAAATACAGAAAAAGCTGCTTAAATCTGAGGCTGTGCACAGCCTTTTGCTTTCAGAAAGCAAGCACCTATTTTCTAACAGTATATTTGAATATAAATGTTTTCCATGCAAGAAATTATCATGCAACGTATCTCAATGTAACCATTAGAAAAAATAACCAAGAATTCACCATTTGCACTTCAAAAAGTGGAACTACATACAATGAAGCTGGAAGGAAACACCCTAACTACACTCAAAATTATGATTTAAATCCTCTGAATTTAGCTCTGTAGAGTTTACATCTAAGAGAGAAAAATATACCACAATCCCACCCTCAAAATTAAGGCAAGAGTGCTTAGGACTCAAGAAACTGTATTTTGTCAGCAAAGTATAATATTAGCCTTGTGCCAAGCCATAGCAAGCTGAGGTGTCTTGGAGTTTATTCAGCAAGAGATCTCTCTGATGCAGACTTGGTTTTCTCCCACATGTTTAATTGTGAAGAGGTTGTCCTGGCTCTCCAAAGGAATAGGTACAGGCAGCACATGAACTCTATGCAAACTTTAGACAAATTTTGTGAATAATGTGTCCCTCTCCCTCTCTGCTTGGACCCCTCTTGCCCACCACAGCAAGAAAGGTGCAGTTTCCTCCAGCAAAGCACCCAAGTGCTCTGCCCCAGGACCTGGACTTGTCTCTTCAGCCCTGGCAGGAGAAGCTTCACGCACTATCCCAAAAATATTAGCAGCAGGCACAAAAGACCCACTGAATTTTGTAAGCACAGAACTCCTCAGGATGAATCTCAGCATTTGTACTTTTGGGGGTTGGTAGCAGTAATCCTGCCACTGAAACCTCTGAGTGGTCATTACCATAAGCATCCCACAGGTACATTATACACTCTCAGCAAATACTTAAACAAGCAGAAAAATCAGCCAAAGGGCTCTCTTCATTTACATAATTTGCCAGCACCTGTAAAGTGTGTGCTTGCAAGTTGTAGAAATGTCAAAATACACTTTTCAGTGGTAGATGATGCTGAATGTTTGATTCTAGGTCTTTAAATCCAGAATATATTTAATTTAGGAATAGAGCACTAAGGCAAAGTCCCCTTTCAGCTAAAGGTATTTAAAGTATACAAGAAGTTCATAATTTAAAAAATATTTTAATGGGAATACAGCATTAGAATTATCCTAATCTATTATGCCAAAGTCTTGTGACTGCACTTTTATGGAAAACATGAAGTAGGAGGTACCCCAGCCAGGCATTTATATATGAAGGATGCACTGATTCTCCCAAACCAGCTGTTGCAGAATCAGTTGCTCTGCACAAAATTCAAACCCAGGAGAATGAAAGAGTTTAAATTAAAACATTCAAGGGGATGATCAGTGATGACCACCTCATTCCCTCTGATATTGATTCTGGAAGGCCAACTTCCAAAAGTAGGAAGCCCCTACTTTATATGACCCAGGCACAGGAGACTGGTGCTTTTCTGGCCATTTTTCTTCAATTCCCTCCTCCCAATGCCAAAACACGGCCATGGATGTGGCTCCACTCCATATCTGCCTCACCATCAGGTGGCAATTCACCAATGTGCATCCCTCACCTCAAGCCACAGGGGCTGACCACCCTCTCACCTGAACTGCTGGAAAAATTGAGGCAGTATTTGGGAAATACCCAACTGAAAACAAAAATCCAAAGTTGATTTGGTTGGGTTTTTTCTCCTTTTCACTCTGTGTTTCTAAGAAACTCGATCTACAATTCTCTGCCTCAAATATTCCAGGTTTTGAGTGATAAAGATTCCTTCCTTCATTTGCTTAACAGAATGTCTGTGAAGAAAGGGCAGCATGTCTGAAGAAAAGGCAACAGTTTGGAAGGTCCAACAGGCACCTGAGAGCTGGCAGGACCCAACTGTGCAAACCATGGGAACACAAGGAGCCACAGCTGTACAAAACTGCTCAGCTAAAGCTGAATTCTCCTCCCACTCCATCACATCCCCTGGAGAAGGCTTTTTGCAAAGCAAGGAGCAGAGGTAACCACACCTGATGAGCTCCCTCACTGCTCCTCTGGGTCACAGGCAAGGTACAGGACCAACACAGAGGAGGTGTGGTTAGACACCATCAGGCACCAGCTTAGTCCAACATGCAACTTAAACTAAAGAGCAGCTAAAAAAAAAAAATAAAAAATCTTTGTTTCGCTTCTAATCTGCTCCTGTTTTGCCTTGCTGTCTATTTTTACAGCTTAAAAGTCCAGGAAGGGATGTTTAGGACAAACAAGATGAACTTTGAATAAATCCAGAATACTTATCTTTTGCTTATACATCCCATGATTTCACAGCACAAGAGGAGAGATGCAGGAGGATCCCATGCAGGGTGAGAGCACCCACCTCTGACCTGGCAAACTGCTTAAACCAGCAGGGATTATAAAAAAAGTGATAGGGACTGATTTTTAGTATCTCATTTCCACAAAATCCAAGTGCTGCTTTCCTAAACACCACCAATGTTTAAAGCCTTAAACAACAGATCTGTTTCAGGTATATGATTTGATAAATTCTGTAGTCACCAAGGAAGATTGCCAGCAATTTTAGAGGGTTTGGGGGAGAGTTAATTTGACCAGGAAGTCATGTTTAAAATTGGTCAGGCTGAATTGGGAAATTAGATTGTCTCTTCTAGGAAAAATAAAAAAAAACCTAATGAAAAATGTATTTTAAAGTTTACAAACAGTCATGTTCTATTAAGAAAATATTTTTTTTAGCTGAAAGAGTAACTGAATCACATTTGAATGTTGTAGATTTCTCTTTGTCTTGCTTTGGTACATTTGTAATGCCAGAAAAGTAGCTTTTAACTAAGCAACAGCTGGAGTCAGACTCTGGGAATTTTTGTGTTTTCATCTATGCTTGGTCTGACTCCTAACCAGAGCACTTCCTCTGGAGGGAATCAAAGTGTTTTACATCACAGGGTCACGAGCTACGACATATGTAAGTGCTCTGCAGGAATTCAACAAAAGCGTTTGCACATAGAAAGGACTGGGAAAAATTGCTTCCATTAAGTCTCATTCATCAACTCTTTAAAATTCCTGCAAACAAATTCCACATTCTGCTTCTTGTTTTGTTTGTGGGCTGCAACGTTGGCCTTTGCATTCAGCCTGTGTTGTGAAATTCAGCTGCAGCCAGAGCAGAGCAGCCAATTCTGAGGACCCAACAGAACAAGAGGTGCAAGTACAAACTCTCTCCCCCTCCTGCAGTGTTTCTGCAGCACCAATTCAGACAAGAGAAGCTGAAGATTCAAGGTTTTTGTTTCATTTTAGAGGACAAGCACACACACAAAAAAAAAAACAACCCCAAAAAAACAAAAAAAAAAAACCAACCACAACAACCAAAGAGGCATAGGAAAGTCCAGAAGTTTTAAAAGCTCTAGCCTGTAACAGAAATCTCCAACAATCTGACCATGCAAATAAACACGGGCTACTTAAATACAGTCAACTAAACTAGAAGTTTTATCTATGTCCAGAGATGACAGCTCTTACATTTTAATCTTTTAAAAACACTCAAGGACAAGCATTCCTTTGAACTCATTTCATCAGACAAAGGACAACAGAAGTGTTTTAAAGGGCTTTTAGCTAATCTCCCTCCTGTTCCCTATCCCTAGTCTATTCAGAGAGGCCACCATCCCTTGAGCCTCTGGCCTTGTCTCCCCATCTCTTAAGTCTTAAAATCCCATCTGGCCCCCTAAAGAGGTGGAGAGTCTTACTCTTGCTTTGCTGCACGGTATTTCTGAAAAATTCTACCATCCACCACCCCAAAAAAAGTCCCTGACTGGCACAGCGAGAGCTGGATGTAACAGTGATTCCCAAAAGCACTCTTCTCACTGCTTTTTTCCAGGAGAGCCAAGACACACCTTGCAAGTCACTCCCAGTTCCCACTGCACCCATCAGATACTCCATAATTTAGGGAGCATCATTAAACAAAACCCTGGAGATGACAAGGTCAAAGAGGGATTCTGAACTTTGGAACACAAAAATCATCTGGGTTTGCACTCAATTCTTCTCCCTTGTATTGTTAAGGCACAGGGTAACGTGGGAGGGAAAGTTGTGAAAACGTTCAGGGGAACACAGAGGAAAAGGCACAGCTGACAGTGAAATGACAGAGCTTAATTCTGCCAGATTGTCTGTAGGTGCAAAAGATTTTGTTCAGCTCCAGGGGAGCCTGCGTTTTGAATTGTTTTTATTAACTCCTTCCTGAGCCTATCAGGGCAGAACACCATTTGGAGCCCAAACGACCAATTTATTTATTTATTACCAAAGTGAATGACTCAGACCTCCAAAAATGTAGGGTGATGGATTCTGCAGACACACAAAAAAAAAAAAAAAAAATCAAATTTTCTCCCCGTTATTGGTCATCTCCGCCAAGTTACAATGCACTGCAGATTTTTTTTTGCATCTGCATTTTAAATCCTGAAACACAGAGGGCTCACATGGCAAAGCAATAGACCTCAGGGCTGCAGGGTGGGACAAAGAGCCACATGTTGTGAGCAACAAAGTGCAGGTTTTTCTGTGAGCAGCACAACCTCCCCGTTCCTCCCTGCAGCAGGGCAGGCACCAGGCTCCCAGCCAGTAGCAGAATTCTTCATTTCACCTAAATTTTCCCAGCTCCTTGCTGAAGCAGTGAGCCAGAGGGAGCTGGTTTGCTCTGCCTATGACAGGATATTAGCTACTGAGAGGCTGCATACATTAACTGCCAGAACAGATGAGTGCTCCAACACTTACAGATCGAGGGAAGGGGGAAGAAGAGAGCAAGAGGAGATCATTCACCTGGCTCCTTGCTTAGATATGCTGATATCTTATCAGCTCACCACAGACAAGCCAGATGTGGAGGTGAGCAGAATACAAGTGCAAAAAAACACCTCGACCTGTGTGCAAGCAGGGTGCAAACCAGAGGTGTCTGGATGCAGCACTACAGAAATTCCAGCTGCCAAAGACCTCAATCAGAGATAGAAATTAAAATTCAACGCCCTGGTGGAAAAGACATTGGGAGGATCAAGGCAGGCACAACTTCCTTGGCTCAGCACAGCCTCGCTGCTCGCGTTCCCTGATGGTGATCTATTGCTGGGGAAATTACACGAGTTCTCTTTAATCCCCATCTTGCTGCATGCTGCTGTTTGCTCAAAGGGGAATTTCCATTTATTTCAGCTCTTCCTAAGGTTATTCAAGGGGCAGCACAAAATCTTAAAGGAAGGCTAAGAGATGCTTCTTCCAGAAGCTCCTCTATAGTAGGAGAAAATAAAGTATCTGTTGCCTTTATGGACTAGATAAAGGCTGAGGTTTCCCATATACACATAATGTTTGTTTAAATGGGTACAGTAACTTTACATTTAAGGAAACACATTTATTTCTGTATATAAACAGAATGATGAAAGATTAAGGACAGCTGTGCATCTGTTTATCCGTAACATACACACCATTATCTGACTTGAGGCTAACAGACATTTTAACCTCCCCTTCAGCACCTGATCTATCATCTTTTTCATACTTAAATGCCTTCCTGTGGCTGCTCACAGGCTGTAGAGCTGCCTGGGGGGGGTGCTGGGGAATGGGACTGATCACATCACACAGCTGGGGGAAGGAAAGGGGGAAGCTCTTCTTCACTCAGCCTCACTCACTTGGTATCACAGTCTGTTTCTTTCACTTCATAAAGAGTCCCTGGCTCCAAGTGCTGAAGCACTTGTACACAGAAAAAAAAAAAATTAAGAATGGACACAAATTCCTTTAAAGCCAATGAAAAGGGGAAAGACTCATAATTTAAACTGCAAATCCCACAGTGACTCAGTTCATTCACTCCAAAGATGCAGCTCTCAGAGCCATCGTGGCTTTTTGCAAGCAGTCAGAACCTGGCAGCTTCCACCTGACTTCCCCAGTCCTGTCCCTGATGTCCATGGGGTATCTGGAGAGCTGGGAGCTGCCAGACTAAACTGAGGACACCTGGATCTGCCTCTCCAGGACTGGAGCACCTCTGCCAGCACCGGTGGGAGCACAGAGAGCAGGACACAGCCAGCCCAGCCCTCCAAAAGCTCATTCCAGAGGACAGAGGAGGCTCAGAAAGGTGACCATGGAGCACAATTAAATAGACACAAAGTCCAGAGGAGCCATCTATGAGATGTCTGGACATCTACAGCCACGACAGTTTAAACACCAGAATAATTCACAACTTTGCAAATCACTGCAGTCAAAAGGGATGTTCAGTGCTTTGGAGGGGGGAAGGATGAATTGCTCCACTTCAATACTTTCTAATATAAGACTCCAGGCATTACCAAAAGAAAAGGGTTGCTTTTAAGTATAAAAAAGACTAATGGAAACTGGAACAAACCATTTGCCTTCAGATAGGGGTTGTTTAAAGTTTAATGGTTTTGGACTTTTTTTAAAGTTTTAGCTCAATCAAAAATGAGATTACTTCTTTTGCAGTCAAATATTAACAGGATTCTATTAGGCAAGATGATGCAAAAGTGGGGGCTAAATCAGCCCTTACAGGGTAAAGAATGACAGCATGTCCCTCTCACAAAGATGTGGAAAAAAAGAGTCCTAGAAATCTCTAAATAGGGAGAAGGAAGGCAATTAATTCCACATTTCCCAAAACATTTTTTTGAGTGTGTTGGTTGGGCTATTAAAAACACAGTTATTTATAGAAATCTGTAGGACTTGTGTGAAAGGAGACCTTGTTAGGAGAAGTGGTGTTCATTTTGGCTTGGCCAAGCATAATGTGTGCAGTGCTTTTAGCCCTGCAGGGCATTTCCTCAGGGCAGAGCCAATACATTGGGAATGCAAATTTTTGCACTATGCAGCCTCCCTCTCCCATATTTCTAGAGGTTAATCTTCCCTAGGGAGGAAAGGGATAACAAAGACCTCCAAAGAATCAAAACATGGAGGCACTGAGTGCCTGCTTCCCTTTCAGAAGGGGAGATAAATACACACACACACCTGAAATTCATGTGTTGTAAGCAATAACCTTCTCTCTGCTTCATGGGACAGACCACACACACGTGGAGCCCTTGAGTTTTTGTCTCAGTGGGGTTTGTTCCCCCATTTGTTCCAGTTTTTTTTGGTAGCTGGCATTGGTTTTGATGGCTGTTTAGGCTGTAACTTCATTTATTTCCCCCCTCAACATAATTTGAGGGGAGCAAAAAACATACCAGGATTCATTTCTATAAAATATGTGCATGCTTCTTCCCAAGAGCTGTTGCCTAAATTTCTACATCTAAACTTGTGAAATGGGTGTGCTTGCAGTTTTGGTGGCTGGCACCCTGTAAAACCCAACTCAACACAGAAGGACCAAGCTCAAAATTCCATCTTTATTTTGTCAGCAAGACAGACTCTTCCACAAGAACAGGTGCAGATGCAGCACAAGGGTGCTGGGGGACAACTCTGGGAGGAAAACCCGCTCCAAACAGAGGACAAGGATGGCTGCCCCAGCCAACAGGGAACCTGCACCTGCCTTGCTTTCATCTGAGAGAGCATTTTGTGTTTCTCAAGGCACTGAAACCTCTACACCTCTGAGAAGCCTATGCAGTTAGATGATTTCTGGGTATTAGCTTAGAGATTTATGTAAATTTTCCATCTAATTACTTCCAGCAATTACATCTATCTAATTACTCTGTTTGGGCCTACAGAAAAGCTGAGCAGCTTCCTGTATCCAAGACATGATTGAAAACTCTGGATAAAAAAGCTGATTCTTATTTGGAACCAGAAATGTGCTAAAACAGCATCAACATGGCATTAGTGGAGTGCCCAACCAGGACTCCTGCCCTCCCAGTCAAAAACCCTTGGTGAGCCTGGATGTCAGTCATGGCAGTGCAGAGCCTCTTCTTTTTTTCTGATTCTTGATGCCTAATCCCACAATTTCCCACTCAGAAATCCTTCCCCTTCCACCATTTTCCTCTCCTTCTCTTTACTGAGAGAATAAAGATGCAGACTGCTCTGATTTCTTCCTTTCCCGGCCACCAATTTACACAAAGCTTATGGAAGCTTTATCTTCTCAAAGTCCTTCACCCACCTGTTCAGTCTGATTAAAAATAGCCAATGAGTGAGGTCAGATGTGGGGGCAAGGAACAAGCAGTTGGACAGACAAAAATCCCAAGTTATTTCCAAAAAAACAACCCCAAAAAAAAGCCCACAACATTTTTAACAAAATCAGGAAAACAGGACACAATCTGGAGCCATAATTCTCACAGATCACTTGGCTACTTTTACTTGAACTAATGAATTCATTCTCAGAGTCAGGTGGGCATCCTTTAGAAATGTGAACTTTTCAGGAAAGGATAAAGAACCAAAAATAACAGGTCCACAATCTTGAACAGAAGATGCAAATGAGGGCAAGATTTTTACTGCCCATAGCACTCCTGAAAAACCTCAACTATCAACCAAGTAGGCCACAGCCCAGGTGTTACCAGGCATCATCAACAAGGTCTTTTCATGCAGTCCTGCACAATTATTGATGCCCAGAACCTTCAGGCTCAGGCAGTAAATTGCCACTGATCAATTGGCACAGACAATCTCCAGATAAATTCACATTATTACAGCCATGTAGTGTGTTACACCATTGCTTTTAGCCACTTGATCTCCTGGATCATTTTTTTCTTCTCTTAGCAATTAATAATGCCAGTAATTACTACATGAAGTCATACTTCTTTAAAAGCATAATTGCAATTTCCACTCCCAGCTAACACGAGGTAACAATCATTTGTGTGATGAACCTTGGCATTCAGTGGTGACATTAATGAACTCAGAGCAGAAATAAAGAGAGCAAATGACACACAGTCCAAGGAAATACTTGCACTATGGACTAGAACACCAAATCACAAAGTTATTTTCTTCTTCTGTCTGGGAACATACAATTATTTAGTATTCATATTACAGTGCAGTCCCATCCCAAGCTGATTTAAAGCCTGCATTATAATTGCTAATGATTACTCATGAAAAAGAGACTATTATATGTAAAAACTGCAATCAGCGCTAATCTATTCACCTATCCATTTTATACTGATACATTTTCTAAACAAAGCTCTGCCTGAATTGCTCATAATTAGCTTCTATTCTTACATTTTTAATTGCTCTTCTCCCCCTCCCATTTTCAAACAGAACATTTTACATATCTTCAGACTTTTTTAAAAAAAAAAAAAAGATTTGGACTGAATTTTTATGAGTGAAAACCTGACACTGTACAATTTGGAGTTTTAAAATAACTCCTCTGTTGTCAAATAATAAATGCCTAAGCAGGGTTTCAGGTAAATATTTTAAAACAAGATCAAAATTTCAGGCGCAGCATCCATGTAGTCTGAGAGCATCTGAGAGAGCACTAAGGGAGAAGAGGTGGTTTAGCTACCTTTTTTTTTTTTTTTTTTTTTTCCCAAAAGCCAAGTGCATTCTGCCCCTCATCTGCAGGCTGTCAAGAGCCTGGTAATCAAGAGATATTTGGCACTCCAGCTGGGAAAAACACTGCATTTAAGGGTCTCTGTCTGCTGAGACTCTAATGCTGCTGTGCCAGCTTTCATATACATGGAATTGAAGTTGCTCTTTTCCCTCCACTGTCTTCCAGACACCTGAGCTGCATTTCATGGGAAGATGAGCTGGTTTTGGCTGGGATGGGGCTGTGTTTTGGATTTGTGCTGATAAGAGTGTTGATGGCACAGGGGTGTTTGTGGCACTGCTGGGCAGAGCTTGCCCACAGCCAGGACGGGTTCAGCTCCTCACCCCACCCCAGCAGTGAGGAGAATTGGGGTGCAGATGGGAGGGGACACAGCTGAGCCCCACTGATCCCACAGGACACAATCATCAGCACATAAATCTGGGGGAGGGAGGAGGAAGAGGGGGTGATTCAGAGTGATTGAGTTTGGCTTCCCCAGTAACCTGCTGTGTGTGCAGGAGCCCTGCTCTCCCAGAGATGGTGAACACCTGCCTGCCCACAGGATGTGGTGAATGAACTCCTTGCTTCTCCTTGATTGCATGCACAGCTTTTGCTTTGCCCATTAAACTGCCTTCATCTCAACCCACGAGTTCTCCACTTTTACAGTGATGATTTTCTCCCCCATCCCAGCACGGGGGGAGTGAGCAGGGGGCTGTGCAGTGCTTAGCCACAACAAAAGACAACTGGAACAGCTCACATGGGAGAGCCAACAAAGCATCTTCTGCATTGCACAGCTTAAGTTCTCTTAGTTATTAGGTAGCTCTACAGACTAGATGATGGGTCTTGCTTTGGAGCATCCCCCTGTGGAAGCAATGCTTGGAGAAGATGGAATTCAAATTGTAATTCCCATTCAGGTGTTTTCTTCTTTTCACTCTATGCAAATCAATCCCACCCTGTATTCAGAGTGATATCTCTGGTCCTCAGAGGGCAAGAAGGAATGCATCTGGCTTCAGCTAAAGACAGGAGAGAGCAGCTTGTTGCTGAGTGTTCTCTGCCAAATCTCTTCCCCACACAAAGTTATGTAAAAGCCAACAAAATTATCCTGTTTCAGTGCATTTGACTTGTAGAAAAAAACATTGATTTTAATGAACTGTTCCTCTGCTAAAGCACTTAAAAGTGGCATTTGCTAATGCTCATCTTTACATCAATTTCAGCAGTTGTTGGATCAGACTCTCAGTCTGCAAGAGTCCTTCACAACCAGTTTTATGCAATTTCCAGTGTTGCACAAATCAGTAGATGCTTTAATCTCCATAAACGCAGGAGAGCTCTAAGGGACTGGTGCTACAGTGACTGGAGAAACTCATTCCAAAACATTTTAATCCTTTCAGAAACCCTTTTCAGAAATCCTGAGTTTTCAAGCTCAACAAAGAAACGCAGAGTGCATAACCTGCATGAGTCTGCATAAGGAAAGACTCAGAGCTCAAAATGACCAAATTCACTATGTGAATAAGAAGTCTACTTGCCAGCACAGTTTGTGAACCAAATTCATGGGTGAATTTTTTTGTCGAGCCAGGCAGCACCTTGAACTGTTTTAATTTGCATCTGTATTTCTAAACTCTCAACAACTTGGAAGGATTCATACATATGCATCATGCTCATTCTTCATGAGAAAGTCATGCATACAAACACATCACCACACACATTCTGTTTCCAGCTACACACCCCAGCAGAGTTTCTGTGCTTTGACTTCAAGGCAGAACTGCCCAACACAGCTAGAAAAAAAATCACTGTTAGGATTTGCCAGTCTCACTGTGGATTGGGTTTAGCTCACAAGCACAGCTTGCCATGTTCTCAGAACTGCTCCAGAACATGCTTGCAACACATCCAAACACCCCTGTCAGCAGGAGCTGTGAAGCACAGCGTGCTTCCTGAGATGCCCTCTTTTCCTCTAGGCCAACAGGACTTTTTCACAGATGACTCTATGAAACCATTACAGGCGATGCAGGGAAGGGAGGAGAAAATGAAATCTGGTGAGCAGGAATTTTCAGATTCGGCTGTTTTCTTGCAACACCAGCTGTGCTGGGTCTGGCTGGGATGGACCTGACTCTCCTCATGGCAGCTGATGCATTTGTGATAACACAACACTGATAATGCACCAGACTTGTGGTCACTGCTGAGCAGCTCACACAGCAGCAGGGCTTTCTCCCCAGCCTCACCCACTCTTCCCAAAGGCCAGCAACCTGTTCCAGGGTAAGGGGATGGAAAGGCACAGGGTTTGGGCAGCTGGCCCAAACTGAGCAGAGATATTCCTTAGCAGGTGGCATTGCACTCAGCAATAAAAAGCTGAGGGATGGGAGCATGGGGACATTTGTGGTTAAGGCACTTGTCCTCCAAAGCAACTGTTCCACATCCTGGGGCCCTGCATCCCTGGAATTGACTGGACATCTGCCTGGTGATAGGAAGTGGAGAATAAATATCCTCTTTTTGCTTTGGTTTTCTATGCAGCCTTTAGTTCTCTTATTAGACTGCTTTTATCTCAACCCTTGAGCTTGTTCATCTTTTATCTTCCTGACCTGCTGAGGAAGTGGATCAAGAGAACAACTGGGTCTGGCAGCCAGCTGAGGTCACCACACCATCCTATCTATTTCAGAGCAAAAACTGACACTGCCTGTTTCAAAGTACAGTGGGTTCTGGTGCTGCTGTAAACTTGTACATCAGATTGCCCCGAGGCTCACAGTTCTGCTGGCACAACAGCAGCCCCAGGACACCAACATCACACTCACATTTATGGTTTAATAAAACAGGGCAATGTTACCTCTGCCAGTTTAAAGACTTCTGATCTTCCTGTGGAAGCCAAATAAGTCACATATAACAATCTGAGTATGTAAGACTGCCACACTGATTTGATGCAGTAGCTGCTCTATAAGGATGTAAGTGTCCTCAGAAGATTAAAACCTTAGGGGTTGAAAAAAAAAAAACCAAAAAACACCAAAAAAACAAGGGAAAAAACCAAACCCTGTACAGCCCATCTATGCTTCCAGCAACATGAGCAATAAGATTCTCTCTAGTTGCAGCTGTATCACCTTAAGTGTTTTCCTTGTTCTCTTGAAGGAAAAGAAGATTGAAACTGTCTCATGTGCCCAGAGCTATCACAAGCAAAATAATTATTCAGTCTATTGTCTTATCCTTGTGCCAAGAACATGACCATCTTTTATGAGGCTTGATTTGAATCAAAACTGCTGTGTTTTGAACAGAGCTGTCAATGATACTTAGGACTTACACAAGCCTTTCCCAAGACTTACAAAACAAAATCAGAGTCATTTAATTATCTGCCATTCATGTGCACTTGATAAGTTGAGGAGAGCTAACTTTCAAATCCTTTACAAAGAAATGAAGGCATTCTTTTATGAAGTCTGACTCTAGCTAAAGACATAAGGTCAGCTTGGGAAAGTGGAGTGATGCAGGTCCTCTGACCACATCATACACCAGACCCCTGCAACAAGACTTCTATTTGGAAAACACTGCCAGAAAGTGCCTGAAATTTTAACCCCAGCTGAACAGACATTGATTACATTGACACAACAGAGCCCTCAGCACTGCTGGGTCCTGGGAACAGCCATCAGTGCTCAGTTTCCACACAGCCATGCTGCAAGAAGGGAGAGTTTGGAGAAGAGCTTTAAGACAGAGCTCCTCAGAGTTGTGTGTTCCCAGCTGGCACAGATTCCTGGTACAGACCAGGGAAACAAGGGGAAGCTGCAGTTTCTTACTTGGGAGATGAAGTGAATAAATTGCTCTAGATTTGCAGGAAATTCATATCTTTTCCTCTTAAAAAGTCATCCTCCTTGCTGAGGCACTGCCAGTGAAGCCAAGTCTCCTCTAAAGTATTCCTACTTTACCCTCACGCTGCATCAGTTCCTTCTCCCCCCTCTGATTCAACTCTGCTTTGGCCCCAGCTGCACACACCTGGATTTCCTGCATTATTTCCTTCTACTTCCAAACTCTTTCAGCTCAAACTTCAAAAAGTTCTCCTTTCTCTGTCTTTATTTGTATCATGACATGTCACTGCAGACTCACAGCAGGCTAAGGAATACGTGCTAGGTCAGCAGTTGCCTGCCTCTCGTGTTCCAGGGCACTCTTGGCTTTAGATGCACAGAAGTCCTAACATATAAGAAAGGTCTGAAGACAGCAGCTGGTGAGAAAAATTCTGCTACATCTCAGACCTTGTGATAGGTTTTCTCCCAATTTTTGTATCCCAGGTACTTCATAGTTTGGGCAGTTTACCACCATTTCTACTTCAGGGAAAGCCCATTTGCTGTGCTTAAATGAACATAAATTGTGTAGACATCTTACTCAATTAGATAGTAATATTTTCGTTCACTTTGGGGAAAAAAAAAATCCAAACTTGGGCTAATCTAAGTTAGAATAAATTGCCTTTCCCTCACACATTTTCCCCAAGCTTTTAACCATTATCATCAAGGCAAACAAACACATACAACATCCTTATGCTGTGGAGGCAAGGTGCTGGTGTCAGCATTGGCTGACGTGATGTTAGATCTACAGGCAAAATTCATGAGTGTACTCTACTTCTTCCCACATGCAGTTTCATTTTCATTTCAAAAGGGAGAGGTTCACTTGTGGTTTTGCTGCAGCTCAGAATCAGAGCAGTCTTAAGGCAGGTGAGGAAACAAACTAAAAAACAACTCCAGCCTGGCATATAACAGATCAGCCAAAATCCTGCAAATTTTCATCCCTGCAGTCAAAATTAACCACGGGAGGCTCCTAGAGTGCCTTGCCACATTATTGTCTAAAACAACCTTGCCTGATTTTCTATTGAGGGGATCCCCCCCACCCCTGGAAGCATTCTAGATCAGAAGCTTTGAGCAGCCTGGTCTAGAGAAAGGTGTTCCTTGGCAGGGAGGTTGAATTCGATGCTCTTTCAGGGCCCTTCCAGTCCAAATCCTTTTGTGAAGATGCTTCAGTACCTTTCCAGGAACACTGCTTAGATAATTGCCTTTATTTCCTATCAGTGAAGCAGCATATATATTTTTTGTTTTCCTTGCAGAAATTTCACATGCACTTGCTGCAGTAAATGAGGGTGTTATGGTCATATGAGACATCTGAGAGAAAACTTTGTGCAGCCTGCAGGAATTAAAACCAAAACATCTCCAAAACACTGATTATGACACCACAGTTAATGCACTGGCACATGGGGGGAAAAACTGGCTGGCACAAAACACACACTTCTCTTCAGCTGGAGCTTTTCTATGGCAAAATCTACTTATAAACAAAGCATTTTTTGGGTATCTGAAATAAATGACAGATTCCAAGGCTCCAAGTTGCCTTATACCACATGGGGCAGCTGCTGAGACATCTCAGCAACCAAAACACCCTTGCAAAGCCCACAGCCACAGAACATACCAACAACTCAGCTGTGGCAGTCTTCTGGTTTAATACTGAAATGAATTTGTTAACCCAACAATCATCTATGGACAGGAAAGCAGCTCTGGGCTGCATATTTTTACAAGCATTCTGTAATTTTGCCTGTGTTGCTGCAGCATAATGACTTCTCATACTGACAGAAGAACAAACCAGTGTTTTAATTTTGGAAGTGTCATTACTGATGTATCCAATTCTCATGAATTAGTTTAAGTAGAAGACATAAATGAGTGCTGAAGCCGTGCATTTTTCCTCAGATTTATTCTTATTTCATATGGTGGCTACAGAATGTAAAATGTGTTTCTGTGCTGCCTGTGAAGTCATACAGTCAAGTTTATCTGAATGGCATCCAAAAGTTACAGATGCAAAATTCTAAACTAAGTGTGTGTAACAAGATATTTTTATATTTTCAGCTTTCAGCAAATTACAAACTTAACTCGAAATGACATAGTAATTAATTGTGTGAATAGTTCATACTTTCTAGTGTGTTACAATCAGTCCTGCAATTAAGAAACAATTTCAGACTGCAAACAATTGACTTGAATTTTGGTAACCTCACTGAGGTACTTCTTAGGAATCCATAGTATGAACTAGATACTACTTTATACACGAAAAACCATTTTAGTCTCAAGTCAGGCAACGTTCACATACAAAATAATTGAAACTCAAGTACCAAGCAGGACAAAAAAAATAGAAACGTAAAAATAATTAAAAACAGTACAGAAGCCCATCTTTAAAAGAGCATGACAGAGATCACTGTATTTGTTTCCAAAGGAATTGTTTTTACTGTACTTATATTCATAACAGAATCAACAAAGATATAATAGAGATAGAGATGAAGATGAGCTCATGCTATAAAGGAAGGAGCCACAAATGTCTCATGGTTCCTCAAGAAGAAATCATGAACAAGACCAAATAGCTGCAATTTTAAAGCAGGATTTGCTAACATAACACACAACAGGGTAAGTGGGAAGCCACATTTAACTACATTTCTGTGCTACTGGGCCACAAGTTCTACTTTTGAAGAATAAATATAAGCTTATCTTCGAAGAAATAAGATTTTCTTTATATTTCTGTCTGTGTATTTACATAAGAACTTTTAAAAGTAAAAAAAAAAAAGACCTATTAAAAATTCTTGGAATGTTATCCAAACTGACTTATTTACTTCCTTTTTGTTTTCCAGTCCTCGTTCAAGCTGATGGTGAATGCTGTATATCTAATCATAATCCTGCTGTTATCACAGCTGTTATGTGCTTTATTTTTGATGGCTTAAAGACAGATGTTCCAAAATTGCCCTAGATTCCTGCCAGCCTTTTCAATTGCATTATACAAACAATTAAACTTTCCTGACCCTATTCCTGTCTCTAGATAAAATTCAGGCGTTGACACTTCAAGGAGCAAATCATGTATGTAAATTGGTTCTAATGACAGCTATTGATGTGCAGTCATATGCAAATAGAGTATTATCAAACATTAAAATGTCCAGGAGCAGTAGCTAGATGGATGCAGTCAAGAAAAATTAACTAGAAGACGCATATTCCAGATACTTCCCACAGTATGTGATGCAATTAAACAGAAGCAAAGGGAAACTCACACTGGAAACTGCCTCTCTCCTGCCATGCCTATTTATTCCCCATCATCTGTTATTATTGTTGAGAATCTTCACATTGTATCCCAATTAAGCAAATCTCTTGGAATTAATAAGGGGTCGCCTTCTCCATCACCACATCTTTAATGTCTGGAGCTGGAAACGCTGGCACCTCACGCTGCACGAGTGTGAGCAGTTAGAATAATAACAATTGTGAGATGGGCATGCCAAAAAATGATTACAAGTCAAGCTTTGCTGCAAGGGTGTCTTGTTTAGGAGGATTTAGCACAATTCAGTGGGGTGACAGCAGTTGTCAGGCATTGATGCTAAGCATAATAACTATTAAAGAGACAGCTCACTCACTGAATATTCAGGGTGCTGAGCCCATTGTTTGGGCATGTTTGGAATACAGATTATCCTGCTATCTTTTTTTAGGCTTATAATGAAGGTTTTAAAAAACACTCCAGCAAAGAAAAAAACAAAGTTTTTTGTTTGATATTCTGTCCAGTGGGTTTCATAGAACCCAATGGTGAAAAGATGACAGCATTCAAAATTTCCTGAGAGTGTGACTAATTCCACTTATCCAAAGCATTTCTTGATTCTATCTTGTAAGTAATTTGTGAGGTTTCAATGATTCTGCTGTACTTTTCTGTACGTTTCAGTTGCTTCAATCTTTGCATTGTGTCTCTTACTTCCTTTGTGTCTTCAAGCCACTTCTCCTGGCTTTTTGCCATTTCCTTTCCAAAGATATTGGGAAAGGATATTAAAAAACTATGCCTTAACAAAGAGCTCTATGGTTTCTTTCTACCTCACAATATAGGGCAAGCTGTTAAGTTTAAGAACCATGACTGAAGGACCTTCCAGGATTTTCCCTGAAACTTGAGTCCTCCCCCCTTTAAATACTGAATCCTCCCAATAAGCATCAACAACCATTTTGAAAAGGTTTTGTCTTTTATAGCCATATTTTTTTTAGCTAAAAAATCTTGAAGTACAGGCTCATTTTAGAATTTCTATTCTATTATGCTGTTTCAGCACAGCTCTACCTTACTCTTTTTGCCTCTTCTTTCATTATCTCACTTTCTGCACCCACCTCCATTCTGCTGGAAGAGCCTCTGCATCGTGTTCAGAGGAGAGAAATAATGCTGAAGATATTTGTGTTGCACCACACAAGACACAGTGATGATCCACAGCCACTCGAGGTAGCTGCCACCTCCACATTTAGGCTGCTAATGTTGCACATAGCACACTAATATTTATTTATCACAGCCAAAGTTAAAGGAAAGCAAGGAGCCATTTTTCTCCTAGAAATGATTTCACAGAGTGGAAAACAGCAGCTATGCACTTGTGAAAAAAAGTGTAGTGAAAGAAGAAACTGTTTTGGGATCCCTCTGCAACCAGAGAAATAAAAGCTCCCCCAGGAAAAAAAATAAATCAGAGGACAGATTCAAACTCAGCCCAATTGGCCTCCTCTTTTCTGGAGTCTGGTGTTGTACATCAGTTCAGGACAATATCCTACTTTAAGTTCACTTGTGTATGGCAGAAGCAGACAGGAAAATTCAATGCTATTATTTAACATTTAAAGCTAAAAACATTCCATGTCTGACCTGAATTTTTCACAGGATAATGTATACATTTCCTTCATGAAAAGTGAAGCACAGGAAGGGAATTTGGCCTTGATTAACCGGCTCAGTAAACTGGGTTTCCCTGTTTCACTGCTCTGCACTGTATTACCATGAATGATCTGGAAGTACATTAAGATGTAAACCAACAACATTTTATCCCTTTTCTTTGAGCAATTGCATTGCTCTCCTTGCCCAAGGAATCTATCCTAGCTAACACAAGTAGAGAATATTTGTCAGTGCCAGGCAAGTTACCAGTTCCTTGTGTCCAGAAAAATAGTAAGAGGTCCCATCCCATTGCAAAGCTTCCCCAGGAGCCCTGGCAAATGCTTGAAGTTTAATGCAGATTCATGAACCAGGAGACAAAAAGTCTTCAGTCACATGCAAAGAACTAAAACTGGGAGACTGGGACAGCCACAAATTATTCCAGTACAGAATCACTGAATATTACATGCTCTTTAGTCAGCCATACTTCATCATTTTTCCTGGTCTGAAGGGTGACAGAGACGAGTAAACATTGCTCATTTGCCAATAAATACAGCACCTTTTCTGGCTCTCTGAAATCAGAAGGGATGCCCGTCTCATCCTTAGACAGCACAACACTAAAATTACCTGTTCAGCTCTCTTGCCACAGCACCAAAATGGACAGAACCAAAGGGAAAATAAATTCACAAGGAAATCTTTCATAGTGCCCCTGCTATAAACACAGATAAAGAGGACAACACAGGCTTGGCTTGTTTTTGTTTCAGAACAAATGTGTTCCAGTTGAATTTCCGTGCTTAAGACATTAGATGGTATTCTCGTGGGAGATTTTTGAGGGGTTTTTACATACATTAAATATAGTTTTTTCATTAAGTGCTTCTTCAAGAGTTACCCTTTCCAACTGGGAAGCTACATCATAAAGTAATAGCAGATCCAAGGCCAGCTGTTGCATTTATAAACCTTGCAGGGATGAAACAACCACTCAGATGAGGGCACAGGTTATTTTCCACTGAAAGTCTTCCCCCTCCCCTTTAATGCTGTAACCACTTCAGAAATTTTAGCCACAGCCCAAGCAAGCTAGACTCTCTTTTGGGAACACAATTTCCTTGTTTTGTCTTAGGCTCAGTCCCACTGGGCCCAAATTTCACTCCAGTCCCTCCCCCTTTGCTCATTGTGGAAATACTTGAGAGACCACAGGGATTTTGGTGAAATTGAGGTGGATAAAGTGGGCCACAAGACAAAACTCAACTGATATCTGAGCTACAACTTAGATCTGAATTTAAGTTAATACTCAACTGCTGGAAAAAGACAATTCTCCTGTAAGATAAAGTCTATCTTACAGGTACACACAATTATCTAAGAGACTGGAAAAGGTTTTTCATTTAATGTAACAAGAACATCTAACAAAAAAAAGTTAAATCTTAATGCTAACAAAGCACATCACTTCTCTAACACAGCCTTTACGATTTTAACCTTGTTTCTTCTTTCTCTTCCCTACAGAGGGCAGAGGAAAGGCTCCAAACTAAGCCCAAAATTTCCCCCAAACACGTCTTCTGCATCTGTTGTGGTCAGAGACAGCTGTGTGCACGACACGGTCAGACACATCTACCCTGTGTCAGCAAACAGGCTGGATCCATCCTCAGTTTCAGCTTTTGGGACCACAAATCTGGCCTGCAGTCACATTTGCTGCCTTCACCTTTCCACAGTACCCACCATCTGTTACACATTTTAATTATCAGCAATCTTTTAACTGAATTAGCAGACTTTAGGGTCAGGTCTTTGGTGAATGCTTTTTTCCTACTGAGATCCAGGGAGCTCAGACTTACAGGTTTTGCTGCTCCTACTGTTCTTTCAGACAGACCTGCATGAATAGTTCTCTTCTTTCTCCACAGATTACTGCATAGTTTATTTTGAACAACCACAAAATTCAATTATCCCGAAAGATCTTTCATCCACAGAACTATTCATCTTTTAACTCCTGCCACATTTTTGGAAGAAACCTCCTTACCCTCAAACTTATTAAACATTTGCCACAATGGCAAGATCACAAAAATATTTATGTTGTCGTAAAGCTTAAAAATCCACACATCTTAGTGAAATGATATGCAAAAATACATTTGAAGGGCATAAGGAAGTGCAATAAATAGTGACAATGTGCATAAGTGTTTTCAGAGTCTAAGCCACAACACCTTTGATGTTGTATATTACAGTGCTAAAGGAAAGCTGTTCTTAAGATTAAAATGATTATTTCAAAACAGTGAGGAATGCCAACTCTACCATCCATTAGGCCTCCCAAATAACCAGGTACAGCAGGATTAAAAGTGCACACCAGAAGTAAACTCAGGAAAAGCAGTGTGGGTGTATCTTCAACCCAAGGAGTAGATTAGATTGCAGACATATGCAAATCACAAAACAAAGTAATCCCAATCATGTTTTGTTTTTTAAAGGCTTTCCACACACAGTTTTACATAGGCATAAACTGCTTAAATGAGACCTTCCTTTAGAAAACAAGGTAACTATTCATCTGTGTTTATGGTGGATTTATATTTGACATCAACATGTTTATTGCATCATTCATTAGCTATATTACCCTTAATAAGGGCCTCTTACCTAAATTACAAAGGCTTTGCAAACACTTAATGCACATTAAGATAATTCTAGAGCTCTTCTGAAGGAGCAACCTAATCTAATCTACATGTACTGTTCTTCAGGACAGACCCCATCTAAGTCCTGTTTGATCAGAACTCTCCCACAGAACCTGAAAGTGGGTAATGTCCTCCCACATGTCAGAAAAATTCTCATTAAAATGTGAACTTCGAGCACAATTCTCTCACAGGGCTTTAATTTCTCACTGCATGACCACTGTTCCACATGTCATCTTATTTCAATTTGAAACACTACCTAATTATCTTTTTATCTTGTTAAAGGGTGAAAATTTTCCAAGTAGTACTTTCCTCTGGAGACTTCTTTCCACCAGAGAGGCTCTGTTAATATGTACAGGCTGATTTGCTGTCCTTTTGAATTGATCTTGGTCTAAGGCTATTCCTTTGCTACAACCCAACAGGTAGGCTAGCTATAAAATAGCACCTTTCCAGTATTTTCCTTTCTTCTTTTCAGATCTTTAGCATTTAAAGCCTATTTCCCCTTGCACACCTCTTCCTTCTTTACAATTGCAGCATCTCACGGAAGCTTTTCACACACACACTTGTACCTGCCACTGCTTTCATATCAGCTTTTGCACTGTCAAATAAGGAAGTTTTCAGGTTGGGAAAAAATGAAGGAAATAACAACTAATATGTTTTTTATGAGCTCTAACAATCAACTGGTACACTTCATATGGTGTCTGCCACAAAGCTCCTCAAACTGAGGAACAACAAAAGAGGCAACTGGCTTTCAATGTATGAACTTTATCTTGATTTCTAAAACACAAGTTTAAATCAGTACCTACAGTTCAGCACCAGTAAGTCTGCATATCACGAGTCTCAATACTGAGAGAAACGGATTATTTTTAAGATATAACAGAATGAGTAACATGAATTAATTATTCAAACCCTTCTTGAGATCTCAATACAAAGTGCTGAACAAATAAGCATTACAATCTTAAATCTCAAGATAACCCCTCCATTCTCTGGAAGAACCGACCCACCCATTTGTCATCAAGCACTTTGGAAACTTTTTCTTAGTACCACAGTTGTGTGAAACATCTGCTTTGCCAAAATAGCCTTGCACCATGGCACAGCTCTTTGCCTGGCACTGGCAGACCTCGTGCCATGGGCTCTGTTGCTTGCAGAGACCAATTTGTGTGGGATCTATTAACATTCATCCTTCGTTCTGCAACTCCAGTGTACAGTTCAATTTTATGTTTATGAGCACTACTCCAAACAAGCAAAAGGCCTCCTGCTGCTTTCTGCAGAATGAAAGCATGTGTCTGACAGGAAGCAGAGAAAGCTATTTCAGGATTATCCATGTGGCTCAAAGTTAAACAGGATTTCAAGATGAAAATGCAGCAGATCTGTAAAACAACATAACACCTTCATGTTTTTCAAGAGTATTTAATATGCAAAACCATAAATCCGTATAATTTGCTAGTTTAAAAAAAAAAAAAGAAGCACAAACCCACTTCAGTTTGAGATCTTTGGTAACAGAAGCCTCATTTCTTTAAAAGAAAGGACCTTCTTTAGAAGGCAAAGATCCAGGTTAACAAAAGGTTAATATCTGTCACCTGACAGAGATCAGTATCTTCCCATTCCAGTGGCTAACGTTTCAGGGGCTACAACAATTAAACCATAAGAAAGCCATGACCAGTGTAATGTAATATTTGCATTAGTCAGGCAGATCGTTTTACATCGCTGGGTATTCTGAAAGATCCCATGAGGATTCCAGATGTAAATTCTTGACGAAAAAGGAAATGATAGAAGTGTCTCAAAGATTTATTTTTACTTTCTGTACAGCACAGTGAGCACATGGTAGAATAATGAGTCCATTCATTCATAATTGCAGATGTTTTACACATCTTGCTGAAACATGTGCATTAATGTGTTATATGGAGCTCTCTCTTCTATTTCCAAAGTGTAGGGATAATTATTCTTTGATTTGCATGTTTGAAGTGTACACACATATGCATCAACTCTTCTGAGCTCCTGTTCCAGTTATCGCTGTTACAACTCGTGTCAATCACAAATCCAATCATCTCCCCCCTGCAGCAAGGTGGGGATGCTGCACAATTATTGATACCCAGCCCCACAGCTCACTCTCTGAAGGGCTCTGGCAAGGCAAGGCACTGGGGCTCGTTCCTGTGGGCTGCACAGAGTGAACCTCATAAGGCACCTCACAGAACAGGGATATTTGTACCACCACTGCAAGGTTACTTCCAAACCTTCTGGAAATCTCATAAGCTAGCTGGTTGCTACACACAAGCCTTTCATGGTCCTCAAAGATGCTGCCACAGATACTATTTCAAACAAAGCAGAAAACTACTAAGCAGAAAAGAAAATACCAACCCTCTTTTCTCTCTGTTTTTTTAATCAAGTATTAAAACCATTTGGATTATTTTTTTTTTTCATTTCCACAGTTGGTTTTTTTCCTTTTAAGTCTCACTTCCTCTCCTGTTCTTTCTCCTTCCTTGTCCTCCAAATCAGCAAGATGGTCTCCCCATAAAATGCTGTGCTCTCTCCTGGATTATTATCTATCCTTTATTATCCTGATATGCTTCCAAAGGCATCACCTCTAACCACACCATGCAAAAGATTAATCTTTACATCTATTTCAATCCCACCAGCTTTCTCTACCCAAAGGTGCTTTGACAATATATTTGTTTATTAGTAACAATATCTCCATTCATGGGATTACTTACTCATCCCATTTCCCTTACTTCTTGTGATCTTTTCACACAGAGACAACTTGCATGAAAAATTTCAACCAATGCTTTTTGAACTTGAGCACCTCTGGCAAGTCACTTAAGTGGAAATGTAAAAATAAAAGGAGCTGCCCAATTTTCACAAATCCCAAGCCCTTCAGCCCCTACTGACCATAATATGTTTTGTCCCTTCAGCTGCTGGAACCAGACTCTGCTCTAGACTCAAGGGCTGAGCTAAAATGCAACCTGGATCACATCAGTCAACTTGGACTACAAAAATATTTTGTCAACTAAAAAAACTAAACTCTCACCCCAGATCACCAATATACAGAGTTTCATGGTAGAAGAGATTAACAAAAAACAGCAGTAACCCCAGAACATTGCAAGGCCAAGACCAAAATACAGACACTGGACAGGGTGAAAATAAGTTACTGAACTACTGATAACCAGGGAGTGAAATCACAGAAAATACTGAGTTTGCAAGGACCCATCAGGATCCCCAAGTCCAACTCCTGGTGCAGCAGAGGACACTCCAACAATCACACCATGTGCCTGAAAGTGTCATCCAAACATTACTATCTAATGGTTTCTTTTTTCCCCCCCTCATCCTCAGAAACACATATCTTAGGAGAAAAAGAAAAGTCCCAACCCTTTTGTAGCCTTTTAAATCCCTCCTGTGTGCTTTTGTGGTTATGTAACTATGGGGGATGTCACACTGTGCACCTGGCTCTTCCTGGAGTAAATTTGTGCAAAGTTCTTTAAATTACCAAATAGTTCAGTCATTCCAAGTGTGTCAGGCTTTAAGCAGGCATATATGCCTGACACAGGCATATAAAAATATATTAAAAAACCACTATAAAAAGAATTTTGATCTTTGAGTATTTTCTAGCACATTCTACCTTAGCTGTGGACCCTACATTTTTTTTTTATATATAGGTTATATCTATGCACAGGTCATCACTCTTGTTAGTGATGGATATAGGCTGACATTCTCATTCACAAGTGCTGCATCATTATTCTTGCTGGAACACAGGTAAAGTGTATTTTTACCCTATAATTTCTACCTAGTCAGAATGAGTTAAGAGGCTTGCACTTATAAAGTGTAGAGGATACAAAATGAATTATAAGCATGTCAAAGTAAGAAAGGGAATTAGTGATGATGGTTGAATCTCAGAAGAGCTTCGAGTTGAATTCACAAAGGGCCTTGTTTGAACTTTATACAAAACCACATGGATATGAAATTGGGGTGAACATAGAAATACCATCTGTCAGCCTCAACCCCACTCTTGGCATTCCATCCAGGAGAGAAATACCAGGAATCTTATTTAGATTTTTGATATTTAGTCTTCTAATCACTGCTGAAGGTAGAAACTGCAGTGCAAGACCCAGGCAAAAAAAAAAGGAAAGTTACAGAAACATTTTGGATTTGGGATGGAGAAGCCATGTGCTAATTTCACACTCAGCATACCAGGGTTTATTTACCTAAAACACATAACAATGGTCCCTGCAAAGAATGAGAGCCCAGCCATAGACTGGGGGACTCAAAGGCCTGGAGGGAGGCATGGAGAGCAAGTTACAAGGCAAAAGACCCCACGAATCCACTTTTTTGGATAACTAAGCTATTGCAGATTTGCATAGGGGTGAATGCTCTTAGGATGAGCTATTAGCTGGAGCAAAGCAAAATTGAATTCACACAAACAGTAAACATCTTCTTTTCCAAGCACATTTTTTGTGACTAAAAGAGAGGGTGCAGTACAAGAAGCACGTTTGCCATGAAAAGTCATTTTTCACCCATGTGAAAGAGTCAGATTTTCCCAATATGGTGATTAAGCAAAAATGAATGATTTGCCTGAAGGATGCACTTTTTTCACTCTGCCATAAAAAAACATCAGCTATTGAACTTACAGCAGGTTTTGTGTGGACAGAATTCTTCTATGGATTACAATTTTTTTTTAAAAAAAAAAAACAATCAAACCCTTGTAAATATACTTTTTAAACAAATGGTGATAACGTGAGAAACAAAACGTGAAGGGGTTTAGTATTTGGGAGTTTGAGTGGGGTTTAAGAGTTCTTTAATGCTTTGTATATCACACTTATGTTAAAAAAATAAATATTATGCAAAAGATAAGTTATTCTGCACATGACATTGCACTAGGCAGGCTTTGATTTTTTTTTTCTGGAATCCTAAAATCTTGTGTCTTGCAGCCACTAAAGCAATGAAACTGAATCTACAGAAGAAAATGGAATTATATAGCCTTAAGCATGATGGAGTCTGCATGCTGCTCTTTGTTAAACAAGCACCATGCTCCCTTGCCTGCCAGGGCTCCCATTTCCAGCAATAGCTCAGCACTGCCTCTCTAAATGGCACATAGCAAGGAAAATAAGGTTTTCAATGAAGCCTCACACAATTAAAATGTTAAATATTTCACATACTATTCTGATGTCTGCAGGAGGTAAAGCTTTGCAGGGAGCTAACTTATCCTCCCCAGGCAAAGGAAATGAAGCAGTTTCAGCCATCAGAGGGCTTACCTCAGTGCATGCTCCAAAGAGACTCACATGCTTTGCTTAAATAGGAAAAATAAAAAATAATAATTTTTAAAAAAAAGAGGGTGATGGAGGCTGTATTACAAAGAGAACAGCTCAGTCTCATTTGACAGGCAGTAACTATGGTTCAGACTGCACAATTGATTTTTCAGCCAAGCACTTCTTTGATTTCTATAGGGAGTTTAGCTTAAAAATTGATGAGAAAATATGTCCTTACTAAAGCAACCATTTTAGGGAAAAAAAAAACTCTCTCAGCTGTTTAAGTTTGACTCTTGCTCCCACTGAAGACTGACAAAACCAATAGAGTAGAACATCCCTTCAAACCCCAATTTTTATGAATTCTTAGATGAATTCAAAAAATCTACTTTGCAGAATAGGACAAATACAACTGTTTGCAAATAAAGTTTGGTGAGTTCCTATGAACTTATAGGATCAGAATCCAAGTTGTTGGTTGTGGTTTTGGTGTCACTTTCCCCTACCTGCCTCCTTGGAGCTACAGAGAGTGGGTGAAGAGCAACAGAAGCGCGAGAAAAGGATGCACAGAGATGCAGAATTCATCCACTCTCTCTCCTGAACAGGGAAACGATGGAAATTCTGCAATCCCTTCCCAAGGAGGTGTTGTGGGGTGCTAGGGTGCGATCCTGGCAGGATTCTGGCCCATTCCCAGCAAGGTGCACGCACCCAACGAGCCGCAGGAGGCTGGACCAGCGCTGCCAGCCCAGCCCCGCTGCCAGAGCCCAGCACCAAACAGAGCTGAGCCCCACTGGAAATGACCCAGCCACCCAACAGGGGTGTTCAAACAACACGGGAAAGCTCCAGTAAGAGAGGATTTTAAAGTTTTCACTGGGGTTAATCAGAGAAGCAACTTACTGCAGCATTGTCACACTCACTGTTTCTTCAGCTTCAAAACACAGGGAAGATCAGATCATTGCCTAACTACTTTATCTGTAACTGCCTGCAAAAACAAGGTGGCATTTCCCCTTTCGATGCCATCCGGGAGATTTTCTGTGTGCAGCACCAAGGCTGATGTCTCAGAGCAATTCTGCTTTGCAGTTATTATGCACTGTTTATAACTGAGCAGCATTTAAGCCTGTGGTCAGTCCCAGTCCACCCTCTGTCCTCAGCTGCACACAAACATGACACACTTTCTCCCATAAAGCCCAACAACAGAGATCAGGCAAGATATGAAACATGCTGCAGTCATGAGGGTCAGAGAGTTGTAAAGTTAACAACATGACAGCTCCACGTGCAGCAAAATGTTCCAGATGAATAATGCCTTCTCTGGAGGAAAAAAAAAAATAAACCAAACAAACCAAACCCACATCTTTGATTTTTTTTTTCCTAACCAAATTTCAAATTCACAGAATAATTTTTAATTAAAAAAAAAAAAAAAAAACAAAACAGGGGGCAGGGGTAAGATGATGGGACACATGGATTTTGGAAATGCCTGGTATAACAATCACAGTTTACAATCAGAGATGTTTAGGATCCTTCCCCAAAAAGCTGAATAATCTTTTTTCAAAATTATCATCAACTTCATCCAGGCCCTTAGCATAAACATCAAAAGGGATACTCCACTGCAATCCTCAGGGTTTCACTCAGACAACAGTAGTCAGGTTTTTCCACCTACTTTTCCAGCCCTGGTTTTCCACGAGCTCAAAGTCAAGCATTTAATTTTATTCCAAATAAAAGCAGTGTTTTTCAGGGTTTCTGCCAGAATGGCAAAGTCAGCAGGATTTTGACAAAGTGCAGCAGGAATTTAAAGAGTAAAGGCAGAGTATCCCATCACCTGCAAAGTGCTGATAATGACAGCAACCAAGCCAGAGAACCGCTTGGAATATTTAATCAGGCTGTGGTACAGATTAATTTGATATTGTCTTTAAAGTGCTTTGAACATGAAGAGCATGAATTAAGTGTTTTATCTTCAGCCTCATCACCACCACCATGCCTCATCCTACCTAACGGTGCAAGGCAGCTTCTGGGGAACTTCTGGGGTCACTCTGGGCTGTGCCAAGGCAGAACTGCTTCCAACAACACCCCAACCCCCCTTCACCTGCTTTCAAGCAAGTAACAATTGATTGCTGGGTAGATATTTGTAAAAGTGTTCACATCAGCCCAGCTGTGCAATTCCTAATGTGTTCTGGCTAAAAATTAAATCAGTACCTAATGAAAAAATATTTAAAAACTATTACTTTTCGTAATTGTGATTTTCACTTTCAAGGCATCAGCAGCTGTGGCAGGACCCAAGGAATCAACAGGTCCCTTTGGCTTTGTGAGGTTTCCTGTACAAACATTTTAACTCCTACAGCAGTTTAGGTAAATTAGAGGATTCACTGTAATCCAAAAACTGTTTAACACCTCCCTTTGAAAACCACTTCTGCCAAAAGAATATGAGAACAACACAGAGCAACTATTTTACTTATCCATCACTGTTAGACAAATCTGGACAACACTACACCATAGCAAGTGGTATCTTCAGTCTTCAATTAACTCTTGAAAAAGCAGCATTCAATCAAAGGGATGACAGGAGAGAAAGATTCAGACATTGTTATGTGACCAGGAAATGTGGCACAATTATACTGTATTTTTTAAAAAAATACATGATTTTTCTTCATTCAGAGGCTAACACCTCTGGCTTCTAACTACACACTCCAACACAAAAGGATGGGAAAACTCAAGTCAGTTCTGCAGTGCATCAAAAAGCCTCAATAAACAAGCACAGCACATGGACTGTGCTGTACTGCCAGGACTATGCATGTTTCTGCACCTTCAGAGAGAATGAGCTTTTTTCACTGGGAATAATCACATCTATCTCATATTCCACCCAGAAACAGGCCTGCTGTTTTATTATGCTGTTTGAAAACACATCCTTGTGTGTTTTCAAGGGACACCTTGCCTTAAGGATGCAATACAGAGAACTGCATTAAGAAAATTAATATTCTGTCAGCAACAGAAAAACTTGGGGATGAAAGCAAATACAGGGAAAAGAGACTGGAACTGCCAGGGTGCCCCCAAAGCAGACATCCTGTGCAAATACAACACCTGGCAAGGGTTTGAACCACCACCAGTGATAACAGGGAGGGAGAACACACCTGAGGAACCTCACAGGAGATACACATTTAGACAATCAATGTATGAATCAAAGTGTGTATTTGTATCCATTTAACATGTTAAGAATGATACAAAGCTGAGTTGCTTTCTTGCTCTTCTCAGATGAAAGAACCAACTCACCTTCTCATCCTGTTGATATTCTTTTTTTTGTTTGGCTTTTCCTCATAACAACCAGCACTTAAACAAAACAAACACACAGCTACCATGAAAGATTGGGAAGGGAGCAGCACACTTTCCATGGAGAAACAAGGTGCAGCAGAAGGAACACACTAGCAGGCATGCAGGAGACAGTAAAGAATCACAAAGTTCTTCAGTACTCTTGTCATAAATACTCTCAGGCATCCTCTTGTTTTATACATAAGTTCACCTAGGGGTACACTGGCATTTATTAATTCATCCTCCTGTTGAAAGGACAGTATCCTACAACAAAGCTCTGTGACACAAGACACAGAGAATATACAGTAATTCAGAATTCCATTTGATTTTTAGCCAAACAAATTGAATGAAGCAGATTACAGAAAACCTCTGAAGCCTTTTCCCAGAATCTGCTTTGTGACTATCCTGAAAATATGCTAGAGGATTTGCCACTGCATTTTTATGCCTTTTTTTTAAGTGGCTTATTTCATTAACTGTCTTAGAGCTGAGGGAGCACATCAGTGTACACTTCATCCCCTCTGGGCAGCAGCCCCTCCAAAACTACTGATTTCACAAGGTTGGTAATTCAGCTGGAGTATCAACCTCGAAATCCATGAGAGAGGCCTAAACATAAAAGACTTTACATTAGATCATTCTTCCTGGCAAAAGCTCCAAGGCTTTCCATGCCTGGGAAGTCTTCCATTTCAAAACACAGGAACTTTTCAATGGAATATCAGCGAGGTGGTTATGGCACTGTTGAAGCAACAGAACTCTTGAAGACTTACCACCAGCTTTTACACACAAACATGGTGTTCTGCACATAAATTAAGGGAAACTTCAATGGAAATGTTTGCATTTCAACACAAGTCTCCTTGGTGAGTGATCTAGCTCATCTCCAAGATCAAAGAGGGGTGCATTAACCTCTCCTGGCTTGCAGAAGAAAACACACACAAAACCCACCCATAACTCAAAGTATGGCTGAACTACAGGAAAGCAGCCAGGGAAAACAAGAGGAAACAGAATGGATAAACCAGATCATCCCCCAGAAACAGGACTAAATACAGATGCAGATTAGCCTGGCAAACAACATTTCTAGGAAGTGCTGCTATGTCACAGTTTTGCCAAAATTAGAAAGACTGTGTAGGAAGCAATTAGCTACTGTAGCTTCTCCCCACTTAAAATGATTGTTCAAGGCTATATTGTAATATGCAGTTGGTCATACCAATTCAGCACATAAATGCTGGCATAAAAAATGCCATTTATTCAATCTCAACTTCAAAAAAAAAAACAAATTGAGATGAGAGAAACACGGGTTCCTTCCTTGACCCATTCTGCATTTCCACTCCAATTCTATTCCCAACACGCAGCTCTGTTGTGCACATTGTATGTGCATCCTCCATAATTAGAGCTTTATTTGAACCTCCCCCCCCTCGTTCCACAACTCTCTTGGTTAGATCAAAACAGTAGAGACAAAAACTGAAACATGCCTGGGGTGCAGGAGAGAACAAGAAAGACTATTTAGTGAAGTAGGCTAATGGCAGTGGGGAGGAAGGGGGCTGATTTTCACATCTCAGAACTGTTAAGCCTGCAAATATTACTGAAATCACATCTGGGAACAAAGCTCTGCTTTAAGTAAGTTCACCCATGAGTGTTGCTAAGCAATGGAGAAAAAACGAGGGAGAGGGAGAGTGCCTGACTTTAGGATTAGGAGGATGGATAGAAGATAAAGTAAGGCTTCTACACAGCCTTATTGACAAAAACTTTCAAGTTCTCTATTGCCTGTCTTCCAAACTCCTTGCACCATGACTGATCAGGTCTCACTCACTGTCTATACCAAGGCACACCCAGCACAAAGAGAGGTGCTGCATCCTGGAGCACTGGCACAAGCGTTCGCCACCACAACTGCCAACATCTGTCTCTGCATTTCACAGGTAAGAGCAGGAGAAGCTGCCCTGATGCAAATACTGTAGAATTTAATGCCTATATTTTAAAGAAATACTGCAGATACTTTCTTTTTAATGTAACTTAAACTATGCATTTTGTAGGAAATAAAATGCTTGTGATAGCTGCAAGCTTGTTCTAACTTTTTTTTTTATGTAGTTGCAGAAAAGTGAAGTATTTTATCTTACAAGATCAATAAATGTCATATCTTCACCTTACTTAAATGAAGTTTTTCTGTCCACTCTCTACTGGCATCTTGATATTGTAAAAGTTTCTTGTTCTGCTTTAGCAAGATTGCTTCCAATCCTTAGGAAAGCAGCTACACATTTTCAGCTGTAGACAAATAAATTGCCTCATATTGCTTCCCAGAAAACATTTGCTGCCTTGTTCAGCTAAATGCCTCCATAAACTATAGCATGTACATTTGTAAAGCATGCATTGTTGGAAGAGTAAATTGAATTCTTTGATTCATTTTTACATGGCAGCAGTATTTTTCTTTTTTTTTTTTTTTTTATCATCATAAATACTCTGGAATGCTCATCTCTTTATTGCTCAGAGTTATATTCCATATGCTAAGGCACTTGCAGCCTCACAGGTCATTTCATAGGCATTAAACTTTTACTGTATACCTGTCTTTTTAACATTTGCTAATAACTCATCTGGAAAGAGAGTGACAGTTGTTGCTGAGTACCAGATGTCTGCACACACAGCAGGAACCAGGAGCATTTCTCAGCCTGAGATCCCAGATTATGATTAACTGCCTAGTCAGTGTTCTAGTTAGAGATATTATGAAGGCCTTTCCCAAAACTCAAGATATTCAAAACCTATGACTTCTGCAGCACTCCAGCAGTGCTCCCTGCACATGGGAGGCATTTCCCTGACAGGCAAATGGCATTTACCAGACTGAGCAATGGAAACTAATTAGAAGATTGAGCATTGTTATCACTTTTTTTTTTTATTTTGTACACCTCTAATTTTTCCAAAAGCAGAGGTGCTGAACCAAACACTAAGCTCAAAGAAGCACAGACAAAGGCAAATTAACCCACATGCTGAAAAAACATCCTACAAGTTTTCCTCTGAAAGGTGATCAGTTAATTGCTGAGATGGGAAAGTTTCTCATGCCTAACACATAGAATGGGTCACCCCTTGTACTATATTTTATTGACACAGAGTCAGAAGCAAATCTATGGGCAGCTACTGTAGATCTAAACAGACAGAGCCAAATCATTTTTCATCCTCCAAGAACTCATCCACACAGTCCAAAACAAAGTGATCAAGTGGAAATACAGACCAGGATGGAAGAAAGATGCTGTGGATAACCCAGCAGTTATCAGTTTCATATAGCAAACCTCTCGAAATGGGTGACATGTAGAAAATGCACAGAGATCCATCATGCTGCATTGCTTAATTGACTTTTTCCCCCCTTTTGCTTTTTCTTAATGAAAAGCAAGGAAGGAGAGGAGAAGAAATCTTCCCTATCAGCAGCAGCAGGGGTTGCTGCAGCAAGATGATAATTCCCTCCTGCTACTCTGCTGACAACCACCAAGCTGCACAGGAGAAGCAGAGCATTTTAATCACAGAATTGAAAAACACAGCACTTCCTAGAGGAGCTTCACCTTTCCTTGGCTGATTTACATTAATTTAGGATCAACTGGCTTTCAGTGGAATAATGTTATCTGTGGAAGATAACAGAGGAGGAAAAACTCGGCGTAATTTCCAGTTTCCCTGTGGGTAACAGGCAAGGATCTATGTGTATAAACAGCTTTGGAGCACCTTAGATAAGCAAGGACTATTGAAATCCTTAAAGTACAGTGCAAACTTGAGGGCTCCCTGGTTCCATATTGCTTTGTAAGTGCCGTATTTCAAACACACACCATCAAAAGCATAGAAAATACATTAGCAACCAGCAAGTCAGAGTCCAATCCAGTGCCCACTGGAGCCACCAGAAATCCTGTGAGAGGCTTTAGAGGGTTTGGCCCTGGCTCTTTCGTCACATCATCATTCATAACAAAGGCTCCCCACATAAGGAGCTGCTAACATAAATGCAAACCTCATGTCAAAGACAGTCAGACACCCCCCCAAAATTAAAAATTTGAGCACACAGCAGCTCACAGGCAGCAGCTTTGGGCATGTGGCACAACATCTGCTACAGAAACACTAGAAAGCAGACCTGCGGCAAGCTGGACCCGTGCCAGCCCTCAAGATTATCCCCCCTCCAAGGCTGTCAAGTAAATGGACAGATGGCAGCTGATGCACTCACAGGATAGTTAGCCCAGTTAACAATCAAGTATGCTAAATGATTTCAGATTCACTCTGCACCAAGCATTGTACTTTCCAGTGAAGCATTAACACTGTGTCCTAATGGAAATATGGCTTGGTACGAAGGAACTGGCAGATCCTGTATTCCACAAGACAGTTTCTCTGGAACAATTTGTCAGGGAACATTAGATCTGCCTTCATGAATAAAGTGAGAATCTGCCAAGTTTGCCAGGCTGGGTTTGCTCATCATTTCAGTTCTACAGTGGCTGAAGAGTGAGGATGGAAACAAACACAAAGATGCAGGTCAGCTATCCACACGAGCTGCTCCCAGGGATGCCCTCAGCAGAGAGCAGGAGGGATGCCAGGAGCACACAGGATGTCACAGCACAGCAGCTGTGCCCCTGCAGTACTGCCTGCCTGCTGTGGGACATCACCTGGACAGGACAGCTATCACAAGCAGCCTGCTGGGTGACACACTGCTCACCTGAGTGCACAGATATGAGGGCTCATCCCAGTAAAGCCAAGAGTTCTCAGGCTTCAATGGGTACAATCTGTAAAGACAATTTTGACCTCATGCATCAAGGGGGCAAAAAATGAAGTACTGAGCACTAGCACACAGGTGGACTTTGGGCCTCAGCATTACAAGATACATCTTTAAATTTTTTCTCTTTATGGTTAGACATAATTGTCTTTAGCAATGTTTGCAGGTTTAGTGACAATGTTATTCTATTGATTTGCTTTTCCATAAATCAGAAGGGCAAGAAAAGCCATTTAAAAAAATGTTGGTTTCTTCTCCCACCTCCACCCACTGCTCCTGTTGCATATCCCTTTTGTCCATCCACCCAACATCCCATGCAGTTAAACAGCTGGTCAAAACTGTAATGGAATTTTTTTATTACATATTTGGCTCCCCTGACCATTTTATTCATCACTCTTGCACCTAATAAATACCCTGAGAAAATACACACGACCACCCCCTTTCTCCCTGCACTGGAGAAATCCTTTAGCAGAAAGTAGGGGAGAAACCCAAGAAAAACAAGTGGGAAAATAGAAGGACAGGGAAGAGAGAGAACTTAGTTGGCTCTGTTGGAGGAGGTAGGAGTTGTGCCATGGATACCAGAAAAGCAGCACCTCACACTTCTTATCTGTTACCTCAGTTCCAAAGAGTAGGACTGAAGAAAACCAAAAAATGAAAAGCATTCCTAGTGGGGCAATCAACAAATTACAAATCCCCACACAGCCAGGGGAGTGCCAGCTGAAGAGCAGCGGGTTCTGACCAGGGCTGTGAAGTCCTGCACTTTGGACTCACCCTCTGTCAGGATACACAGTAAAGAATCACACAGACTCCAGATGAAAAATAGGCACAAGTTCACATTTCACTGATCATCCGAAGGGATTTTATAAGGTAGGTCACAAATGTGCTACATGTCACATAGCTTTTGGCTCTATGTGTTAGCTACCTCCCAGGGGGCAGACCCAAAATCTAGCACGTAGTAGAAAGTTTCTTTCCTAACAGAAATATTCCCTATCAGAGAAAAACAGTTTGCAGGTGCAGAGGGTTTATAAAAAAAATAACATTGTTTAGGCTGTCATATATGGGAAAGAAAGAGTCCTCACAGAGCTCTAGAAAGCTAAGATTAACCTAGCTAAAGCTTTCTCTGTACCAACAACCCTCTGAGCTTCCCCAGAGCACAGACCTCAAGCTGCTGAGCCCAGAGGAGCTGCTTGGCCTGGGGTACAGGGCTCCAGAAGCCCCCCCAGCAGTGGCCCTGCCTGTGCTGGGGGTGAGGACACGACACAAGTCTGCTCACTGTCCCTCCCTGCTCTGACACCAGCTCTCTCCAGAGATGCTTGCAGGGCATCACCATAATTACACCAAGGAAATCAGCCACAGCACTCAAGAATCCACATTCTCTGCTCTTCCAGTCCAGACTGGAAAGGTGCCACGAGAATCTCAGGAGAGCAGGAGGAAGAACTCTGCCACTGCACTGCTGAGTTTTCTCTCCCTTGAGGAGGCAACGCCGTGGCTCCAGTGTGGGATCACCAGAGATGCAATTTAAAAGACTAAAGAGCAAACCGGGTCAAAAATGGAGACAGAAGCAACCTCATTTTCTGGCTCAACTTTATGAAAATCTGATTAGACCTTCGTGAAATCTAATCTCTGCCTTCCAGACCATCTGAGACAACAATAAAGATCTCCTGAGCTCATAAAGTACCCGGAGAGGAGAGATACAACTCAACTGTAGAAAAATAGCTGAGAAAAATTATTTTTCTTGGCACTAATCACCAGGTAAATCTGCAAAAAATGTCATTAAGAAGTGAATAATAAAAAGCTACACGTCATTATTTTCAAATACAAGAATACACTTTTATCAAAGTTATAAAATAATATGAAAAAGGCAGGACAAATTAGCTACAGCAATAATTAGGAATGCCAGGCATTCAGAAGAGAGCATTTTTTCAAATTGCTAAGACAATCAAGAGACAGAAAATTTGACTCGTAGAAGTCCCACAGCTCTAACATTTCTTTTTCCTTTTTTTCCTACTACAAATTTACAGCAAAAACAAACCAACCTACCAAATATATTTTCATATTATCAACCCTTCCCCAGAACAATTTTGCTTCAAAACCACTCATTAAGCTGGAACTGGCAAAGCCCAAAGTCCCAGTCTTTTATTCTCAGTCCGAGGGTTCACATTCCTCTGTCTTCTTGCAATAGCTCTTCCCACGTCACCTCATGACACAAAGAAAAATAGAAATTCTTTTACTTTCCTCCAAAGATTTTACTTTAACAGACAGATAATACATGATGTCTTTAGCCACACAAGAGGCCACACTAAATGCTGCTTCCTGGATGTGCTCAGCACACATCAACACAAATCTTGCACTGCAGGGATCGCTGATTTTTGTGTGCCGTTCCCCTCTGCCAGCTCAGTGGCAGCAATGGCACCAAAAGAAGCCCTTCTGCTCATTCAGCACCTGGGGGGGAATATTTGCCAAGGGCTTGGTCTTGGCCTCTTGGCTCATGCCTGCAGCACCCAGGATGCCCAGAGGGTCTCACAGTCAAACCTTTCCTACTTTTGGGTTGCTGAGCCCACCCCAAGCCACGTTTTGTTGGTTTGTGTAACCAGCAAATCCTACAACACTGATATTCCTTGGATTCTTGCAATGCTCTGCTCACAGTCCAATAAGATCAGCTACTGCAGCTTTCAGGAAAGAAAGCAAGCAATTCTTACCAAAGTACAGCACTCAGGGAGATTGAAAAAGGAAAGAGAAAACCAGATGTGAAGAGGTGGTAAGGCTGTATTTGCAATCTTCTCCTCTAATCATGTAATATACCAGCCATCTCCAACCAACTCATTTATATCACATCAGACCAGACAATGATATATGCAGGAAACATTGAAAAACAAATAGATGCTAAAAAAAAACTAGTTATGGATGCACAGATCCAAAATAATAGAGTATGATGAGCACGTACTAAAGTTAAAAACTAGAGGATGATGTGTGTATATATATACATATATATAATCTAGGAACTCAATTTAATTTTTGCATGCATTGATTCCCCCATGTCCTTACTGTTGCTTATGGAATCCTCCACTTACTAATTCCACAACTCATACAGCCATGCAACAAAAATGTGGTTGTGTTGCATAAGGTTACACAGCAGACTGTCTGTGGAATAAAGTTTGCTGATTAAAATCCTATTTTAATCATGCAATTAAAAAGTCTTCAGTTATATTGCAATTATAATACTTGTAAAATGCATTTATGCTGGAAAAAAGCTAGACAACTAGAACGAATATGTTATTCTGATCTCTTACTGTACAGATGTACAATAATTGTCAATCTGTTCTTGCCTGGGCAAGTCAGAGTCTGTGCAACATTCAAGATTAATTAGAAGAAACACGTGTTCCTCATGAACGATGTCATGTCTAGTCCTATATGTAAATTAATTCATGTCAGCATGGGCCATGATGTGTCATGATTTTTTTTTTAGGTAAAGGATGTACTATTTTTTGACTGCAATTACTAGAGATTGTCTATTGATTTTACAATCTGTGTAGAGAGACTTCATAAAAATAAAACACCAGGCAATATGTAAGTGGGTTTTCTGCTGGGCTTTTTGTTTCTGTTTGTTTGATCTTTGCCAACTAGCTGGGCTAAGAGGAGGTATGAACACATTATATTCTGTTTGGGCAGCCAAACCATGAACACAGAGTTATCACAAAGGCTCAACAGCAGCCACCTCTCCCCAGCTTATCGCCTTGAGGAAGCAGCGCTGCCTCCACCACCCAACACAAAATAACCTCACATTACACATGCAGAATGCAAGGTCTCAGCTCTAACTGTCCTTTGATCTTCCATAACAGAAGGAAGTGTAAACCAAGATCTAGTTTATTAGCTACAGATCAAAGTGCAGCCTAGTTCTTCCCTTTCCAGCAGCAATTAAAGACTGGAGGTAAATTTCTGCTGGAAATTATTTAGAGATATTTAGGTCATTTTTGCAGTCGTCGAGTGTGCCATCCTAATTTAAAAAACATGACTTCAGGACACCATGACCCATATTTCTCCCAGCTCTTACTTGGAAATTCCTGCTCTTCCTCTGGCATTAGGGTGTTTGTTAATTGGGAATATTGAGATGCAGCACCACGTTAAGAGCTAACAGAGCTATTGTAGTGACACAGTAAAACTTAGAGGTCCAATCATCATTTTAAATCCTCAAAATACATGCTTCCAACTGACTCAGCTTTACTGAGAGATTGGTGGTACAGGTTATTTGAAAAGTCGTTGAGTATAAAAAAACCAGAAATATTTCTCCAGCCTTGGAAGCACCTTGGAAATCACCTTCTGTTCCCAGCACCATGAGAATTCACCACTTAAGTGCACTGCAAAACAAAAAGCTATATTGCACTTGGATTTCACTTTCAGGAGCAGTTTTGTCACTTTTTATAACCCAAGAATTGTAATTCTTTACTGTAGCAGCAGCTTAAAACACATAACAGTGTCTAATTTTTTTGAAACTTAATTGTAGAACAGTCTTAATATGGCCTTTAAAATAAAACACAATCTAAGTGCCATAAAAACCTTGCAGTTTCTTACACAATTAAATTCTTTGAATGAAAAGCACTATCTTGCAATTTTGCAAGTCAAAGCAGCATATGCTAAAGCACAACTCAGGGGAAGCAGATGCCATTAATGATTGAGACTTATGACTGAATTTTTTTCCAAAAAGGAGGCAATATGAAACCAAGATATCTGTGAATTACATGGGTTTTTTGGTGTATTCATACAGATATACCAGTCTTGGACAATTTTTTTCTCCCTAAGTTTGATTATCCCCACAGCAGCCAGCAGGAGGTTTGGGGTACAGTTTGGGGTGCTGGTGCCAGGAGCACAAGATTGGTTCGTGTAAAGCATCACCACCACCCTCAGCTTCCACCACGCTAAGTCAGCTCACCTAAAACATGTCCTAAAGTAGATTTTAGTTCTTAAAATATCAGTTGACAGACAAGTGATAACAGCTAAAAATCAGACTACCTTCTTTATTAAAAATAACACAGCCCTGCCTCTTCAAATTAACACTTTCACCCCCTCTTCTCCCTCTCATCTCCAGGAGCCTCTGTTATATTCCAGTGCCACCAAACCCTGACATCAGGGGCTGGACTGCATCCAGGGTTCATCATCTTACAGCTGGTTTCAAAACCACCAGGTAAATTAGCATTTACCCATACGGATGCCCAGCAACCATTCCCACACTATATTCTGCTCTCCCCTTGGATTGGCAAGTACTGCTCCATATAAAGAGTTGGGGTTTTGGTTTTTTTAAAAAATAAGACATTCTAAAACTACAGCCAATACAGACACGTTTCCTTATATTACCAAATTAGTTGCATAATGCTGCTGCCCTTTCTGTAAAGGCAGATCACACTGGCACTTCAGAAATGGCTGCAGTTTCCAAGTGATGACAGAATTTCACATCCCCGCCCTATTCCCACCGAGTGCCAGGATCCTTTCCAACGCCTGCAGCAATGCTTTGAAGTAGGTGCAAATGCAGCAAATGCAAAAAGATTAAAGGATTCTGGAGTTCATGGAAAGAGGTGCAGAGCTCACTACCACCAGAAAGATTCAGCTAAACATTTTAAATTTTGATTTAAAGAATTTCATCATGAGGCGAGTTACACCATAGAACTTTTCCTCAGGATATATTTTACATAACTGTCTATGCTGCCTGTGTCTGAATCCTTAGGTGCATAGAAATGGACACACATTCAGCCTTCCACCATCGTTCTCCAAGACGGTGCAGATCTCACACACAGATAACAGCACATCAAGAGCTGAAAGGTTAAAAAAATGTTCAAAATAGACAGCAATATTACCTCAACATTTTCTGGTTTTAAGCAGCTTTCACACAGAATGTTTAAGGGAGAAGTTTCACATTTAAAACATCCTCCTACAGGGGGAAGCTGCAATATTTCTGACAGACATTTTCATTTTTGTTAGGCATTTCACTTGCTCAGTTATCCTGTCAAGTTTAGGAACAGGGAATCAGGGCTTTCAAAAATCAGCTAATGACATGAGTCTCAGCCATTGTGTGCCCTCCAAAGGTGGCTTACCAAGCATTATTTCTTTTAAGGCAGGAAGAGAGGAAGAGTGGGATTGACAGTGATTTTTATTATTATTAACCCTTTAAATCACAGCTGTTAGCAAAGTTGAATACTCAAGTAACAAAGGTTTCCACCTCACTCACTGCTCTCCTCAATGTCCTGGAGTGTACCAGTAGCAAAAACTGCATACCCACAGGGTAACACAAAATCTGTTCACTGAGACATTTTGACATTGGCTTCCAGAAGATTCAGTGTAACACAGGGTCCTGCAAATTTAAGTGCAATTTAAAGCAACAGGCTATGAAAGACTCCCTAAAACTTTCAGATGGGTATACAAACAGCTGAAAATATAGTAATCAGCTAGACTGCTACTTAATTTCTGTTGTTGTTTAGAGATGAGTATGACAGATTTGGAAACAGAACTGGTCTGAGATTAAAGGCCACAGCAGAAACATTTTCTGTTTCTCTGCTATTTCGATTCCACTCTGAGTCTGCCTGCCCCAACCTCCAACTTGAACTCCAGCCTCTTCCTTTCCCTGCTGGCACATCTTGCCTTCCCCAACCAGGATCTCAATAGAATATCCTTTCTTCTCCAGTCCTAATTCTCCCAGCCCACCACAAAGCCTTTCACTTCCTGCCCATCCTCACCCTCTTCCCCGACTCCACAGATGCCAGCACTGCCTCAGGTGACGCAGAGCAAACAACAGCAATGTCTTCAGCAGCAGCATGTTGGAAATGTCCTACAAACAGCCCAGCCACCAAAACTACAAAGCTTTTACATTTACTGATCCACGGGATCCACAGTTCCCATGAAGCTGCATGGAAGGCACGTGCAGTGTGCTGGATTCTCTCCACCTTAAACTGACCCAGATAAACACCAGCCAGGCTTCTGTTACTGATGCACTTTTATTTTAGAATCGACACAGATTGCCTAAATGCAGTCAATGAAGGTTGAGTTTAGATTCTCTGCTGAGATCAGCATTGCTGAAATGAAGCTGACGCAGATCTCAGGGTCTCTCCCTGGACCTGTGATGTGCTACCACCACAACAAACTTGTCCTGTTCCTCATACTTATCTCCCTCCCCTGTCCTAGAACAGAAGTGCTGAAACCATTTATATGTGGGCATTACCAACCTCACTGTCCTTGTATAAGATCTCTTCCTTTCTGAGCTGTTTCCCATTGCTTTATTAAAATTTAAGGAAGAGAAGAAGACTGGGGAAAGAAAAGGAGGAAACAAGGGAGTGTTGGTTGTAGAGTTTGAACACTCAGAACTGCTACAAGGTAGAGAACACAGTAAAACTAGTAGAAATATTTGTAAAGATAAGTTTAAAGGTCTAACACATAAACAGTACTCTGAGTTACAGCACTTTATGCTTAACAGAGTCAGCATGAGAGCCTAAGGCTACAGTAAAGTTAACAAGCATGAACAGCAGAATTGCCAACACCAGGACACAGTTTCTATGTATCCTGTGCATATGCTTTTCCAAATGTAACTAATTTTTACCAAAGATAAACAGGAATACCAATGAATATCTCAGCCTGTGGCTCTGGGTTGGCTGGGTACCACACACAACGAGAAGGCACAACAAAATTAAGAACTCCTAAAAAATATATTAGCAGTAATAGCAATTTTTAGCTTCTTGCTGTTTTCTCTTATATTTGCAGTGAGACCTAATGAGGTCATTAAACTTTTGCAATGATTTAAGTTTTCTTCACTTGTCTACAGCAAGTCAGGCTTTTCTAAGAGGCTTGGTGCCAAGATCTTTGAATTTTGTCCATCTTCTTTCCAAGCTGGATGATCATTTGCCCTCCCCTAATCCCTGTATCACACTAGGGTTGAACACTACCCTAAAACTGCTACATCCTCAGACCTTGTCTGGGCTTAGGAGTTAAATTTATCATTTTTCACCAGTACAGTCATACCTAGAGGCCCCAAGGAGTGAAGAACTAGCACTGTTTAATCTAGTCTGCCCCCCACTCCTTCTTGACAACTCCTTTAATAACCCAAAGGTGTGAAGAGATGAAAGCAATACAGCAAAAGCCAACAACTCAAAATACTAAATAACTCTATACCCTGACTTGTGACTTCTAAGTTTCCTTGGCCAGCCCTCAAAGGTTCTTGCTGAGACCAGGAGGCCTTATCTGATGGAATTCAACATCAGTAACTTCAAAGTCATGCTCTGCAGGCATGATGGGGAAATCAATCCAACTGTGATACACAGTTATTAGATCAGCTATTGCCACTCTGAAAAGAAACCTGTGAACCCACCCGTGGAAGTGTGAGCTCAGTGCTCATCAACAAAGGAAAAAATGAGTCGGAGGAACAGTCCTCTGAGGAGCAGAAAATGAAATCTAACACAGCTTGGTGTGTCTGCAGCTACAAACTTGGATGGTGGCATCCAAGCTTTGATTCACTTTTTCAAACTGTGTTCAGCTTTGCCTCTAATCTAACCTCCCCCCCCCACCAAAAAAAAAAAAAAAAAAAAAAACAAACCACCACTGGGGAGAAGAAAATTCTAGAAGAAAAGGCAATTATAGATAGAAAATGTCATCAACACTGAAAGAGGCTAGAACTATGATACTCTCTCAGACTGGGGGAAAAAGGTGATTTAGATGGGAATAAAGGATCACAACGCAATTTTGGAGTTTAAAGCGGTTCTCTGTGCTAGAACACCTCTTCAAAGCAGAGCTCTGAAGACCCAATTTAGATCCAGACTGCTATGGGCCAACCCCTCAGAGTGCCCAGCCAAAAGGTCATTTGAAGTGGCACATAGCAGTAGAGAAAAGAATGGTTCAGTATTTTCACCACCTCAGCCAGAGGACAGGAGCAGCCCAGGCTGATTCAGTGCTCCTGCCAGATGGTGTGTGCCACAGAGCACTGGCCAGGAGCTAAAGCTGCCCCCAGGATCACCTGCAGTCTGAAACTGGAGATGTGCAAAGATGTCACCTGCTCCCCCTTGCAGTGTGAGCAAGCCTCTGGATGGGAGCCAGTCCCAGGGGCACTGGATTCTGCTCCTTGTTCACACGTACATGCATAAGAGACTGAACATGTTTTTTTTCCCTGGTGAAGAATTTTTATTCCAGAAAACATAGGGCTGTTGGGCATTTCCTCACTCCCCCTTCTGTAGATGCCATGTAGTCTGAAGAGAATAAGAAAAATCATCTTTCAAAAAACCTTTTTTTTAAATAAATTTAAGTCCTTCCACCGCCTTAGGCAGCAGATTGAAACCAAGATGAACATGTGTTTTCATGCTTTCAAGCAAGTCTCATCAAGACCAGGCTTACAAATACAGCCCAGAAGTAACACAATCAATATTTCCCAAAGCCAGCATCCACTGGTGTAAGAGCATTGACCACGACAGAAACATTCACCCCACCAGAACCAAACTGAACACTCTGCTCTGCTACAAAGGAAGAGCAGAGTGTGTGAGCATGGCAATTGTTGTCTGAGGTCCAGCTCATGGGAGAATCAGCTCTGAGACTCACAATATTGCAGCACACCAGTCTGAAGAAACTGGTAAGCAAATGCTTCACATACTGGCACAACATTTACTTGCTGATTCAGGCACTGAGGACGATTGCCTGAAGGTTGCTTGGCATCACCAGCCCAGGACTGGTCCTGCAGATCAAACTCCAGCAGAAGTTTAGTTGTCCCTAAGGCATCCTGCACCCTATACCTGGATTTTGTATGTCTGACCTCTTCCAGGAGACACCAGCTGCCCTGCCTTGGATAACAACAGGCTGTTAAAGGTTTCCACAAGTCATTACATTTAATAAATTCGAGGGTTGAGGGGGGAATTGCAGGGATGAAGACCAGGGAAACAGTGGGAAGAGGCACAAAGGTGACAGGAGCAGTGGGTCAGCTTGTTCTCTCCTGGCTGGCCATCTCCCAAGTCCCTGACCTCCCAAAGAGTCAGAGAAGTGTCTGTCACAGGGTTTTCCCTCTGCAGCTTCACACCCCATTACCATGCTCTGCAAAAGTCTACTGTCTGAACAGGAGGAAGCATCACCTCTTGAATCTCTACACCACTCACTCCTGTTTTGACAGTGCTTGATTATAACCTGTGGTGTACAAAAATCAAATGCATTTGCCTGCCTGCACTGCAGAGTGAAGATATTCAGCAGACACGTGGTATTAACCTTTCAAAGTTATATCCAGATCTTAAATTGCAGAGAAATATTCTGTAGACTGCTTCTAGTGGAAACACTGAGAGGATTATTTTAACAGTCTCAAAACTATTCATTAGTGTGGAAGAAACCAAAAACAGGCATATCTGGAAGAGAGCAAGAGCCAACAATACAAAAATACAGACTCATGACATGGAGGACAGCTGTGGAAAACAAAATTAGCAATGCTTTCACTGGTCAGAGCACATACTGAAATGATAACTAGAAACCCAGAGTGATATTATTATGCTTTTGTTATATGACCTTGTCAGAACTTCACTTGGCTGGAGAAAGTCCTGTAGTTTTGTTCTTTCATTTCACCCCTAGAGCCAAGCATCACTTAGATACATTTATTTTCTCAGCATGTCATTTTAGGAAGTTGTAATTTTACTCAATACACAAAGTCATTTCTCTGTTCTCAAAAAAAAAGAGAGAGCCTCTATCCAAACTTGTGCATTGTGCATCTAGAGAGTAAAAAGGAAAATCATTGCATTAAGCAAGCATTTCATTACCAGCCATTCAGACCACATCTTTTTTTGAAAAACTGTAATGAATAGCACATTTATACTGCAGGCTTCCTTATGTTCTAAACTATGTTTCGACCACAATATCCACACTCAAAAACCTTCCTGTCCACTCTTGCAAATCCCACAATTGTTACAGTGTGGAGTGAAATCCCTATTTTGCTTTCAACTAAAATTTCTCCACATATGCATTTGCAGCATAAGCCCTGCTAAAATGCAGGGAGACAGAGCCTGGGCATTGCTCTCACTGCAGCCACAGACCCTGTGCTGCTTTCTCCTCACCTTAACACTCATCTCATTCCTCCCACAAAAGCTGCTGCATTGTCCAAGCAAACCAATGCCTGGCATTTCCTCAGAATCCTTCCAGTTGCCCAAGGGAAAACCCAAAACTTTAGATAAAACTTCTCATCCCCCTGCATTCATCAGCTGTCCTGAGCAGTGCTTGAGAGGCACTGAGCAGTCACACCTACAAGGGGTCAGTACAAGTAAGGGTCAATTATAAATAAGAGAGCAAAAAGGGGTTGAGCCAGAGGACCTTTGAAGGTACCTCAGCCATTCCTCAATCCCCAGGCCATCATCAGCAAACTCAGCAATGGCAACTTGGCTGATACCAGGATCAGGCCTCCTTTATCATCTCTTTGGCCTTGCTGACTGTCTAACAATTAATTAAACCTTTTCCTGCTAAACACCACGTGGTCAGGCCACATCAGTGCAAGTTCTCAGAAGGGACAAAGCAGAAGGTCATGTCCAAAGGGCCAGCTCCTATTTGCTACCACCTCCTGCCTTTCTCAGCAGGTGCTCACAGCCCTGATTTTCCTCAGCAAACACCCACAGAATGGTGAACAGCTTTTTGTCTTCAAATACTCACACACACACCCTGTAGCAAATGAATTTTGGGAACCCAAGTACCACTGCAGGCTTGAGGAGGGCTTGGCCAGCCTGTCCTTTCAAAGGCAAGCATCCAGCTGAGCACATTTACCAGCCATTAAAATTGATATAAACCAACTGCCTCTCCAACTGGCCATGACACTCCTGGGCTGACATGTCCCAGGAAGCACCAAGTTTTCCCCACAGGCTTCCTGACCCTTACCAGAAAAAGCCAACCACAGAGAATTTCCCCATCCCCTGTGCCCATGTCAGGATGTGATGCCAGCCATATGTCACCAGCTCTGCACACCTGCTTCAAGGGCAACCATCTAGACTGTGACTTTCACCAAATGCCTTCATCCTGCCAGGAATTAATTCCTCCCTCAAGCCCTCCTGACATTTCCATGGATCAGAAACCGTTAATTAAACACTTCCAGGCACATTTTTTCCCCAGCTTGCACCCCGAATGAAACAGCAGTGCAGCCACAAGCAAGAGCCGTCCATCTGCCCTGCTTCCAGCTGGATTTGACTACAGCACGGAGCAGACAGAGCTGAACTCATATCCATTTGGCTCCAGAACCTTTCTGTGGAGTCACAGTGGGCAAGGGAACCCTTACACTGCCCTGGTGCAGCAGTCATGAAGCAGTGAACCCCCTGAGGAGCACACAGAGCCCAGGACCCCATTGCCGTGGGTACACAGGCATCACCCATGCAGCTCTCCCCTTGGGATCTGCAGCTGTGCTTCGTGGGCTTCAACAGGCACACAGGGAGCCTGAGAGCTGCTGCAAAAGCCTTGAACCAGCACCTGGAAAAAGTTCCCAGCTTAATTTCAAGATGATGTTTTTCTGATAGATTTTTATCTAATGTACATTGAGAACTCCACGCTCCTGGAGGGGTTTTTTTCCCAAAAATTGTTTTCATGTATTTTGCCTACATGCACAGGAGAGATACTTTAAACAAACCTGCTCCTTTAACTGTTTGCTTAAGTGGATGCTATTGCAATGAATTATCTTTCTTTAGCCACAGCTGCCTCCCAATGGATTTCTTCTGTGTCTTACAGGGAATTTAACAGCACTCTCTCCCATCCAACAGGACTGACAAACTGCTTTAGTTTAGTGAGGCTCCATGCTGGGCCAGTCCCAGAACCTCCTATTCTTTACAAACAGCATTTCTTTTTAAAAGGTGCAGAGAGTTTGTTTCCATATGCTCAGGATTTCTCAACACTGCTGTTCTTACAAACCAGTAAATGAATGCCTCCAGCTAGCAGTAACATTTCTATCAGTGTAACAGCCCAGCCCACAGGGATCTAATTTACTGAAACTGGTTAAGTGCTACACAAACATCATCTAGAGAGATTAATTGGCTGTTAAAGTTTGATTGCTTTGCAATCCCTTGGTGATGGTTGGAAAATGAAAAAGTGATCTTTTGTCATTACGTAAATACCTTAAGGTACAGTATATATGCAGGGCTTTTGTGTACATTTTATAAATACAGCAAGTCTTCAGTGGGTAGGAGAGCCATGACCCATTTATTTATACTGAAATTTATTTAGTGTATTCATTATGGATGACATTTTCCTGAAGTTTATTTAGGAGCAAAGTCTTCCCAGGCTGTAATTAATCCAAATTAAAACACATTTATGCTGATCATTAAAGCAATTTGTTGCAGACAAGTTTCCATTTGATCATTTCCCCAAGTCTGTATTACTGTATTCTGAATCTTCCATTTCCTAAGAGCAACTTTTCATTTCTTCTAAAAAACAAATAAAAAATACCATAAGCCAGATACCCCTGGCTTCTGGAATTTTTCCACTCAGAGGTTCCCTGAAGTTATAGGGGAATTTGGTGTCACTCTTCCATTACTCACTTGTCTCCATTGCTGGTTTGTGAAACCCTTGTTTAACCAAGAGTTTTACAAGCCTGGTTTTCTCAGGAGGAGAGCCCTAATCAGAGGTGAGGAATGGTGCAGAGAACAGCTCAAAGCTCTGCTCACTGACCACTCTAGAGGACTGTGAGGAATCAGAGCTAGAGACCAGCCAAATGAGCTGTCAGAGTGATCATTCCACACAGCCTCAGCAAATGAAAATAGCTCATTTACACAGGGCAATCCTGTGGATATAAGAAACTACTTTTTCCTGAAAAGCTGTCATGATTTTTTTCACAAGCTACACCATTGACAACACCTACACCTCCAGTACCTCCAGGCATGCCCAGAGGGATAGGTCCCCCTCATTAGTGTTTGTTTCAGCATTTAGGATGGTGCAGCAAGGATCAGAAATACAGAGGCAATAAGGTATTAACAAGTGTTATTAAGATCAGAATGGAATTACTGAAATCACTATTAGCAGTGTGAATAAGGAAAAGAAACCTTTCTCAGATTCAGGGGAATCTGAAGCTCTTGCATAGTGGGAAAAACCCTTTTTATTCTTAGGCTCAGGAAAATCTGATCAGGAACCAGCAATACAAAATCCTCAGCTTCCCACATTAAATTGCTCTAGCACTGATAAATGACTAAATATCCATAACAGTTCAGCATCTGGGCTGCAAATAAAGCTGCAATACAGAGGGTGGGGAAAAACTAACACCCATAGCACAGACTTCATATAAAACAGTCCTGAAATAGACTTTCCAAAGGCAGAGCATGAAGAATTTAAACAATCTGCAGATAGCAATACATTTGTAGTCTGGATATATGAACAAAAGACCACTTTGTTTTATGCTGCACTCGAGTGTGACAGCCCATTTATTGGGGAATTTGCACAGTTCTGAAAGAGAGAAAACTGAATAAACCATCTCCTGCAGCTGGTGTGTAGGGCAGGGGGTGGGAGTTAAATCTCTAGTGAAGCCCACAGCTGGTACAGGAACACTGGTAATGGCCTTTTGAGAAAAGTAATGGAAAAATCCATGATTGTGTGCATGAACAGGCACCCCTGAGCCACCATTGCAGAGCAACGTGCTCAGATACCAGGGAGATGAGCATGTTACAAAGCAAAGGATGAGTACCAGCTCACAGAGTAAAGTGTTCCAGCAGAACTGTCCATCCATGGGCATGGATCTAGATTTTTATAACAAGAAAACCCAAAAAACACCAAACCACACCAACACAGCGCTAGGAAAGGCATCTCTTGGCACAGGAGGTGCCTAGCTCAGTCCTTCAGAGCACCTTATCTGCCTTGTTAATTAGAGCTGCGAACTTGCCCTCGGCCATTTCATCAGATCTTGGGCCAGCAGAGGGGGAGTTGGAAGTTTGGAAACCAAGTTCTTCCAAGCTAAATGCAAATATCAGCTCTGCCAGTGTTTTCAAAAGCTGGTCCTTCCCCTGGTCCTTCAAAAGCCTTGGTCCTTCCCCTTCCCAGCCTTTCCTCCACCACCATTCCCATGAGCCCTGAAGAGCCACGCACTCTCCAGGGGCTCTTAATCCAAGAGATGCCACTTGCATCCAAAAGATTATCCCTGGATTTGGCAAGTGAGAGATGCTGGAGGCCAAGGTTAGCAGGGGAAGAGGGAATGCACCGTTTGGAGCTGTTAATTGTCATCTACCAAGCAAATCTTTTGCAACGCTGCCTGTGCAGCTGAAGCCTGAATTTGCACCCTGAACTAGGGGCAAACACACCAAACCCTACTTTAAATTATTTAAAGCTCTCATATAGCTGCCTTGCATCATGTTTGTGTAAAACAGCCGACTCAAAACCTCAGAATGCTTATCCTGTTCAGATCAGCCTCCCTCACTCATTCCTGTATTTAAATGAAACCGTTTCACAACAGGCACCTATATCACTTCAGAAAGAAACACACTTTAAAGGAAGCAATAAAACTGTCTCCTTTCTGCAGTGAAAAGGATCCTAATTGCCTCACGCTCACTAACACCTCCCAAATTTATGGTGCCAGTTGGATTCATCTCCCTCATATCCCATTAAGAGTGGCTATTTCCTGTCAAAGATACACTGAGCAGACCCCGCGCTCTAACCCGCAGATAACGAGGATGGCAGCTCCCTTATTTACACTGCACTCCTCTGGCAGTGGCACTGTTTGCCTTCTTTGCTGCAGCTGTGCCTGTTGGGATCTTCAAGGTTTTTTTTTCTGTTCACTTGGAAGTGTCTTTCCCGGGCAGCACACTCTGGAATCTCCCCTGTTGTAATGCTTTAAACTGGCTCCCACCTTTTACAGCTTCCTCCATCTGACTGCTCTGCAATTTATGAGCAGGAACTTAAATGATCTGGATCTCCTGTACCTAATTGCAGCCAGGGAGGCCTCAGCATTTGTTGTGCCTTTTCATTGATTTCCAGCCTCGAAAGCCCCGCTTTGCACAGCGTTGTCAGAGGCAATTACAGTACACGTGTAAAGCCTGGATTCCACCACAGATCCTAAAATCTCACACTGCACAGACCCTTCAGAACCTGTAAGGCTCACTGATGGTTCCAATTTCCTTCCTGAAGCTAGCCCCAAGTCATTTCTCTCCTCTCCTTCCCACCAAGTATATTGGGTTGTTCAGTTGGTGGAGGTTTTTAATTTTTTTTTTTAAATGAAACCAATACCCCATTCTTTCAATATCTTTAAAGAATTTAAGCATATTCAATACAGGATTTTTGTCATCTGGCTTCTATTGAGAACAGCAAGACCCTGACAACAGAAGAGCTGCCAGCACTTTGTAATGCCCAGCATCATCTCTACACAATTTCCCTCAGAGATTTCACGATTCTGGAAGGATCTCTTTGGCTTTTCACACTGCTTTGCAGCCTGCCAAAGGGACTGGTTTGTACTTCAGGAGGTAAACAGTTAATCATATGACATTTTTTCCAAGTGTTTTCTCATTTGGGCCATTAAAATTCACTTAAACTTTAGAACAGCCTCTAAGACTTTCCACTTGAATGACATCAAACAGTGCAGTCTAAAGTTTTCCAGTATGTTACTTGACCCCTCAAATGGAGGCCTTATATGTTAGCCACATTCTAGACCTCAGGAATCTCTTAAACTTGGAGGTTTTATTTATTTTTTTAAAGTCTGCTTAAAGCTTTTCATCTTCATTTCCCCACCCAATTCTGATAGACACAAGTGATGTTTGCCACATACTGCTTAGCATCTCTATTACCTAAAAACAATTCTTGTGCTGCTTTTCTGGCAGGAAAGCATCTGAAATATGACTAAAAGACATCTCTGCACTTCCAGCATTGAGTTACTGCACCTGCAAATCTTTCATCATAAGTCTGAATGACTTTCCCATATTTTTCAATCATTGCTCTCTCTCTGAAGGAGTTACTAGAGTGCCTTGCACTACAGTTTGCATTTTTAAATCTAAAGTAACCAGAAAGTTATTTGACTTCCATAGGTAGCCCAGTGAAGGACTCCCTTACTGCCACAATCTAATAGCATTCACAGCTTATATCAGATTGTTTCAGCAGGGATTAAATTGAAACCATATACTGGATGCTTTTTTCAGTTATGTTATAGGAAAATATTTCCTTAGGTTTCGTTTATTTTTTGAAATTGAAAAAACAAAATATTTAAAGTCAGACATCACAAGAGCTTATGGATATTTACTTTTACAGATCCTAACCTGCCATACCACTTTTCTCCTGTGATGTCCAGCCTAATGCCTGCATTCATGCTATCACAGACAAACTTGAAATATCATCAAACCCATGCTCACCCCAACAATTTGGCCTTTAATTCATAAGACATCACATACAAATGTGAAAGAGCTTAATAGCATTCCAGTCCTTCACTGAAAATTACAAAAAGTAACACTACACTTGCCATTTTTCCACTGAGCTGCACTTTCTTTAGATCTCTTTGGTAAAGGGAGTATTGCCCACTTTTTGAAGCAACAGAGGATTTGAATTATGAGAGGCTGATTCTTAAGTTCTCTGCTCAAGTGAGAGAATAACACAGTTTCAGTAAAGGGACAAACAAGTTTTGTTTCTATTAGACATAAAATAATGACCACACTTATCATCCCCAGTTCTTTCCCACCCAATTCTCCTTGTGACTTTTCAAGCAAGAGCAGTAAATTCTTTTGCCAGAATAAGCACAAATAGTGTTGTTACAGCCCATTTTGTTCATTTTTTCTTATTAAATTCTGACACATAAAGGCCAAACCCAAACAAAATATGCACATGCCCCACAATGTCAGTCATGGAAGACCTGCCTTGCCCTAGCAAGCATCTGTATCTAAATATCATTAAATGTTATAGAATCAGTAATATCAACATACTGACTGCCTGCAAAAAGGAATTCCCTCCACTTTCACATCAAAAAAGCCTCCCTCAAAAAACCCCACAAACAAAAATACTCCCCAGCTTTTGGGGTAAAGCCATTCTCGGGGTTGATCCTTTGCAAAACAAAACTGTCAAGATAGTTCAAATTAACTAAATCTGAGTCCTCCAATTAACTTTTAGAAACAAGCTTTCTAAACACAGCCCTGACAGCAAGGCTGGGATTGTAATTCTGGAAGTGTCTGTAGATGCTGATCATCTCCTAAACCCAAAAGCCCTGGCATTTTTATTTGAAATATTCAAGTTTATATTTAAAACAGCCACCCCTGCAAGCATTCATCTCTCAGCACAGCCTCAGAACCACAGCACTTGTTGTCATTGCTGTAGGAGTTTCTCTGATATCCTTGACACTGTGTTTGTGGGGCACGTACAGGAGCACAGAGCATCAGTGCAGGCTGCCAGGAAATCTCACCTGTGCCTTTATGGTCTTGTTTTCACCAGAAAATTGCAAATATCTGGCTCTAGATTTATCATGTCTAATTTATTCATATTAACCTTACTGAAAGCCACTACTCTACTGATGTGTCTCTCTGGAGAATCCATGGCTCCAGTTGCCCAAGGTACTTTTCAACTCTCTGTTTACTGAAGCAATACTTTAAAAAGGGAAAAACAACCAGAAGACAGAAAAAAAAAAAAACAACCCCAAACACAGACAAATGCAAGAATTATCAGGGGACTGAATTTAGCAGCATTTGTAGACCACAGAATGAAGACCCACCCCCCTCAAGTGAATGCTGTAATTTCTTCAAGAGAATTACAAATAGCATTTAAAATAAAGTTAATTAAACTGGAATGTCTGACTACAATTTCCCTTGCCTTAGGAATAATAAAAAAAAAATATATACCAAACTTTGAAAAGCATCAAAAATGTTGAAGATCAGTTTGTTCAAGACATTTGTTCATGTCTCAGGTTACAAAGGAAATCTTTGCATCATTTTCACTCATATGGGAATATTATAAGGGCATATTCATATTCCCTTTAATTTCTCAATACTTGAAGCTGACTATCACAGCCCTTTCAAATTACATAAAGAACAACTTGGCATGAAATTAATGTGGATGTGGGGCTTTGGTTATTTTTAACAAGTATCTGAAGCACTTTTTTCTCTCTTGCCATGCAGCAGCAGGAATTAAGAACATTTCAGTCAAAGTTGAAAAAGGCATTTGACTAAAAATTGGAAGTGGTTAACATTCTGATGCAATTTTAACTGCCACGTGGATATCTAATTGGGCAATCTCTTGCCTTAATGGGCTGTTTCCAAGTGCTCTGTCCTCTCAGCTAATGACTGATTCCGTTTTTACAGCAGAACCAACTCAGATTACACTTCTTATCAATTTTAATTCATATGATTTTATGAGTTCCTTCAGAAAGTGTAGCCATTTACCAGAATCCTGTAAGTAGATATTCCTCACACGTTACCAGGGGGAGTGCCTGGGGGGGAGGTGTGTGATGCAAGACCTCCTCAAAGCATTTGGTGTTATGACAGCCAAATAACATTTAGGTGAAACAACATCTCCCCAACACCCCTAATTTCATGCTTTTTAAACTACTCAGCCAAGCAACTGCTGGTTAAATACCACAGGAATGGTCATGGATGCTACACAAACTGTAGCATAGCCCATAAATCTCGCTGCAAATGCAGTCATCACTCACATGCAGTAGTGATGGGTGTATTTTAAATTTCACATAATCCCATTATCTAGCAACACCAAATGCAGACAACTGTATAATATCCAAAGACAGCTTCTTGGCATACAAACAAAAGTTATCTCCTTGCTAATAAATTAAACAACTTGCATTGTGAACCCCCCCAAAAAAAAAAAAAGATATTGCTCTATGCCAAGATTAGACATAAATTTATGGGCTCTGAGAAATTAAGAAAATGTTATCTGTTCAAAAAGAAATCTCTTCACACACAATAACTCTGTTCATTTTCATGATCAGCCTTTTGTTCCCATCTCCTCATGAAGATCTACAGCTTCTTCCCACCTTTGGTTCCTAAATGTAACTTCTTTATATAAATAAGGAATAAATATGAAATAAATGTGAACCCAGTGTCAGTGAGTACTCCTAGCTTTGGTTCTGACCCACTGATAATTTTGAAGCTCAGGGTCACACACAGAGCAGTTCTGTGTCCTCCTACACTGGGGGAAGGCAGGCAGGAGGTCAGTAATGACCTTTAAATGAAAGTCCCAGGGAAGAGAGACCCAGTGCCAGGAGTGGATTGGCCAGAGGGACACAGGGACCTTCTCAGGAGCCAGACCTAAGCACTCTGCTCAGCACAAGATCATTCTCTTCATTGCTTTGCTGAGCAAGACCTGCAGCCTGCCATGTGCAGATGATGTGTGAAGAGGCCTGTAAATGCACACAGATCAAACTGAATTTCCTACAGATTCCAACTTAGTTATGTTCTGCAGGAGTGGTACACAGCCCAAAACAAATGACAAAATAAGGGACTTATTTCTAATGGCCTTGATGTGACTGTAGGAAAAGCTGCTTCTCTCTTGAAGAGGTTTTCTATTCTATTAAAAGTGACCTGACCTATACATGACACACATTTACAAATTGATTAAATCCTGCCAGCAGTAGTGAAGTAGAAGGACAAAGGAAAGACTGACAATTAGCTAAGGCCTAACCAAACTGAAAACACTGCAAGGGTTAGCTCGTGAAGTTTAAGAGGAAATTCAAAGCTTTAGGGTATTTATTTGTCATTTGTCTCTGGTTTTAGGAACTGGGGTCAAAAGCAGAGTTATCCCTTTGTTCTGAGCCATGACAGTGTATTCTTGCTTAAACTTTTCCTGTGGAATGTTAGATGAAGTCCACTGAAAACTCATCTTTTGGGGTTTTTATATTCAATCAGGTACTCCTACCTGCACCAAAACAAGTTTTATGTTTCTCACATGGCTGCCACCTTCCCCTGGACTGGGGCTGCCAATGCTGGTGGCAACACCCCAGACCCAGAGCAGGGGCAGCAGAGCCCACGAAGAGCTGCAGCCATGAACAATTTAAATAGGCACAGACCAACACCCCAGGCTTCAGAGGTTTGCTTTCCCTCTGCACTGCTGCTTGCATTTTTACCATGTGGCAGAAACATCTAGAGGTGCAGGCTGAAGGGGTTTTAATCCATGACTTGTTTAACTTCAAAACAATAAACAAAAAATAAAAATCAATTGGAACAGCCAGGAGAAGAGAGCTGCTTTTGTTGGCTGCAAATGAAGGAGTCTGATAGATCCTTTAATAAACAAACCTCCTCTCTGCTAAGGTTTCTTGTAAGAACAGGCAGGCTTCAAAAGAGGTTCAGACACTCAGTGAGGATAGGAACCCAAAAGTTCAGAAAATGTATTTGTCTGCAAAGCAGAGCTGGAAGTCCCAAGAGAGCAGCTTGAGTAAGACTTTCTAGTACTTACCATGTCTGTTTGAGCAGGAGTGGCACTGTAAAAACAACCTCTCAGGGTGCTTTTCAGGAAACCAGACATTTTCTGCTGAACCAGCCAGAACCCATTAATTTCAATGCATAAAATGATGAATAGAGAAGCTGGCTGCCCTCAAAGGTAAACAGAGGTCAAGGTGGAGCTTGGCAAGCAGCTAGGTTTTGGTTAAAATACCACCCAAAAAAAAAAAAAAGTTTCATGCAAAACCACTCAAATTAAAGGAAGTGATTTGCATAAAGCTTTTATAAACTATTTTGTTCATCTTCCAGGAATAATCCAGTTGATGAGCTTAATGGTAGAATCATTATCAGATCAGAACACTTTTAGGGAAAACAAAAAAACCCCATGATTTGTATGTCTTATAAACTGACACCAAGATATTCAATGTGACCAACCAACTGCATGTGTACCTGTCCAGACAAAAGAGCCCCCCAAGTCTCTAAAGATTTTATTTAATAATAAACAAATTGCAAGTTATCTGCTGTCAGCAATGAGAAAACAAGGTTAAAATTCAGTAAATAAATAATTTCCTGCTTCTTCTTCTCTGGATGTTGATAATTTTAATCAAAATTGGCTGTTGTTCTTTGAACCACAGTTCTGCATCCTTACAGCTGTGACAGGCTCCATGGTTAGAGACCCAGGAGAGGGGCCAGGTTGCAGCAGAAAAATAACAAAATACACTCTTTCAAAGAATCTTTATGCTGTTACAAGTGAACAAGAGCCTTGACTGACAAACCTTCACAGGCCTCAATTAGCAACCCATCAAATGAGTGCTAATTGAGGCCTGTGAAGGTGCTCTAAGGTAAGATTTGCAGGGTCCCTGCTTTCTTAATGTACAGATGGACCTAGATTTTTAGATGGATGAGAGCAGATTTGCTCTTCTTTGCTTTCCAACCTCTGGATAATCCCATTTTAATTCCTGCCTAACCCCACATACAACTTCCCTCCTCCTCCTGTGGTGCTTGGTTCTCTCTTCTGCAGACCCCTTTTGGCCCCAAGGCAAGGCAGAGGAGGTGAGGAAGGAAAGGAAGAGGAGGAAGGAAACCCCTTCCCTTGCAGCCTGGGACTGAGCAGAACAGGTTTTTCAGCAATTCCCCTCTCTCTCATCTCAGGTGGTGCCAGAGAAAACAACTGTGGAAAGCAGTCACCTGAACCCATGGCCAGGCTCTCCCTTACACACCCCACTGGCCTCTGCTTGCCAGCAGATGTGAGCAAACACGTTCCTAGCTCCAGGCATCCCAAACTGACAAATTTCATACATCAGCCTTCCCCAGAAGCAGAAGGGAATCAATCACAAGGGTTCCTCCTTGCACAGCCCTGAGAATCAGCTGCTGGTGGTGCCACTGGCTTGCTGGTGGATACAGCAGGGGGGCTGGAGGTGGATTTTAATTGCATCACCCAAGAGACACCTATCTGCCATCTTCATGGAGCAGAATCTGAGCAGAGCAATCTACCTATGGCCAAAAAAAGCTTTGCAACAATGCAAATCAAAGTGTCCTTGCCTTAGAAAAACATTACCAACAGTATTTTGCTTGCACTGAGACATAAGAGGCATGTTTTGACCCAGGCAAGTCCAGGCTAGGTTGGCCCTGACCTTGACTAATCTTTTCTTGGCATGTTTTTCATGTGTATCATCTCCCTAGAGCACAGCACACAGAGAGCTTCCAGTTGCTAATGCAGCTCTTCTCTCCTAAGCATGCCCAGATGATGAGCTGGAATCCAGATTTTCCATGAAACTTTCTGTCAGAAGCCCTTGAAGGACAAAGAAAGACTAAAGCATTGAAATGAAGATATTTAGAGGAAAATGTGGGATAATGGAGGAGAGGGTAAAATTGAGAATCAGTTTCTAAAGGAGGATGGATAAATTCTTAGAGGGGAGGCTGAAACAAGGAAGAGGGGCAATGCTAGGGAGCATAGGATAGAAAAATAAGAATTAATATGGGAATCACCCCCCAGGAGAAACCCTGCATGCCAGGAGTAAGTGAAAGAGGGTTTCTACAGGAAAAAAGGTGCTGTGGGGCTCCATCATGCAGCAATGTTGGTTTCTGGCTCTGCACCTTCCTACCTCTGACCTGCCCTGCAAGAGCACCAGGAACCAGTGCTCAGAAGGGCTTTAAGTGTTTCACCCCTGGGTATTTATCATTTGGTCTTTTTCAGCTGGGACCACAATGTCCATTTTTGCAGACTCTAAACCTGTCAGAGATCAGTGCAGGGGTGTCCCTGAAGCCACCACAGTGACCAGTGCCCAAAGCAGTGCCTGTCCCACAGCAGGACAAAGCAGCATTGAGTTAATGAACCAGGAAGGGCTGCATACACAGTGCTCCAGTGCCTACAGAAGGGTGTCAGAAGCTGCCTGAGCCAAAAACCCTCATCCCTGCCCCAGAGCTACAGTTTATCAGATAACTTAATTCACATTCACACAGCAGCTTTTATCCTATGATCCCAAAACCACTTCACAGGCCATGCATCCAGCATAATTTACCTATTCATACATCCTCTCCAACTGCAGCCACACCAAAGTCAGAAGCAATATTTCATTTTTACCAAGAGGTGAGGATGAAGCATTTTCTTAAACCAGATTCCTCCTGCTAACCAGAGAAACACCAGGTGCTAACTAATAGAATTTTCCTTATACTGGAATAAGATTCTAATTATTCCCTAATTTTGCCAGCTCCTGTGAATCATGAGAAAGAGATTAAAGCAGAAGTAAATATTGGTTTCTTGTCCTATTTACAGTAATCATCTCAAACAATGAAGCTAGTTGAGTCACTTACATTATTAGAAGGTGTATGTGATTGTATTCTCCTCATTAAGTTTGCAGATAACTCCCTGCAAACCAAGTGTTACTCTGAATTACTGAAGCCTAAGCAGCAGCTGTGCCCATCCTACCAATAGAATGCAACTTTTCTGAAAATTCAAATGCAATCTGTTCCCAGGCATGAGCAGAGTGGCAGCAGGGAGATGAGCATTGCAAAGCAACAGGAGACTGTAAACCTTACAGGGATCAACAGCCCCACATTTATCAGCACCACAGATTTTCAGTGTGGTGAATGCAAAAAACCAAAATACTTCACCACTGCTCAGCCCCCCCTTCAAAACACACCTCTCCTCAAAAAAATGGCTACTAAATTAATTTTCCAGGAGAGCCTGAAGTATCTTGGGCAAATAACACTGTACTACATCCTTGTGGCATCCCTTTCATCCCAGAGAACACTGCACACATCACTTCAATCTAATACTTGTGTTTTCACTCTTGTCTTTTCAATGACCAGATGTTTGAGCACTGCTACCAGTGGTTAGAGGAGAAGGAGCTGGAGAAGCACGATGAATGGCAAGAGGATGAGTGGGCACCATTTCAAAAAGTCTGTGCTTTAAATCCGTTGGTATTCAAGAGGTTTAAGTGCCATGAAGCTCAATTCAGTTAATCACAAAAATTTAAATAGCCTGTTCTTCTACTGTAAGTTAGATAATCAGGGGCATGAACATTTTAGCTTAAAAACCTGAACAGCTACAACACTGGTTGATAATTTTAGGTGTGCAATTTTATGGAAATAAAGACCTCTTTGGACTGAAAGACCAGATTTTTCTTGCCTTAGCCCGGCCATTTTACAGAAAATGAAAGTAAGACATGCAGTTTCCTGACCAAAAAAAAAGAAAAAAACCAAATTCGTTTACAATAATGCCTCACAAAAAGATACTCAAGTCATACTTGTGCTGGCCTTTGAGCAAAAGCCTCCATTCAAGTGAAGGAAAAGCAAAACAATTCACACACAAATACACTTGGCAGTTCGAGTCTTTCAAGGAACGTTGGAATAACAAACACACAAAAGCATTTTGGTGTAATCTCACTATCCTTCTGATCTGAATGTCATCAAGAAAAAGCAGAAAGTTAAAGTTCAAATCTGCCTTACTTTTAAAGTCTAAGTAAAAAGCTATCTTTGACACACTTCACTGTAGGCACTTCAAAGCTCTCTACTGGTTTTCTGCAGTAATTCCATTTCACCCTCTGCCTGGAAGAAACCAACTCTCCAGTGGAATGTGGAGATTTTTAAGAGTGAGTACTTTACTCTATTGGGGAATAAATACTGGGGAAAAAAAAAACCTGAAAGCCACACATTCAACCAGACCTAAGAAGGAAAAATATCACCATCTCAGAGTTCAGGTACATTGAGGACTTGCTGAACTCTCTTTCTAAAAGGAAAAAATCCCAAGCCAAGGCTCTGGAGTTAAGAATAAAGGACAGAGGGTGGTTTTTCATCTGTGAAATGCCAAGACACAGCCCTGCCATAAATGCAATGCAGGAACACTGCCTTGCTCTCCAGCCTGGAGAAAACATCACAGGCTGGAGACAGCCACAGGAGTGCACTTTGTGTCTGTGGCAATCTGGTTTGTACCCAGGTTTTTTTGTACTGTGCAAAAGAAAAAAAAAAAAAAACAGAAAAGTCAAAACACACACACACAACAAGAAATAAGTCAAAGCACACAAATAATTGGAGCCTGAGCAGGAAAATGGAGAGGAACGTGCTGCAGTTCTGTCAGATCCCAAGGGTTTTAAGCCAGAAGCATTACCAGTGTGATCCACCACCCAGTCCAAAATTCCCTAACAACATGACAAGCTGGCTTGACAACACTGCTTGCAGAAGATAACACTCACATGAAAAACACAGACATTTTCACAAAGGGTCACACAAAGAAAGAACAAGCAATGCAGCATTTTTCCACATCATCAGCATGAAACTCCACCAAAAAAACAAGACTGAATTTTGAAGTGACAGTACCAAAAAAAAAGGAAAAAAATAAAAGGTGTCAGGCTGTTTCCTGCATTTCAAAGCAAGCAGCAGAATCTGAGTTGCAGCAAGTTCTCCCCAGTACACTCTAATCCTTGAAAAGCCTTTCCTCTCATGCCTGAGGCTTGGCTGGGGGATCCCTGCTCTTTGCATAAGCTCCTCACTTTTAAGTGCCCTCCTCTGCCACTCTTTACCCACCACCTGCCAGAGCCCAAAATCCTCTCCTGTGACTGCACTCAGCAGCTCCCTCTCCCCCCTCCTTCCAGACTATTTGTGCATTCATTCCTTGGAGAAGCCATCCCAAGACAAAGTCAGGCAGCTGTCCATCACAGCTAGAAAAGGCATCCTGAAATCACAACAACTGCCTTTACCTGTCTTCAGTGGTCTCAGAGAGGCTTTGGAGAAAAGGCAGCCTCCTGCTGACCCAAGGTGTTGCTATTTTTTATTTACTCAGAGTTCAGCACTGGCATTCAAATTCCCTACTTGTAGTGCAAGGGAGACCACAACAGATACAAGTTATAAAAGACACCAGAACAGGAAAGAGTCTCACCACAGATATTGTTTCTACATTGCTTTATTTTCCAGAAAATGTAGTGAACTTGCATGGCACCTACTAATGCCATATAGTTCCTATTTCCTGAGTAAGAGTTATATAATATTTTTAAGCCAGATTTTCCTCTCCATTCCTAATCTCAGACTTCTTTTGAATTGATCTATTTGCTTACATGTGAGGTTGTCAGGAATACAGAGCTTTATTTCACCCATTTATAAACCAAAGCTTGATTAGTACTACTCCCCAAGTTTCAAAGCTGCCTTTTCAATCGACAATAAATAAGAGTAACAGTATTACCCCAATCATGACCATTTTTGTAACAAAAATCTCCAGTTAGCTAGTTTTTTATCATAATCAAGTGATTAAAAGGAATGATCTTCTGAACAATTTCCTTGGGTAAGTTGCCTTCTTAAATCCCTGTACAATGGTTTTTAAATAACTACCAAGTAAGAGAAAAAACAATGTTCTGAGAATAACTGGGAAGGGTTATCCTCAATTCCTTTTCCAATTTTTTTAAAAGGTCATTTATATTATAACCTAAAAAACCTACTAGCAGAAACAACATGCAGTTGCCAAAGATCTTTGATCTTCGTCAATGACTGCCACACCACGTTTAGTGAAGTGATTTATGATCAGACAAAATTCACAACTCTGCATATTCCAGTCACAGGCTCTCTTTAAGGCAATTGGCACAACCAGGCGTGGCGTGCCATGGGAAATATTTTCTAAGAAACCTTGAAAAACAGGACTACACCACTCAGTGACAGCAGTAATGAACCTCAGACATCTCAACTTGCTAGACAGCTTTTTTCAACCCCATCTTTGCTCCTGGATACTTTGCAGCCTTAAGTAGTTTGTTTCCCACACATGCTGAGCACCTCTCAGCACCATCATCTTTCCATATTCCGACACCATGAAAGCTGAATTACATCAGCTTCCTGCTCCCAGCACAGGTCTGGACCCTTTGACCAGTCCATCCTGTCTTCTAATTAACTTTTCAGGTAAAAGGGTTGCTGATCTCTTAATCAGCCCTTTCAAGATTTCCTTATGAGACTTTAAATCTCTTCAGCACAGAATGGCTTAGGTTGGTTAAGAGTCACTTGAATTATTTTTTAATAAAAACAGCTACCTTCCACAGATCTGTGCAAATTTTATTTGCTTGGTAGAGCTGATCAAACTCTAGAATCAATTACTAGCAAGTGTTTTCAATGATGCAAGCATTGGCTTGTGCTGCTCTTTGTCACTAATTGTTAAGGGGAAGAAAGGGTATTGGGAGGATTTCCAAACAAGAACAGCTCTGCAGATATCAGTATGCCACAAGATGCAGCATTTATTTAAAGTTAACTTCAAATGGCTTGAATGATCTGTTTATAGCTGGTCATTCAGAAAAATAACCCGGCAGTAAAGAAAAAAAACTCTGCCATCCATCCAGAAAAAAAGTCATACACTGTGAGCCAAGTGACAAGGCATCCACCAGGAAGGGCAGATAGCAGAGGAGAACAGTTAACAAGCAGTTCATGTTGAAAATAAACAAAATGTGCTTGTGACTAAAGCAGGGAATAGCAGCTATGAGAGTAGCAAATGTCATCTGCCAGTGAAAAATAAAGGGACAATATTTTCCAGCTCTGGCCCCAAACAGCTTCACCTTTGACTGAAACTTGATCAAAATGTCCCCTTGGCTTCTCTTGAAATCAAGTGTTTTACTGCATCATCTGTAATAAAACATCTAAACAGTATCAGTGTTCCATTTACAGCCAACTGTAATATAAAATAATAATAATTCCCACTATTTTTTTCCTGCTAAGCATTAAGTTTTGCATGAAAGGCTCAAACACATCCTTAGCCCGTATATCTCAGGCTGCTAGCACAGTGCTACTCCTAATTAGGCAAGGACAAAAGTTTATGGTAGCTCAATCCTTAACTGGATTTTGGCAATTTCCTGCTTTTCCATCCAAGGCTGGGCAGGCCTGTGTTTTATGTAGCAGCATCCCACTGGCACATCCACTAATGAATCCACAGCAGCCCATAAATCCAAGTAAAACTCAGAACCACCTGACACCGGTTTAAACCTCTCCCCCCTGGCCCTCCAAGCCCCGTTTTCTCCAAGACACCGCCTGAGAGTTTCCTTCCAGCATCGCCTGATGGGCTGCAGACCTCGCACTGCATTTCAAAGGGAGGTGTGGAGTGGCAGGCAGGGTGCTGATCACCAGGCATAAACATCGGGAGATAAAACACCCAGTGACACCTCCAGAGCAGATCAACTCCCAGACACACTCAGCAAAGAAGGGAAAAGAATGAGGCCATTGTTCAGGAGTGAGTGCTGAGCACAGGAATTGCACATTGGCAGAGCAGGATCAGACAATCCAAAATACTTTAAAGTACTTGCTTCCTTAGCAATAAAGGAAAAAATAACCTAAAACACACTTTTTTTTTTTTTTTTTTTTTTGCTGCAGGCTGGGACCAAGGCACAGATTTCATTGTGTTAACACTCCCAACAGACAGCTGCAGTGAAGTAAAAGAAGAATGGAAGACTATGGACTGTCTTATGTAAGGAATATTATCAATGATATTTGCACTGAGGCAAAACCACATAACTGGAGGATGAATGCCAGCCAAACATTAAAGTCATAAAGTTGGGGAAAATTGCATCTTGAATTCATCAGTCTGCTATTTCATCAGTCTTTATCCACTAACAAACAATCAGTTTATCTGGAAACAGCAGATTTTCACTTTTGGTGTATGCATGCCTGGACACAGAGACAGAATGTGATATAATTTTGTTTTAGAGAGTACTTGGTTGAGGTTTTTTTTAAAGCACAAGCACTTTCTACTGCAATCCTAAGGAGTGAAGCCTGTTATGAAGAAAAAACTGCTCTGCACTTCTTAAAGAACAGCCCACCAGATACTTATCCTAAAAATAAGTTTTGGCAGAACAGAGGTGAAAAGATTAATAAACTCTTTATCTTGTCCAGAGCTTAAATTGGTATTGTTGTATTTCAGGCAGTAAATTGTGTCAGTTATACTCTCTGCTCCAGTCTGTTCCTATAATAGACTGGAGCAGAGTGGATAAAATAATAATGATTAATGGTCACCATTGCTCTGCTCCTCCTTTACCTGCCTGGAAATATAAGTCTTTAAAAATAGGTAAAAATCAGCTTCTCAGCTGCAGTAACCCATTACCTGCTTTTCAGCAGGGCTTAGATAACCCCACAAGGGCCAAGGACCACATTGTCCGAGGTACTGTGCAAGCAAACCAGGAAAGACAATCCCTGCCCCAAAGCACCTTTGGGTAAGCAAAAAAAAAAAAAAAAAAAAAAAAAAAACTGAGNAAAAAAAAAAAAAAAAAAAAAAAAAAGAAACTGAGTGACAAAATCAAGCTGGAACAGACTCCTGCATATAGGCCAAACACAAGGAAGACTTCACTGGGTCAAAATATCTTCAGCAAACTTTCTGCCCTAGGATAAATTTCTCTCTATTAACGTAGTTAACCTGAGATAAATATTGATTAATGGATGCTGTCGTGGATAAAATATGCTCTTAAAATTATATCACATGAAGCAGCCTCTTATTTCATGGAATGAAAACTGCTTGACAAAGTTAAAAACACAAATTTATATGCATTCAGTTTTAATGCTAAAGTGTACTTTTGGTGCTCATGGACTTACCCTATTGTGAGATGCTCCACCCAGGAGGGGGGAGCCAGGCATTCCCACGTGGATATAACCTGCCCTTGGAACTGCCTGACCTCAGCCCTGGCTGCTGGGTGACCAGAGGACAAGAACCACCACGGACCTTCAGCTGGAGACCGGACCTTCCATGGGATCATCACTTCAACTGGATCACTTCATTTGGACTGCTGGCACCACCCTAACAGGGTGTCAGGTTGTATCTGACTTTGTCAGTGCTTTTTTTCCTTATCTTATTTCACTTATTTCTAATTTTTTTCTATTAATTTCAATCCTGACTTGTGATCTCCAACTGGTTTGTTTTCAAACCAATACAGGGACTTGAATTTTTTTGACCTTTTTATTAAAAGACTCACTTCCACTACTACAGAGACCAGAAGAAAAATTATCTTCAAAAATCACAGATGTGAATGCAGAAATAAGTTGGGAAACAGGTTCCTGTCATTTGTGAAGTGCCAAAATCTCGATATAGAGGTGGAAGACTCAGAATGAAACATGAGGTCAAGTATTCAGAATGCAAATAATCCACCCAGACCTAGGAGTTTATACCCAGAGTAACCACATTGAGCTATCTGCCAAAGTTCACCAGAAGCTCAAATTTCAGGGTGGGGGAAAGCCAAAAAAAGTAAAAACAAAGCAAAAAAAAAAAAAAAAACACCAAAAGAAAAACCAGCAGAAGACATCCATTTAGACTTGAGCAGGGCAGTTCTAAAACATGCAAGAACGACAATATTTTAGCATCAAAATCTGAATTTTCTTTAGTAATGCACATCTTCCCATGAATAATAAAAGAGTATTCTCAATGTTTTATGAGGTATAGCCTAGTCCTGAAGACTAACTGCAGGACTTGCTTATGCTGATACTTCTCATTAAAGAGATCAGTAATATTCAGCTAACTAACAAAGAACAACCACACGCCACAGTGACAGCCTCACTAAGCAAAAATCAAAAAGGTCATTCTAAGAAATGGATTTGGGGCAACAAAACACTTTCATTTCTTCACATCACTGCAGTATCCAGGAGCCCTGATGAGCCCAGGCCCCACTGTGGTAGATGCTACTGTACAGCCAATTTATGAACCAGACATGCTTCTCAATGAGAAAAAGAAAGTACATGCTAATAATGTTATTACAGCATCAGGGCAGCATTATCTTAGACAATGAGAAGTGTGGAAGTTTTATATGCTCTCTTTATTGTTATTAAAAGTAGCACTGTTACCTTGGCAACTGCTGAATCACTTGGGAGTTTGTTAAAGAAACCCAAATGTTACTTATACTTGCACATTTGCAATCAATTTAGGGAAAACAATTGGGGTTTTGTTTGGTGTACTTTTTTTAAGCAAATCACACATTTTTTCCTTATGTCTATGACCCTGCAAATTTCAGCATTTTGGAGTTTGTTGGGTTTTTTTTTTTTTTAATAAATCAGTTCTTGGGATTTAATTGAGGCAGTTCAAGACTCATTTGAGCACAAAGTTATCTGCACTTTCTTACACCATAAATTCTAATAATCCCTCTAGGATGTCAGTCAGAAATAGAAGCACAGACACTCTGCAGTGCTCACAAAAATTCCCCATCTGCTTCCCACCTCCTGTGCAGGTACTGGGAAGAGGGACAGATATTTTCCCTGGGGGAGTCTGGGGGGGGGACAGGAATCCCAAATTCCCCTTTTGCAGGGGCTCAGGCCACACTCCCAGGTACAAGAGCACAGCAAAGGGAAAGGTGGGTGCACAGCATCCTGAAACACCAGGCTGCCAAATCTGAACTTGCCTGTCTTAGCTTCCAGGTGTTGGCATCCTTGTGGTTTTGGGGGTTTTTTCCACTTTTCCTCAGCAGTGTCTGTCCACTTTTAAGGTAAAAACTGGGTGCTGAAGGTACTGGGGGATGGCAGGAGGATCAGTTTGTGAGCTGTGGTAATTGTATGGGGTGGCCATTTCCTTTCTAGTTTTCATGAACTGTTATTATTTTCCGAGAACAGGCCAACAGCAGTGAAAAGCAGAATACTGGCAACTCCCAATTTTTCTGTCAGGGAACCTCATGAAACTGGATTAGTCTGTAAAAAAGGGAGCAATTTTGCATAATCTGAATTTTTTAAACTGAAATTGCCACACACTATCAGTCTATGAGTGTAGCCCAAGTAAAATACCCGTTTTCCTTAAAATAAACAGAGCCAAAGGCACATCCCACTCCTTTACTCACCTCTAAGGTGCACAGAATGAACTGGATTGAAAGTTGAGGGTTACATACAAATTCTCTTAAAAAGCACTGATAGGAGAAAAAGAGGTTCAGGGAAGTCCTTATCACTCCCTACATTTACCTGGAAGGAGTCTGTAGGGGTTTGTCTTCTCCATTAATTCTCTATCACATTGCATTTGGAGGCTCAACTTACATCACAGCCAGAGGAAATCCTGTTTTAAACACTTATTAAATACATTTGGTGAGAGAATGTTCCTGAAACCCACCCTCCAGAAAACATGAATGCTCACGAGACTGAGGAAGACCAGAATTCAACTATAATTACACAGAAGTTATTTCAGTAGGAATATTGAATAGCTACAGAATTTCTTTGATTGTTATTTCCTTAGAAACTCCATTGGCAAGAGGGTAAATACAGGGCTATGCTACCCTTATATTTAGTATTGTATTTCCTATATTTCTTTAAGAATTGAACAGTTACATTGCTCAGAGCATTTGGACCTTCAACACGTGACATTCCACATTTATTTCCATGTTTGTACTTCCAAGACAATGACTCAGCCAGACACAACCTTAACTCTCCATTTCCTTTCATTTAAGCCTCTAATGAGATGATAACAGAAGGGCCTGAGGGTTTTGTTTTACAAGGTTGTGACAGAACTTTAGAGCAACTGAAGACTTTTTAACCTGAGTTTGTTCTTGGGGATACAGGAGGGCAGGACATGGAAACATTTTTTTCTTCAAAAGGTGCAGCAGAGAATATCTCTGTGTGTGTTTGTCTCCAAGACCACTCTGTAAGAAGGGGCTCAGCTTAAGAAGAAATAACATAGGTCAGGTTGTTTATTCACACTCACATTCCAGCCCCCAGACATGTTCCAGCAGGAAAACACAGAATTCAGGGTCTGTGCAGAGACATGAGTGCTCCAGCTGTATTTAAAATTCTGTGTTTTCTTCCACACCAACCTCCCAGTTCTGTCACTGGGCTGACCTTCCTGCCTGTGCTGCTCCCATCTGCTGGGGCTGTAAAGACCCCAGTGCCTTGACCTGAGTTTGCTGGTGTTGAGACATCACCTACACATAAAACCAGTGATGTTCAATCCCTTTCTCCAGTCAGAACTGCAGTATGGAGGAGGGAGATTGGAATGCAAAGTGTGACCACACGGGGGATGTGCCTTTACCAAGTGCCCTATTTCAGAGAGAGCAAGCAAAAGCTGCAGAGAAATATGAAATACCACTGGGACAACTGTTCTGGGGCACAGAGCAGTGAGACACACTCACCAAACTGGCACAGACTTAAATTACTTTGAAATTCATTTTCAGGCACAAGTGATGTCAATCCGAGTCAAAACAAATACTGTGTAACACAAGGACACCAAGGATTAAAATTAAAAAAAAAAAAAAGCCATACAGACAGCAAGACTTGTTTTGACAGTTCAGAATGGTTCAAAATTGGCACTGATCCCCATGTCCCAGAGAGGACACAGGTAAGAGGCTGTAGGAAAAGAGGGAGGAACAAAGTGAAGCCTCATTGGGGTCTGTGGAAGAGAACTTGTCACTTTAGTCTTGAGGGAATCTTTAGGGTCAACTTCTGATGCAAACCCCTGCACGTAGAAGCTGCAAACTGCAGTCCCAAGGCAGCTGCTCAGTGGCCACCAGTGCTGCTGCTGTCCCCCTGCCTCACATTGCTGCTGAGTAAGCCTGAAAACAGCAGGAAATGTGTATTCAGTTCCCAGGGCATGGAAAAGAGCCATGGATTGCCACCTGTGTAAGCCCACTCACACAACCACCTCCTGAGAGGATTTGCAGCATTCTCCCCCATCACATTTTGGGAGCCCCGTGAGGAAGAGCAGCTGCTGCTTCCTCCTGAGCTCCTGAAGAAGGGGGAAGGCAAACAGGACAAGGGGGCTGCCAGGGACAGCCTTCTCAGAGAGCTGAGCAACAAGACAGAGGTGAAAAGGCAGAGTGGACAAGTTAGAAAGTTGCCATGAATGCGTTCTGCTTATGTTTTAATTATTCCTGCTAACTTCAGCCCTGTTAGGCTGGTTTGTGTTTGCCCAGTTTCACATGGCACTGACTGCAGCACCCAAGGCAATTACCTCTGATTGCAGGACATAATGACTAAACAGCTTCAGCACACAGTGCCTGGTCTCAGAGCTGCCATACACTCCAAGATCACCTCCAAAGAAAGGCCAGGCTGGGCATTTAATTCTGTTTCCCAGAGGTGAGCAGCTACCTTTAAAAACACACCACCATCATGGGGAAGGAAATAATTACAGGCTTCCACACCAGAGAGAATAGCTCTTTCTTTCTTCCCCATCCCTGCTGTCCCTTTCTGTGCCCCTCCAAAGAAGTGGCAGGGAGAAGGTCACGGGGAAAAGCATTCCCACAGCAAGACTGCTGCAGAAAGGTGATGTTCTGGCACACTCACTCCTGTGCCACCACATTTCCTGCACAGCAGGATGCAGCACAGCAGCTCCATTTCTCCTCCAGCTTCCCTGACCCTCCTGCTTGAACTGCTGCTCGTTTGACACTGCTAGCTGCCACTCTGCTGTTTGCCAATTCCACAGCCTCACGAGTGGGGATGTGAGTCCCACACAGCAGAAAATGAACCCCACGGCTGAGGAGCAGGACAAAATTCTGTCTTGCATTTAAAAATAAATAAAGACAGGACAAAGGATAGAAGCAGAAGCATTTTGCTTCATCTTCTTACAAAAAATATTCTTTAAGCTCTGAGCTGCTTATGTGCAAAGCAATTCACAGCAGTAAAAAGCCAGGAGAGAGCTCTTGCTAAGCAGTGAATAGAAGCAATTAGCCAAGAGAGGAGCATAAGCAACTTGCACTTTGCCTTCATACAGCTTATCAAGTTTATTCTGCCCTGTTACATCTGTGTAATTCATATTTAAAAAAAAAAAAAAAAAAGCCAGCAGCTATTTGGCAAGATTTGCATCTAGAAACAGCAATTTAATCACATATGAAAGATCAGTGGAACTGGGTGCCTCAGGACATTGCAAACTTCTCACCTCCCACTAATCTGCCTGAAACTTTCCCTGGTCATGTTCACTAAAAATAACTTTTAAATATCTGTTTCATTATTAGGCTCATCTCTCTAAACAGAAACATGAAATTTATTAAAGTTGTCATGTGAAATACTGAATGCTTGCACAGCAGAAACAAGTAGCTTGCAAGTTCAGCAACCTTCCCTCTGCAGTGATGTAACTACTGTAACATAGCAGAATTCCTAGGGATTTCTTGGCCAGGCAGAAACAAGCTGAATGGCAGATGTTAGAGATTTCATCATGAAAAAATACCTCCAGAAGCAAAACTGTCAAACATGGCTTTGCTCCCTAAAATCACAGAACAAAGGGATTCACGTGTAACCTGGATGCAGCAGCCAACCCCATCAAGTCCAAGATATCCCATCCTGTTGTTTCATTTTTGCAGTTCTGACATTTTAGTCCTGAGCAGCATTTATAGTCACCAAATGTGTCACCTTTGAAGCCTGACCTCAAAGAGCCCTAAAGGTTTGGATGCCAGCACCATGACTGGCTAAGTGTCTAATTTGAGGCAGTCCTGGATTTATTGTTGCTACACAAATACCGAAGCTCTTAATCAACCAAGGCTTCTCAGAGGCCTGATTTCTTTCTTCTTTATAAAGTTCTTTATGGGCAACAATCAGACAAGACCAGAAGTTGTTTACTTGCTGATTGGTGCTCAGAATTTTTTCTAAATTTGTGTGTGCCTGCATTACAAACCCAGCAGTTGCAACTGGTGCCTTCCACGAACTCTTAAGAGCTGGGGTCAAGAACAGAAGGGATTTTAAGTTAGCATTAGCTTGTCAGACATGGCACTAATCACTCTCAAATCAAAGCTTGTAGGAAGCATGGACAGCTTGCAGAGATGCACTTGATTCCGTGAGTAACCCCTCTCCCTTCATCAATATTCCACTTCAGAGGACAGAATTTCAGAGTAGAAAAAAAGCAAAATAACTTAAGTGTCCAACATATAGGCAAAGCTCTGCCCAGTGGGCAAAAAAAAAAGACAATTCTGCCACTTAATTGGAACTCTAATTAGAAAGCAAAAATACATTACATATACAAACTGTTACCCTTCATTTATCCCCCGCTTCAGAAATGAAGAATCTTATTGGGAGCTGTAGCCTGGGGGATTTTTATTTGTTTATTTTTTTTTCAACACTCATTTATCTGCTTCTTGTAAAATACAAACAGGATGGGCACAGAGGAGAATTTCTATTGAGTCCATGAAAAAATCTCAAATGCAGAGGATAATCTGGGTGTTAATGCTCAGAATGGTGGGGTTTTGTGCAATTTCATCATCTGATACCCATGCCAAGGCCAAACCCCACTTGCTGATCTGTTCAGCTGTGTGCCAAACATGACATTATCTCACCAGCAGCAAAACACATGGGACTCCAGCATCCCCAATTCCCAGTGCCTGCCCAGGCCACTGAACGTGCTCCTTAGCCCACATTTGTAATCAGACTTTTCTTCAAGAAAATAAGTTGATACAATAGGATTCAGTCACACTGAGGAGAAAGTAAAAGACTAGATATTCAGACTAAACTTGGAGTTCAATAATCAGTGTCCTGTTTAAGATAAGCTGGAAGTAACTGAGAAAGTCAAAGCTTTCACACTGAGTTTACTCTATTCCACACCTAACAAACAAACTACTCAATACATCCAATTTTTCCAGCAGCTAAAGCAATAAGTACTACTGGGATTTCCACTAATAATTCTACAAAAAGTCATCATAGAAACAATCTTTTTTTCCACAAGCATCACCAAAATCTTAGAGCAGAGATCCTACATTACAATCTTCCATTATTATTTTTCTTTACATCATGCCATGACTGACTCTTCACTCATTGTCTTTCATCTCTGAAAGACAAAAGGATCCTCACCATCATCCCATTTAAAAACAAATCTGATTTAAAACAGCAGCTGTAAACATTAATGGGTTTAAACAACAATGATGGTGGCTTGCCTGCCGTTCCATCTGCATCCAAATCTGTGTCAATTCACAGCAGAATTCCTAATTTGTGTGATGCCACAAGAAACAGAGCTGTGCTCAACTAGCATGACCAGTGAACTATCAAGAAAGGGGAAAACATAACTCTAAATAAACACTGCCTTTTATTATTGCAAAAATACACAGCTAAAATTAATTTATCCACTGAAAAGCTGTCATTTTTCCTAATTTAGGGTATTTGGACTCAGATGCATTCCAGGATAAGGATGCTAAAGAAGAACCCTTTATTAATACAAGGCTGCAGTTTCAGGTGGAGTGAAACAGTGACAAGGTCCCTCTCAGCCTGAAAGGCTACCAGTCCAAGCTTTTTTACATGGTACTTCCCAGGAAAAAAAACAAACAAACAAAATAAGGGCAAAAAACCAGCTGAATTTTGCTTTTTCACTATGATGTCTGTTACTCTTTTCCTTTCTCCTTCTCTCTAAAGCTAGCCAAAAAAGGGCTGATATTTCTTGACATCTTAGACATACTTAACAATTAATGTATTTTTTTTTTTCCAAATCTATATGTGCAAAAAGATTTCAAATTCTTAATTCTTAATCATTATCTTCAGGAACATTTAGAAAATCCAAGTCCCAAAGGCAAAGTACCCTAATAGGCCAAAGTTGTTCCACACTGACCTACTGGGACAGTTAAAATGTTACAGCCAAAATTACCCTTCTGCAGCCAGCTGAAAACCATAACATGAGAAACCAGTATTTAAAAAAAAAAAATTAAAGATTTTATATCCCAGAAGAAAGATTAATGTGCATTTTATAATATCTAAGAGAGATTGTATAATATGCAAAACTCTCCCATCCATCTTGATAATTCTCAGATTACTTTCCATAAACATGGTCTATTGGGCAATTTCCAAGAGGTGTCAGTAATATTTAATTCAGTAATGAATCAAAAAACCCCAAAGTTTTGGGGTTTTTTATGAAAGATCCACTTCAGTTCTGCAAACTTTGCTGTGCTGGTTTTCTGTCAAAAGAGTTTTCAGGTGCACAGGCAGATCTGGCAAGGTTGTTCATGGAAAGCAAAGAAAAGGTATTGCCTCAGCCAGCTGGGCCATGCTGAACTAACAGCAGTTTGGGGAGGAAAACAATAAATAGGATTTCTCCAAAGGACACTGCACATGCAGTGCACACTTGTGTTGAGCCACACCACATTTGCACCCATGATTATGATATAAACATCCCTTTGATTTAAACAGAATTAACATCTCTTCCACAAGAGTCATCAGCTGATGAATGAGAAGGTGAAAATTACAGTTTTTGGAGACCTTTGAACAAAAGTCATCTAATCCACAGGAAATTCAGATTGTATCTGAACAGAGCCCTTTATTTGAACTGGCCATGAAACTCTTCTAAGGATTTGCCTTTTATTTCTCTGAGTTATTCATCCTTTCTACTTGTACTGTTAGGGAAAAAAAAAAAAAAACCCAAAACACAACCCTAAAACGCACATGCCTGTAACAAGTTAGGAACAAGTACAAACAGAGAAACTTTTGCAAACCAAGTGTATTTTAAAATTATTTTTAAGAAGTCCTTCTGCATCAAGGGAGAAATAATGCTTTCTCCCTCCACCCCCAGCTTCCTCTAAGTTCCAGCTACATAAAACAGTTTAATGTTTTTATGTATTTCATGTGTAGATCATCCAGAACATTTACATGGCCTACTAAAAATCATTTTCTGCAATAAACGTATTAAAATACAGAGAATGTTAAATTATAGCTCTCATCTAAGAAAGCTACTTCAAAGTGAAATATGCAGCACTCTAATAATTTCCTTACTTTTTTTTTTCTGCCTAATAAGTTTCAGCCATATAAGAATTATAGAAAACATTATTTGAAATGTCCTAAGACACCAAGTAATTATAGGTCTGATTATTTTATTTTTTTTTTTAAGCTCCAATTTAGAACTCAAATCTGTGCTTTCCAGGTTTATTTTCAAATTCATCTTGGTAATTTACCACAGTTCTTTCCAAACCTGGCCTCTAGTTAATAAGGCTTCTACACATATGGTCTGACTTTCTAAAGGGCCTATTAGGAAAGAAAGAAAGAAAAAAAAAAAAAAAAAAAAAGAAAAAAGAAAAGAAATTCCATTACTGTTTTCATGCTTTTTCATTGAACCATCACTGCATTCGCCTGCAATAACTCTAAAGGAGGATTATAAAAGTGCTTTCCCAGAATGTGCACTAAAAGGAAAGGAGCTCCAAACCTGGAGAGTGTCTGAAAGGGGCCTCTTGTGAAATGAATTCTCCTATGCAGCCCTTTGAAACCCTTTGCCTGGTCCAGCTGCTGGGCCCCTACACACAATTAGCTGTTACTACAGCTTATCCCAAATACTTTCAGCAGGGACTGGGGAAAACCTTGCTGCACGTTCGTAATGGATCCATCAGCAGCATCCTGCTTCACCTCTGAACAAGCTGAAACAATTTTCTCTTTCTTAACACATCTTCACTGCACGTGGGCTTCTGAAGAGCCACATTAGTTACTTCTCTGCTCTCCACCATAAAGATTCTCCCCAGATATCCAGGCTTTAGAGATCAGTTTTATTTATCAGTCCTCTTGTTAACGGCGCGCACGGAAAGCAAAGCTCTGTTAAAAATCATTAATTTTGTGCACTAGGAAATGTGAAAATAAAGCAAGCTACCATCTGTATTCTTTACAACATTTGTTAGCCTATCATTGATATGATCTCAAACTGGCTGGCCAAAACCAACATTTTGTATAAGATGGAATTAGCTGCAAAGTGGGGAAGAAGCCTTTCTGTTCCCAAGGCAGCAAGTCTCTATTTCTCCACAGATGATCCCAAGTATAACATCCCCTTTGACAGTATTTATCCTTATGAGTGTGTCCAACCACCCCACTAGTGGTATTTTGCTTGAATATAATAGCTGCATATCACCATCTACACGTACCATGGAAAATCCCAAATCTTTTTATCCTCTTATTCATGCAAGGGAATAAAGTGAAGAAAGACAGGAAACATTGTCATATATCCAAGTAGTCCTAAAGACCATCCATGAATTAAACTAGGAAAGGAAGGGGAGAACAAGGTCCCTGCAATTTTTCAGTTTTTGAACTGAAAACTTAGGGAGTGCCACAATACACATTATGCCACATTACTGCAGGCAGGAGAAAAATAAAACGTCACAGTTTGACAATTGCACTGCATCTGAAAAGCAGAACTGGAAAATCCACAGAGGCTGAAGAAGTGCCAAGGGAAACAGTGGAATTTGCTAGAAGCTTTGAATTGCAAATGCAAGGGGAAATCCTCTTCTGGAAAATATATTCAAACTCTATATACAGAGCACACGAATGCCAAGAGAAATCTGATACCTTTCTCTCCCTTTTCACCTTTTATCTTTCAACCTTTTTTCCCCCCCATCTCACTACTTCACCTTTCCTTATCTCTCTTTTTTCCTTTATTAGCTGTGCTTTGTCACTGCTGTTACCCTCTTACATAGACAAGAAATCTCAATATTTATTCTGCAGACCATCTCAACAAAAGGGCTCCATTTTTTTTTCCAGTGTACAAGGAAAGTCCCATGAGACCATCCATGCTAGCAGCTCTTCCCTCATATTCAGACCTCTGGTGGTTTTTTTGTCCACTGCACGAGGCTCCTTCTGTTTTTTCCCCCAGGTCATCCATCTCAGGAAGGGGCATTCACAGAACAACACCCCAGAACAGAGCAGCACTGCTGGGACACACCACCACCACCCCCAGTGTCAGATACAGATAGCTGGAAAACTCCTGGAATAAGGGAAAATCTGAAATACAATCCCCAACAACCCAGATCCAAGCTATAAACATGGATATAAATAAATGATGAATGAACCACTTATATAGCTTAATATCATGAGATAAACTTACTGTCCAGCAGAACTGAAGATCAAACAGCAGATAAGCTTCTCTCCTCAGTGAGATGGTAGCCTCTCTCCCAGTGCCATGCTCAGCTCCCTGTCAGTAGTAAGGGCCTGATACTGAACCAGAGAGGTCATTTATAGCCTTGAAATTACCCAAACTAATGCAAAAGTCCTGGGATCGCAGGTGTTCCACATTTGCAATCCAACACAGCTGCATGTGCTTTCCATTTGGGTCTAATGTCACCTTTTCACTGTGAAAATTACCTTGCAGGTTCTGGCCATGCTTAGGAATGGAGGAGAACATTTACAGGACAAGCAATAATGCAGTTACCTGAGCCTTTTGTGAGCTGTGTTGCTCTTGTGGGTACACAAATCATTAAATCCTGCTGTGATATGATTTCCCCTTGGAACAGGAAACTCTACACAAAACTTCTGTTATGCAAGTTCAAACCAGGTACCTGGTACAGAATTTGGCACGTGTCTTCTCCTGAAACCAGAGTACAAATGCCACCCACTCCAACATCTGTAACTAACAGGCTGCTCCTGAGGGACAGCAAAGGTTTGCCCAATTACTGCATATAACCAGAAAGGCACCCAAAAATCTGTCCTTCCTTTGCACCCAAAAATCTGTCCTTCCTCTACCCAAGCACATTAAGCAATTAAAAAAAAAAAAACCTCAAGCCAACAACCACAAACAAAACAAAATTCCAGTCTTGCCTTAGCAATGGGATCTAAATATCTGAAAAATATCCAAGAGTTCTATCATTTACAAATCTGGTGGACAAGTCATAGGTTGTAGCAGTCAGACCTGGATTAGTCAGACATTATTGTTTGGGCTTTTGATCAGAAGGACAGGATCCAGCTGTATCTACTGGTAACAAAATCACATCCAGGTGGTTGATAAAGACATTCCTTCTGCTTTCCTAAAATCTTAATACTGTTGGCACAATAGGGCCTTTAGCATGGTAGAAATGGAGAACTAGAACCTGAGTAGTATGAATTTCCCCCTTTCCTTCCTGAAAATCATCATTTCCTTGTTTTTAAAGGAGAAATATGGTTACAGAAAGGGAATTTTTACACTGTCAGGGTGAAGAATTACAAAGAGACTCATCTCTGCAATTGCTTCCCAGTCCATATCAGCTGGTAAACTAGAGAAGAAATTACTTTCCAGAGTACCCAGACACATGGCCAGCTGCTCAGATCATCACCCATACATAATTTTTCCAAGCAAATCTGCTCTTTGATGACAAAGTTTCCACAGCAAAGGAGTTCTAAATTTCAAGAGGGCCCAGAGAATGCTCACACATCTCCACACTATATTTTGGGCACAAATGCCACAAATCCTTTTTTCCTCACTTCTGTGAGGATCACACCAACCCAAAAGTTAATTTGATCATTTTACATTCAGTTGCACTTTCACCCAAAGGTTTTAAAGCAGTTCTCAAAGATCAACTAATTAACCTCCAGGTGCCCCCTGTGAGGTGTGCACAGGTAGGTAGAGGAGCAGTTTCACATGGGAATTACAAACAGCACAGCCTCCTCCTCCTCCTCCCCACAGTTGTGTGCAGCCCTGCACACAGACAATTTATGGATGGCAGAAACACACACTGAGAGGTGCCACATCACAAAATCCATGCATGGCAAAGCAAAAAGCAGGTCTTGGTGTGTTGGGGATGCAACACTAATTAAAAAAAAAAAGCACCATGCTTTGACTTTCCCTGTGCTGCTACTGAGAAGTGTGAAAATCAGGCTTTGTGTTTCTGTGAACCACTCTGGTTTTGGTTTCCCCATTTCTAGGTAAGGTTTCCATTTTTTGAGACACTGGATTCCTGACATAAACATGTATCTATGTGCCAAATTTTTGCAGGCAGACTATGCACCTTTCTGAGCTAGACTGAATGGTATCTGTAGAGAAAGCACAGACACCGTGCAAAACAGCACCAAAAGACTTCAGGACAAGCACAGTGCAGCCAAGTGAAGCTCCAGGGGTAGGGCACGTTAATGTGGGGATTCTGATGACACCTGGGCTGATCTGACAATTAATTGCTGCCAAAAGGGCTGCCCCTGCCCCTTCCTGCCCCCAGCCCTGGCTCTGGTCTCAGCCTGCAGCCAGCCATCCTCCCACCTTGCTCTGCCAGTTTTAGCAGCAGTGCCCTGCTCAGGTGAAACAGCCCCAGACTCCTCTGGCCTTCTGAGATACACTTCTCAGGCTGTACAAGACAATCACCAGTTGTGGAGATAATTGTCATTGCATAATTTAGAAATGTCCTGTCTCTTCAGTCTTTGCCATTTCTCTGCACACATCCAGGTGTAACTTGCACAGAATGTCTCTCTCTGGTTTGCCATGGTGTGGGGCAGGATGCAGGGCTGGGAAGGGGGTCCAAACCAGCCTTTCCATTGCTGTGGTGCATATTTTGTAGGTGTCCCTCAGCAGGCTGAGTGCACTTGCCAACACTGAGTGGCAGACCACAGAGCAAAAGCAGCCCGTGCACCTCATGAGCTGCTGTGCCACAGAAACTTCATTTGGCTGTGGTTGTTCTTGTGCACCACTGGAAATGGTGGGAGATGCAGAGTCCAACCAGCCCCAGTGCTCAGACTGCACAGTTCTGTGTTTCCTTCTGATTTCCCCTTTCAGAAGGTAGTTTACTTGGACAAAAAGGTGTCTTTGTCTCACCCTCGATGATGAAATTCAAATGACAGCCCTTTGCCTTAGGTGCTGCTTCTGCTTTTCCTCTCTGCTTCTTTCATTTCTCCTCCCTGCAGCTACACTGAAGTGAATAATGCATTTTTTAGCTAATTTCCGTGGATTAGGCTTCCAATTAATTCAAGCCAGTTTTACAGACTGTCAATTCAGGTTGCTAAAATTCAGTTGGAGTTGTTGGGGTAGGGTGAGGGGGTTTCCCATAAATTTTTTCCAGATTAACTACAAGAATTCAATGGAAACAAATTAGTCATTTTTACATGTGAGTATATACATCAGTATCTGCAGGATTTGTTTCAGCCCTAGCTGAAAGCACAAATTACACTCTTCCTTTCTAAAAGGCCCCAAACATGGTTTCACACCAACTGACAGTGGTAGTAATTAATATGAAGGATCCCTGGGGTCTTTTAACCTCCTTTCTTAGCTTTTGATGGCTGAGACAGCCACAACCTGTGTGCCATTTAACCATCTATAAAACCGAGGGGGGAAAAGCCTTTAAACACGACATTGAGTTTTCTTTAAACTCTCTAATGAGCTCTAGATAAAGCAGAAAGGTTTTTACTGTGGATTTTAAGAAACACTTTTTTCCCCTCAATTGTTCTCCCTAGGGCAGAGCATTTCTGTCTCCTCGTAGGCAGATGAAATCCAGGAACGGCTCCCACAAAATCCAGGAGCACTGATTATGTCAAAGAGGATTGCACAGTAAAATTCTGCTGTAGGACCATTTCAGCTTGGTGCAGTTTGCCCTGCCTCTATTCAGATGTAAAATTGTGACAACTGTTTTTTTCCTTTGCTTCTTTCTTTGCTGCAGATTTGCCAGCTACTCCAGGGTGCTTCAGAAATATTAGCTCATTCAAATAATGCAGCTTTATGACACTTTACCTAAATCAACTAATCCCTGAGAGAAATAGCAAGGATATAGAAACAGCCCAGTCAGACCCGGGGTTGAGAGCTAAAATTTACCACCAAACTCCAATATTGGACAAATCAGTCAACCTTCTCAAACCTGGATCTCTGTGTAATACCTCAGAAAGGAAGCATCCCCCTGGCAAAGCTCTTCAATATCCTCTAACAACTGAGCTTGTTCTAAGTGTGGAAGTTATTAAAGGACCAGGGAGAATCAGCTTTTAGTTCGATTTCCAGTTCAGGGATTGCAAGTTAACAGCACAGGAGCTGCTCCTTGTTAAATATTCCAATGCTTTGTGTGGTAAATTATGAAATAACCTTTCCAAAACATATACCCAAAGAGAGACTGCAGATGAAAAAAAAAAAAAAAAAGGAGATGCACTCATATGCTTGAATTAAGGCTGCCAATATCCAAGTTCTGCAGACAGACTCCTGGGAAGGCAACCTGAGCCCTGTCCTGTGTCCACCTCCAGAGCCACCCAGCAGGAGCAGAGCAGTTTCTGCTCAGAACTGACATTTAACAGAAGCTGCCAAGGAAACTGGGATACACTGGGGCACGAGGCTGAGCCCCAGGCAGCAGGGGTGTCTCTCTTTGCAGGGGCAAAGGGCAGGAAGGGGCAGCACAAAGCAAAGAGCCAAGCATGGTGGTGCTTCAGGTTGCCACCCAAAATTGTTCAGCAAAAGCCTCGAGCTTCCCCCCTTGAGACTCTGCTCATGCAGCACCAGATTCATGAAGCCATGTACATGTTGAGAATCCACAGCAGCTCTTTTATTTCAGTAAATCTCACCCTTTGTCTTTGGTAAATGGAAGAGTCAAAACCAATACTATAAGATAGAAACAAAGAATGTTTAAAATTAAATTAGAATTTAACAGATTTGCTCATTAAACCTTTTTTTCCCCCCTTTGGAAACTTCTAAGAAGTGCTCCACAGGTAGATAAAATGCTGTCTCAACTATAAGTTTTTTTCTTCATTCAGGGTAAGTTGACCCATCTACTTGCAAAGAAAACAGCACCAGGCCTAGATATCACTTTACTTGCTTTAATATTAGCTACAAGAAACTTGGGTTCTTTCCTAAGTGTTTATGAAAACATGAGCAAGTGGTCTTGAGAGCATTCCAAGTTCAAGTTTATTTACTTTACTGATTAGAATTAGATGTGCAGAGAATGGTTCTTGCACGATAGGGGTGGGGCTGTGGTGTTATAAAACAGAACAGCTTTTCAGCATTTACAGATCAAACATGAGGGCTGAACCCATACCAAGCCTCTCTAAATTCCTAAAAACAACCTTTGGTGAGCCTGTAGCATTCCAAATCTCCCAGCTCATGCTCTCACCTGAAGTAACTGATCAACACTGAGCTATGAAGTCTCCAATTATTCTAAATACACTTCGCTCCTGACAAGGTGCAATATTCCACGTGACAATTACAGGCTTTTCTTGTTAAGAAACTGCAAACTTCTGATGTTTCAACACTTATCCTTCTAACTGGGCATAGAGACAGACCAGATCTGGGGGCTGGGAAGCAGCTGTGGTCGTCAGTGCTGACTGTGGTGGGTGTTTGTCCTTGGAGATGATTTAAAGAAGCATTTTGGGCAGACTGTTTAAACAATGAAAAGCCTGATGAGAAAAGGGGCTTTTTCAGAAGTTGCTAGCAGGAAACTCCACTTAGGACCACATCTCATGACCTAGTTCACCACTGAAGAGACACAGATGTCAACAGAGCCTTTGTAGACATGAAAAAAACCAGATTTAAAATACTGGAGTAAGATGTATTCTCTGAGTGACTGGAACCACAGTTTTCCCACAACTTCCCAAGGATTTAGGAAAACAATTGTGTCAATCTCCTTCACGTGTGGAAGGAAACATCGATTCATCTGCCTCTGTCTGACAGGTAATCAGTAAGATGAGAAGATCCCTTATGTTACAGCTGAGAGGTTGCAAATGATAGAGTGTGCCTATGTGCTAGGCAAGTACACAAAGTGTGGCATTAAAAATGGGTGGAAGCAAAGGTGATGGTATTGACTGGGAGACAAGGACATGGAAGCTCTGAGGGAAGGAACTGGATTGTTGAAAATGTGAGTTCAGGGTGAGAGATGAAGGTGAAGCATCTGCAGAAAATCTGACATCTTTCTGAAGAGGGAGGATTCTGATGAAAAATTAATATCTCACTGATGCAGACCCTGAGAGATACCAATTCTGGTATCACTTGCTTATTTGAAAACCAGAGGGTTAAAGCTTAAAAATTAGAGCATTTTGGGGAAAATACAACCTGAAAAACCAAAGCAAATTAAAATTTTCAGTTATTTAAACATTTCACTTATTTCTGATGCCATTTTTGCACATTTCACTGGCCTTACAAACTTGAGGGAAAGGTGCATTTTATTGTGGTGATATGACTGACTTCCTTACTAATCTGGAAATGCACTTATTGCACACAGCACATCAGTCAGTCACGTTAAGAAGGTGGAGTGTGTTCCAGAGGTAGCATGAATAAATTGTTACCTGCAGTTGCCCTGGTAACTCCTAATTTGTCACTGCATAACAGATTTGTGTTTAAATGGCTGTAAAACTTTCCTTGAGGCTGTTACAAAAGCTTACAAATGTCATTTCCTTTAACTTTTCAAAGTGCATACCTGTATACAAGTGAATTTATATCCACCTTTAATAGGAAAGATGCTTTCCCAGCTTTGTTTCACCTTTCTCTCAACCTTGTAGCTCCAGCATGTCATCATGGAAGGAAAGCATCTTCTCCAGACAAAGGAAAGAAGTCCTTGTGGTTTTGGAAGAGAAGTCCTCCAGAACCACCAGTTCTCCCCTACAAATACCAGCTTTGTGATAAGAGTTTTAAAAATCCCACTTAATTGGTCTCCATTAGATGTTAGGAAGAAAATATAAAGCAACTGTAAGATTTTTTAAAATCTTGTTTATCCCAATTCTGATAGAAAATCAGAAAGATTCAACACATGCTATTAAATGAAGTAAATGGTTTGATATTTATCACTCACTGACGGTGAATAAGACATTTTTAAACATTTGCTTCATGGTTTAAAATAAACAGGAACAGATAAGACTCATTTAAATTACATATACACCTCCTTATTAAAAAAAAAAAATCCACCACCTTTAAAGCTGCTTCTTTCAGTACTTCTTAAAAGAAAAACCCAAAACCGAGAAAATGTTTTCATCAAATTTAACAAATAAAAAGGAACCTAATTTTAATCCAGTGACAATCTCAAAGTCCAACAATGAGGCAAAGCATCCATAATTCTATTTAACCCTGCTTGATGTGAAGGTTTTATTTTGTGATCATTTTAGTGCATAAACCCTGATGAATAATGGAATTTTAGAAAAAGAACCCCTATTGAGGCGAGCTTCATTGACATCTGACTGGTAGTCTAAGAGCCTGCAGAGAGGGTCCAAAGCAATGCATCACAGCCTCCCAGCAGGTCATTAAGGCATTACCCAATTAGAAAGCAAGGCTACGGAGCGACATTGTTCACAGCAGAGCAAACATAATTGATTTTTATTTCAACAGGGGGGAGAACCTCCTTACTAAAGAGCTTTAGCATAATTTCTTATTTAGGAGAGGTTTAAAGAGATTTGTGCTGGAGTATTTAATTCCAAACCCTGGGACAGTCTCTGGCAATGTGTATAAATTAAGGGGCAGTTGACTTCACTCATTCATATTCAAAGCAGGGACCCGCTCGTTGCTCCAAAGCAGCAATGAAGATTTCTGAGCGATGGCATCCAGCACCAGCTGTGCAGGGGCACAGTGCTTGGACCCTCCAAACCTTTATGCAGCTCATGTAGCTATCAACAAGCCAGTTTCCTGCTTCATGACTCCTCTCTGAGGCACTTCAATGTGCCAATACACTCCATGCAGCTCCTCAAGAGCACCGTGCAGATGGAATTTGCTCCCGAGATGTCTTCATCACCCTCGATCTCCTTCTCTTCTCATTGTTCCCCCACTGGGTGTGTTTAATCCCACTGTTCACGGGCACCACTGGATGGGAATGCTCAGTGACAGCCTGCAGTAAGAAAGGCTCCTAATGAGCAGTTTGGATTTTCTCAGTTTACGGTGTTGCAGCGGAAAATGTTGGCCCTGTTATCTCCCATCTCCTTTTCCATATGAGTAACGTGATGCCTTTTCTCATTGCAAGCCATGCAAGTTAAAAAAAAAAAGAAAGAAAGAAAAAACAGGTTCTATTACAAGCACCACTCTCCATCTTTGAAAACAATCAAATCATAAATTCTACAAGGAATGTTTAATTTATTAACACTCAGTGCTTCAATGGCAACAAATAGCTTTTCAGAAGAAGTGCTTTTTTTTCTAGTCTTTGCATTTAAGGTCCACTGGAGAACAGATAGCTGGAAAATGCTATAAAATCCTCACTTTTTACAAGACCCAAAGCAACACAACTAAAGGCCTTACTGGAAATATTTGTAGATTACTATCTCCAAACTATGTATATAGTAGACTTGGGGGAAAAAAAATGTTTTCCTCTATTAGTTTTACTTCAGTGTGCCAAATGAAACACTTAAAAAATTTAAAGGACTACTTAGCTGCAATGGCAAAAGTCCATTCCCAACTTCATCCTCTGGGTCTTCACCTAATAATCATGTGACTCATCAGTCTCTAATTTTCTATTTTCCATCATGTTTCTGACAAAAATTATCATTTTCAACTTGACATGTGCCTTAAATGCACCTTTTTTTATTTAATTCTTAGTTAAAGAAAAACAGGGGAAAACTTGTACATGGCACTTTAACTTCAAAGTCTGCCAGCAATACGGTGACAATTTTATTCCACTCGGCTGTTCACAAGCCTACTTCTCTGTCTTGTCTAAGTACTCTCCTGAAATACAAGGAAAGCAAAGATATGGAGTAAATAATTTTTATAAACACTTATGTACTCAGATATATCACAAGCCTAGCTGCAGCAAGGGCAATTTAGCAGTTGTTTGTCTTACCATGGCACTTACGAGCCCCAGGCACAGATTGCTACCCCTTGGTGTTAGTCACGACGCCAACACACATCAAAGCAACAATCCCTGACCTGAAAAATCCTCCTGTAAAAATTTATGCCCAGGACCAGCTGTTTATGAGTTTATCCATATATTCCCAGTTCTGCTCCCCTTTTTTTTAATGTTAGGATCAAAATCAATTTTCCGTGTTGTGCAGATCAACACGAGTGTAAAATTTCAGTAGCCGCAGCAATTTATTTATTGTGCACGGCTGCTTGGTCATGTACCAGCAGAGTTAGCAAGTTTTTCTGAGGGCTGCCAAGGCACACCCAGGGCCTGTTTCACAGAAGACCAGCATTCTTTCTTCCTGTTGAGTCAGAAGAACTATGGCTACAATCTTCTTCCATGGACAATTTACCACAGATAAATTTACTGTCAGCTGGAAGTCAGTTGTTCAAGTCCACCCATATTTAGCTGAATAAAGGATCCATTGCTTCCACCACATAAATGCTTGGAAAAAACCTTTTAAACTGATTGTGACAAAAACCATCAGTGCATGAAGCAGTGTGGTCATTTTTGTTAGTTACTGCTACAGACAAACCACCCATACACCAAACTCTTTCAGCTGCAGTGATTCCTGGGAAATTATCTTTGTTGACAAAGAAATTCCCACCGCCAGACCTGGTAAAACTCTGCAAAAAGACATCGTTAAACACATGTTTTCTAAGAAATTAGCTAGATCCACAGACACCCAAAGGTGGTTCAGGATTAAGTTTTTCCTCGATTTGAAAACAATTCATCTGAGCCAGTGGTTCCCTACCCCCTTCTCCGTTTGTGAGCATCTAAATGTTTTCTAGCTGTAACACAGACCCAGTACCACACAGCAATAACAACCTCTCTTTTTCCTGAGGCTTGTTATGACTGTCATGTATGTCTTGAGAGCAGTCACTGACAACGAGGGGTTTTTAGCCACCAGCTGGGCTGTCACCACTCAGGTCGTATATTTGAAGTAGGGAAAGATATTGACCAAATATCTTGAAAGCGTGTTGGAGTAAGTTAAAAGCTTTGAGCCTTCTGAATTCCTCACATACAGCCATGCCTTTCCTCTGTACAACTGAAGCAACAAACCTTCAGGGGTGCACTGTGCAGCCAGGAAATGGGGAAGAACCAGGGTCACCTGCTGAGAGCCAGACAAGGGTGCAGGAAAATGCCCTTTCCAGCTTTGAGGAGGGTAAGTGGAATGGCTTACATCTGGAATTAATAGGCCTCTTGACTCAATGAAAATAGGCAATGCATGTTTTGCATGCTAGGTTAGAGTGTTTTGATTTGTAATGAGGAAAGAAAGTGTGGAATATACTGTACACGTTCTCCCACAGGTGTGTGGATGTGTGGGCTGGAGAAAATGGGCTAATTTTAGAACTTTCACCTTGTTAAATGTTTCTGGAGTTTAACTTTGTAATAGGAGACACGCTGATATTATGGTCCTTGAACATTCCTCACCAGTGAGAAAACAGAGGGAAATGGTCTGAAAATTCAGTGCTTAAAATGATAACTATAAATTATACTGTAACTTCAGGCCTTTAAAAATGCTTATTTTACTGGAGGTCGTTGAGCAAGGCTGTGTTTTTCTCCAAGGAAGAAATGCTGCCATTCACCACAGTAAATCTGCATGCTGGCACTTATGTACACAAATAACCATTATTTAGTCTAAAAAATCCTTCTCTAATATTCAGTAAATTGTGTGCTGTTGAATTCTTGAAAAGAAATCCTGGAAAAATATTCAAATTATTTGATTTTACATTTTACATGGTATCCTATAGTTCATCTTCTGTAACCTCATATGCTCACTGGCTAACTGCATGTTCAATGCTGAACATGAATGTACACTGCATTTAGTATGTTTGTATCTATACTAGTCAAGAGACTAATTTTCAGAGAGAAAAGAGCATGAAGAGACACTTGAACATAAAAAAGTTGTAAGGACATAAATAATGGGTCAACACAGAAAATATCTCCTAAACAGAAGGGTAGTTTTTCTTTAGTGTCCTTCAAAACACACAAAAAAACCCCCAAAACATCAAATAAACCAGCAAGGTAATTGACACAAAAAAATTAATGTCAGCAGGTTGCAGGTCATGGGCTTAATTGATGTTATTTCGACCAACTCAATGTTTTAGGTTCAAGCATTTAACGAGCCCTGAAACAGCTGCACTCAGACTCCAGTGAAAAGATACTTAGAGGTTCATTTATCTCTTCAGTGTTTCCTGGCTAAAACCTTGGTTCTAAACTGCTCAAACCCCACGGGTTTAGGAGATGTAAAGCGTCCAACAGTTTCATACACAGCAAGAAGCAGAAGGCAACAGATAAATAGATTAATAGATACAGGCAATGATAGATTGGCTATTTATAGAATAGAATGGAAATAGCCAATAACAGATTGGCTATTTCACTCCATGCTAGGGAAGGGTGCAGAAAACGAGGTGCAGCCACGGAACGTGAGCAGTAATAAACTCGGAAAGCACTCTTTTCTCTAGCTCAGCACAGTGCAACCAAAGAAGAGCTTCACCTCACCAAGGAGCACCTCTGATCACGCATTCAAGTCCCTTCAAGTGGCACAACATCCTGCAGCCCCGTGGGAAGCAGAGGGCATGGCGGTGACCCGGGGGCCGTGAGCGTTCGAAGCCGCAGAGCCACGTTCAGCGTCCCCGGCGTTAAACGGGGTCCATAAAAAACATCAACAGTCCTGAGTGGTCAGGAGTCAGGTGGGGCCTTTCCTGTGAAGGAAGACAATCAAGAATAGGTTTGCCTGAAATCATTTCGAGCCTGAGGAACCCATGGAAGAAAGGCCAGACTTTACCAAAACCTTTTTCAGGTAATGGTGCACCACCACCCTGAGCATCTGTCTCAATTAGATGTTGCACATTATAGAAAATTGTGTCTAAAAGAGGAAGAGGGAGAAAGCAAGGCAGAAAACATAATTTTTCCAAATTTCTGGCTCTTGCTAATTTTTCACATGGTGGTTTTGCAACATCTCCTTTCATACTGTTACATGAACTATATAAATCATATAAATATTTCAACCATTTACCACTGTAAAGAGATGGTCATAAACAACAATTTTGATTTGTACAACACTTCTAATTTATTTTATGCCTTCCATGAGCCCCCAGAAGTTTCAGGAATACACATGGGAGGATATTTGGAGGAAATAATTTTTTAAAAACTAAGGACTGTTAAAAATATTACACATTTTTCAACTTCTAAGGCCAGGGATCGAGTTATGCCCATCTGATGAGAAATACACCATGTCCCTGAGAGGTTTTCCATTTACACCAAGAACTGTTGAAAAAATATCTTAATCTATAAATACCTACAAAAACATTCAGAAAACATGCTACTGTGTCCAGGCAATTTACTGAAACTCATATATTTCAATAAATTATTCATCAGGATTTATTTCCCATAGCTAAGTACCACACATAAATTACTGATAAATGCTAGTGAAATCTGACAGCTGAAAACATCTGTCCTCTCGTGCTTATACATCTTAATTTCCTTTCAGCTTGCCTTTATTTCTCAAAACTAACTACACCAAACGGCTTAAGGATACACTATATTTGATTGATGTCACATAAACCAGAGCTGCATGGCACACTATACTCTTAGGAAGGATACAGAACATGGTTCCCAAGGCTGGAAACGTCTCAGTAAGAGCACCAGCTTTTTTATGCCTATGGCTAACGAATTTATCTTCTGAAATAAATGTATCTTTTGGACTTGGATCAATGCATGCCTTAATTAAAACCGTGTTTCTGTGTAAGCATCTAACGAGAACACATGAAGGCCCTATTTAAATTGGAAGAGAACAGTATAAAGCAGTATGGCTTTTAAAACTAACTGCTTCCAGGTGCAGAGAGAGTGGAAGTTTAAGTGGTGTTTCCAACTTGATGCTTGGGTGCCTTTGTTCTTGAAAGTGTAAGGTTTCTCTCATTCTCAGTTTTATGACTGCAGGTTTCTATGTTGCATAACACCCCATAATAGAGCACCAAAGGGCTTAGTTTTATTGTTTTGTTTCACTTTATTGACTGCATGTTTTATTCAGCTAATATGTGCCATGGAGGCAGGCAGTAACATCTCAATTACAACACCAGGGCTCTTCCTTCTCTCCAAATGACCAGCTCCAGTCTGCACTTTATTATATTCACATGCAGGTGTTAAAAGGCAAGGAAGGAGGGGTGAGGCAAGACAGAGTTGAAAGAGACCCTTTAAAACATTACAACTGGAAGGGCTTTTTTCCCAGGTAATCCTCTACAGCTAAGCACATTCCAGTATATGATATTTGTGCTGTGGCAAGCCACCAAGCACCAGCAACTATTGCATAGCAATGGGTGTGAGAAAGTTCAAATCTAAATAAAAACTCCTCCGGAGTCTGATCAGAGCTGGATCTGGTATTTCACTTTACTCATTTCTACTATTGTGCATCCCTGTTGGAGAGCCAAAGAGACTTTGGCAAGGCAACAAGTATACAAGCAAGAAATTGGCACTCCCTGCAGCTTATTCAATGTCCTGAATATTAAAGCTTGTTTTACTAAGAAGGGGAATGCTGAACAGGATGACATTAGGAGTCTTCATGGTCCCTTTTGTAATGCCACTGGATTTTTTCATTCCCACAAGATTCCCACAAGGGCAAAGAGACAGACCAGCTTAACATCAGGGACAGATAAAATCTTTTCCTCTTAATCAAAAGTATGCTGAGCTGGCAGGGCAATGGATGGGTGGTTGAGGGAAAAGAGAGGAGAAAATGAGAAAAAAAAAGTAATCTGGAACTTCATTAATAATAGAGAAAATAGGCAATTCTTTGCAGGTGGAGCTGTAGTTGAAATAAGTCCAAAAATTCTCTCTTGTTTTATCTGAAGAACACCAACTCTAAGAGTGCAGCAGCACCAAGCAATTCAGCACATGAGCCCAAGTCCTGCTAATGGACTCAAATTTTTAATGTCTGTTTTTCTGGCCACTGATAAACAACCAGATACCAACCACAATCACACATCACCATCCCCAGAACCAGCAGACACTGAACACTGCAAGGAACAGCCCTTTGCCTTCCCATAGGAAGTGCCTGTGAGCCAGAAATGAATTGTTCCTGTGAAGGCAGATACTGTGGCATTTTATAGCTTCAGAAAAGGAAATAATCTTTAGAGTGTTTCAGAGATTATTAATAAATACTTTACTTCAGCTGAATTGTTTGTACTGCATTGTGAGCCTTCTGGAAAATCATGGTAATTACATCTTGTGTTTATAAAGACCTCAAATATTCAATATCTAGCTCAGTTAAAGGCAACTGGAAACAGCTAGATGTATTCACAGTGATACTTTGGGCCAATTTGAACAAAGATAAGAATGATTTCTTTTTAGCCTGGTATAAAGGGTAGCTTATTGCACAGACCTTTCCCTGTCTTCAAAGGGCAAAAACCTGGCTCAGCTTCTTCACATTTCTCCCACATCCTGACTTTAGCATTAGAAGCAAAGCCATACTGCTCAGCCCAATGCCAACATTAGTCCCCTATACAAGGCTCTTGAAGCGTGTTGCTCCACTCACTGACTACATCCAGTGAATTTACTGGGTGGGGAAAGACTTTACAGAGCAGACCTGCAGGATGTGTGTGTTTCCTGCAAGGTGCTACCATCCTATGGTGACACCAGGTATCAGCATTTGGGCTGACACCTCGCAGGAGCAGAGCATTCCCTGGTGTTTTTACCCTGCCTCACCAACCAGCCCAGGGCTGACCCTTAAGTCTGGGAGGAAACTAGATGGGAAACTTTTTTGACTCTCAACAGTTTCAATTTGTTATGTCTTACAGAGCTTGAGAAATTTCCCACTTTGCAATTTCTTCTTTCTTTAGTTCATACCAAGTGCTTGGACAAGCACCTGTGGTGGCAGCTCTGCCATCAAAAACCATCCAGCTTCAGGTGTAGAATAAACTGCCTGACCCCAGAAGGGACAATTAAAAATTACTTTTAGCAGCAGGCAGAAAGCAAGTCTTTCCTTTGAGATGGGGATTCCTAAATGTGGCTGAGAAAAGAAAAAGGGAGCAGGCTACAGAGCCCTGATGGGACCAGGCTTGGGCCACAGCAGCCAGGAGAGGTGCAGCAGCTCTGGGACCCAGCACAGGGTGGGTCTCACCTCCCAAGCCCTATCCAAGACAGCTGCATAGATCCCATTAAACTTTATTATTATTATTTATGGTTATTTATTGAGCATCAGCAGCAAGCCTGGGACTGTACAAGGGACAAGTAGAGATATTCCCTTCCCAAAAATGGAAACAATCAGGCTCTGTGTGGGAACTGTGAAATCCACCCAAATTAAAAGGCTTCAGTCTCCAGGCTGTTAATTCAGCACATATCAGGAGCAATAAATTCACTTGGAAAAAGTTCCAGGAATCAGTGGATTTTTGGTCTCTTACAGTTTGCACTGCACCAGAAGTTAGAAGTCAAAGACCAAAAAATAAAAACCTGAAATCCTCCAGTTTCTGGTTTTGCCAAAATATATTAAAATACGGTCAATACCTTTGATATCCTGATATGACTTCTTCCATGACTTTTATGGCCACGTAAAGATATTATCTCTGACAGCTGGGCTCGATGCTTTCCTGGCATAAATCAGTGTCACACCAACATAACTGCATAGAATGAAACCACAGAATGATATGGACCTCTATATGTAATTATTTTCTAAATGGGGAACAGGACAGGGGAACAGGGCTTAATGATTCAACACATTTATTTCCTGCTGAAAGAAAAAAAAAACTATAATTCTGACTGTACATAGCACATATTAAATTATTGTTATTGAACTTGCATGTTAAATCCCCAGTAATCTGAGTTCTGCTCTGTGGTGAAAGCTGTATTGCAGCTCTGCTACTGATAACATCATAAATACAGCATTACAATAACTAATGCTTCCCTCCTATGACACTGCAAATTAAGAACATTATTAACAAAACCTGAAGTGGATGCATATTTCAAGTCCTGCTAGATGAAAATGTATTTTCTCCCTGTTTTACTCCCTTGATTATATCACAAAAACATCATTTTCCACCTCTGTACAACCATACTGTATAGTTTTAATATTATCTGTTACTGTCATGTGGGGGTTGACCTTGTCTGGACCCTGGGTGCCCACAAAAGCCACTCTGTCACTCTCCTCCTCAGCTGCACAGGGGAGGGAAAATCCAAATAAAGGCTCCTGGGCTGAGACAAGGACAGGGAGATCACTCAGCAATTCCCATCATGAGCAAAATGGACTCAGCTTGGGTAAGAATTAATTTAATTTATTGCCAATCAAATCAGAGTAGTATAAAGAAAAATAAAACTGTATCATAAAATCACCTTCCTCCACCCCTCCCTTCTCACAGAAGCCACTCCTGTAGCCCCCCACCCCAAAATCTTGCCACACATTCCACCCCTCACCTCTGTAAAAGGTTAAGAATCACCATTGGAACCCACATTCATCACACAACCTTCGCTCCCATCACCAAAAATGGATTTCCTACATCAAAATCAAAATGATGTGATCGGAACACAGAACGAAAGTGGGCAAGTGACACACAGCCCACCCCTCATCCCTCCACCACAACTGGAACACCACCAGTTCCCCGTGACCATCCTGCTCTCTGAACATCCTGTTCAAAGTGCTTCTCCATGAACCCTTTGGGTGAATTCCTGGTCCCACCACGGACAGTGGGAGCTTTGCCCTTCTCTTTAGTGGGATGCATTTCACCTTTTGTGCCTGATCCAGTTGTTAGGGAAAGGAATAATTTACACTCTGCTAAATCCGGGCACAGTAATAATCAACAAGTCCCTTTTGAAAAAAATAAATGCTACCATAAGAGCCTTTTATACGTAGCTAAACTCTCAGAGAGTCCTTTTCAAGTGTTCTGAAAGTTATTTTCTGATACTTTTTTGTATTCCCGGACGGTTTCACCGCATTTGCATCAAACCAACTAGATCAACAAGAAAAAACAAACAGGGAAAGTCGTTAATGGACAAAAGACAAGATTTAAAAACCTTTCACAACCATCCACTTAAAAGACTGCACTGTTTAGCTAGCTTGTCCAAATTTACAGTGTAGCAAGAGCAATAATCTCCATCAGAACTGGTCACAGCCCCTGCCAAGCTGAAAGCAATGTTCCCATTGACTTCTGTATGCAGATCAGATCCTGGAAAAGAGGAGTTGTATGCCAGAGTTGGAGCAGTTAGACAAATGAATGTACACAGAGATAAAAATACCCTTTCTCAGAGTTAAATTATTTTGCCATGAACAGGACATTTGAAGATTGTATTGAGGTGACCCATCCGTGTTTTAAAGCAGATTAGAGTGCGCTGGGAAGCAAATGACACACTGAATTATTTAAGGCAAATGTTCAAAATTCCATTTGCTGCTGGTGCAAGCTGCACACACTGGATCTTCAGTCACGTGTCTGAACACATTCCTGGTGAGCTTAAGCAGAGTAAAGTTAATTGAGCCACCCTACAGAATCCCTACCACACCACTGCAACCTGAACTTGCCATTTACATCTTAGCAGCCTTTGAGTAAATTTCATCAAGATCCTCTGATTTCTCATCTCCTTCTCTGCACTGACTATAAGGATTCCACTGTACTGGTTCACCACAGTGCCTTTACCTTCATTTAGACATCTTTATTTTAACATTGACCTTTATAGCATTAAAAAATGTTTCTGTTCTGTTGTCACGGTGTTATGAAACCTGTCTGTGCTGATGCAGCATCCCCCGGTTTAATGCACAGAAGCAGAAGTACAAAACACTGATCTCATCCATTCTTCCCAGGTTGCCTCTCCACTACCTCTTCTCAAGAGCCTCACCACCCAAGAAGCAGAACTGCCAGAGGTTCCCTTTCCATCCAGCCCTTGAACATTCCTGCTGCTGCTTACGGCTTTCTCCAGACAACTGGAGAGCCAGTTTTCTAGAGCCTACAGATTTTATTGGTGAAAGCAACATATGCCACCAGCTAGAGAGAGGCTGGGAACGTGGCTGTCCCTCATCAGTCAGTGCTGCTGCTTAGGATAATCACTCAACATGTTATCCATGTTTAACACATCAGTTCATTGAGCTGGCACTCTCATCCCACTTACAAAGGTAAATGAAGGCTGGAAGGGGCCTGTGAAACTCGAGCTAATGAAAACGATGCAGCTGGCTCCAAACTGTAATTCTGGCTCTGAGGTGCAAGATCTTGGCACCATCTGCTCCTTCCAGAGCTAATATTAATGAAGAGCTCATCACACCCCTGCTGAGCGAGGGAATGCTGGTGCACGGATCCCGATGGATGCGCACAGCTTTCAGCCAGACTTCAGCACTGCTGATCTGCAGCCCTGCCAGCCTTCTGTGATATGGAAATTGGAGCTGTAGCATCTGTGTGAGTTCAGCCTGGATGGCCTGGGCTGCAGCACCTCTAACCAGGACATCCCAGGGAGGAGCAGGTCCAGATGCTCTGGGCAGAGCAGGCTCAGTGGGATGGGTCTCCGGGCCATGTAGAGCTGCCTGGGCACACAGTCTGTGCAAGGAACTGCATCTCCAGGATTTCCAGATATTTAAAACCTTCAAAAATCACCAATCAGATTCCAAACTAAATCTTCAGGTGAAAGAGGAAAGTCCTGGAAGCTCAGTCCTTTGTGGACCACAAAGCAACACATCCATTTCAAACCAAGTTTCATGGCCAAAAAAAAAAAAAAAAAAACCCAAATGTATATGATTTATTTTCTGCCCCACACCCCTTTTGGTTCTAACCCAATGATGCCTCATGGCCCCTGAGCCTACACATACCCATCATCCTGCCATTATTTAAGATACACAACCCAGAAAGACTCAAGAGTCTGCTGAACACAGAATAATCCTTCTGTGTCCCCAAACACCCTGCTGCACTGCACTAGCATTAGCCCATGGAGGGGCAACATGGTGTGTATTAACATCTAAAAATATAGAGGCAAATAACTCCTATAATCCAGCGGTTCCCAACAATACTTTTTTTCCACTTAAAAATTTTAAGTTATGTATTGAATTCTGCATGCCACTGAAACAAACAGCATTTTACTATTTTACTCAAGAAAAAAAAGTTTTCATGCTTGGTGTATTTTGAAACTCCGTGTGACCAGACTGCCCAGCTCTTTGCTTAGTTGCACAAGAGATCTCATGCTGCTAAACCCTCCAGAGTTATCTTGCCCCCACCCTACTGCTCAGAGGAGACGTCCAAAATAAAATAAATTGTTGATCCAGTGTCAGGAAAACTGCCTTCCCAGTGTTATCCAGCCCCAGAGTATTCTCTGCAGGACTGTTTCCTACAGATAGTAGGGGCAACCCTGAGGCATTTTAAGGGTCCATGCGCTTTAAATTTTACACACAGCCTTTTGCACTGAGATTCCCCTTATCAAAAATGTAGGATCCCATGCCCATTGGAATTCCCAACAGGCTGACAGTAACGAAACTGTATGGAAAAAATTAGGTTCTCATCCTGCAGGAACTTTAAGATATATGCAGTTGATGCTTAAATTGCCCAATTTAAAATATGTATACTTTGCACAGGAAAACTACCCGGTAAGAACATTAGGGTTGCAAAGCAAAGAACTCAGAATTTCAGAGATGTTAGAATTAGGATTTCTTAGCACATAGTTTATCCACTTCCTGCATATCCCTTCAATAAGACATAACCCCTGGAGGGCTGACTTCAGCTTGGTCCAGAGCATGGCTGAAACTGGTTCTGGTTTTAGCTGCTATATCCACCAAAGCTGTCCCTATGCAACATGTGCAAATTGTAACTTAAAGAAATGCCTACAATTTAACCCAGTGTTCATAAATTAGGAATGGCAATGAAAATATCCCTGAGTAAAGAGCCAGACAATCCTTCCCCACCAAATTTCAGATCCTTGCTTCAAAGCATCGAGATATTTTACCTTTTCAAAGTTCACCCCATTTTTCTGCCAGTGTATCATTCTCTACATCTATTCTCAGGCATCAGTTTGGATTAAATCTTCCTAAAGAGTTTAGGGAGTTGCTTAGCAGAGCAAATTCCCTCCAAATTATGTTCAAAAGGGTTCAAGTCTGGCAAAGCATATGCCAATCAAACCAGGGGCTTGTTACACAATCTTCACAGTAAGAGACACCAGCAGCTCCGCCTGTAATATTTTTTCCACTTACAATTAATAGTCTGGAAAAAGACATCTTGAGAAAGTAAAATAAGTGGCACAAAGAGGAGGAGGGTTTCCAAGCAACTGCTTCATTTTCATTTTAAGCCCATGCTGCAGAAGTGTTAGCAGCAACTTAAGGGGCTAGTCTCATCCCCAGCCTGCAGGAGAGTGAGGAAACTAGGTTAGAAACAGAAATTTCTTGCGTGCAACCTCAGATTAACATACAACAGGAGGGATCAAAAGGAACAGGATTTTAAATTATTGTGCCCACAGTTAATTTCTAGATGCAATACATCCCGCAGGCAGCAAATGTATTTGTACGGCCAAGTGACATTCCCACTGATTTTTGCAAATCCTCTGCTCCCTAGATCTTAAAATAATAGGGAAGAGAATTACAAAGAAAAAGCAAGCCTAAGTGTTGCCTTTTCTTAGCAAGCACCTCCTGAAGAGCTCCCTTCCAAGCCCTGCTCCCGCTGGTGCTGGCTCAGCACGCCGACCCCACGCTGCCCAAGCTTCCCTCGCTCAGTCACCACTCTTTGTTTCTTGATCTTTTTGCTGAACTGCACCTTGGAATTACCAAGAGCCCAGTCCCATATTTCAAAATCAGAAATCCTCTGATTTTTTCAGGAGCTGCTGTGCATTGTCATCAAGACAAGAGGACTCGCAGGAGCCCTGAATGCCCTGGAAATCAGGCCACTTTGGCCGCGCTCCTGATCTCGGCTTTTTCAGTTTTTCCTCCACCCAGTGGCCAGTAACAGAAACAAATCACCTGATAAAAATACACTGTGCTACCACTCTATTCACTGAAATACTCGGATGACATGGCAGTAGTCTGTTCTCTGGACTGCTACTTACAGGACATCAGTGTGTACCTCTGTTACGGCATCCAGCAGAGGATTAGGTGATGGAAAACGTTGGAATGACATGCAGAAAGATGGAAAACTGCACTTTTTGTGGGGATGGACACAGGACCAGACAGAAATATGATATCCCCACGAGGTCTAGAAACATAGATACGGTCAAAGACAGTAGCTGCTGCCATTGACAGAACTGGAAAAAAGATCAAAACAGATTCAAAACTCTTGCCATGATCTAAGGCACAGAAATCCACATTCATTCATATAAATCAAGCAGCTGATGAAATCCCCTGACCAGTTTCCTGCTGGTACTGCAAAAACACAGATTTCTTGACAGCTGCCTGCCCCACCTGAGCAGATGTGATGAGCTGCAGATCTGGGCTTCAGAGCAGAGCTCCTGCAGGACACACAGGAGGGAGGAGCCCTCTTTGCTCTGGCTACAGACTGCCATCAAACCCTTTGGTAATTAGAGTTTAATTTTGGATTTTAATATTCAGCCAGAGAATTGAAAAATGCTGTGCTTCTGTAGATGATGAGAGAATGCTACCTGAGCCAGCTGGCAAGAATGCAAAGTTGCATTTATCTTTCATCACTAATAGCTACTGAATGGACTCTGTAATTGAACCTTTAAGGGTATTTGCAAGATATATTCCATGCAGTATACTAAAAATCAATTTTGCTGCACCAAAAACACATATATGCAGATTTACCTGCGTGTTTACAAACATTGACACCCCTACACTTCTATGCTGGATAAATAACTCCAGGAGGATTCAGGACTAGAAAAGGAGCTTCCAGGTTACATAATTTACAGCTTAAGACAAAAAATACCAGGCAGATTCTGAAAAGTACAGTATATATACAGTACAGCCCATTGATTGAAAAGTACAATTTTATATATTTTTAAATTGATTCAAGGTTTGGCCTGCACCTATCTGTTCATGTCAGTGATGCAGGGCCACTGATGGGCTGCTCCCCTTTGCCCACCAGGTGCTTGCTCCTCACGGGCAGCTCCTTGCTCCACTTTTGGAGGATGTTTCAGCTGGACACTCAAACACCCCACACAAGTGCCCACTTTGCCCAGCACCATGAGGCAGCCCATGGCCACAGCTTGCAGCTGGCTCACTGCTGCCAGGACCTCTGAAGGCTCCATTTGCTCAAGGCTCTCTCGCTGGAAACCCCACTGCTACAGAGCATGGAGAGCAAACAAGGGCTGGAAACACAACACCACAGATTAAACCTCTCTCTGAAAGAATGATTGAGACTTGGCAGAGTATTTGCCCAGCCCTGCCCATAAAGATTTAAACTCGTTTGCTGTTCCCCCCTCACCTTGGGTCCGTAGTTTATGGCAAGCAGGGATGGTGGGAAGGGTGGGGGCAGCCCCGTATCTCAGTGGTCCTCAGAGTTGCTTTAAGGCAACATCATAAAAGGGATCAGGGACAGAGCTCTTAGCCATGACCCCTCTCTACAAACAAAGCAGGAATTACTGAGCAATAGTGTCATTCCCTGCATTTCCCCCTGTGCAAGAGCCACCACACTTGGGCAGCTGCGTGTCCTCCAACCAAGGGAGCGGGGCCACGGGCTCACACAGCTCCATGGCTGACCTGGCACTCCCCCACTGCCCCACAGGGCTCCATGAATTATGTTGATTGAGCAATTTTCAGTACTCCTCTGGCTGACAGCAGCGGTGGTGCTCTGTCTGCCAGCTCTTGGCTAGACAAAGCAGATTTAGTGTCCCCCATCTGGTAGTTGAACTCTGTGTGCAATCTGCTCCCAGCCACAGCCAGCACTCAGACTGGGATCCCGTGGGGACCTGGCAGTGCTGGTACCAGGAAGGCCAACAGGAGAAGTGCTGTGGCAAACCCACCTCTCTGGGAAGGCACTCTGCACCTGTGAGGAGCAGCAGTGGTGACAGAAATATAACCCTAAAATATAGCTAACCAGGACTGCAAAAAAAAAAAAAAAAAAAGGGGTTTTAATAGCTGTGCTGATTAGAAAAAAACCACAGATCTGGCAGTACTTCTGGGAGTTGTTTACACTTTATAGTAAATGCTGGTTACTAGCAATATCTTGTTTAAAAGACAAGGCTATTTAAGAGGCAGCTATTGATAGTTTGCTATGCTAAGATGAAGGCATTATTGCCAGAATTTTGCATTTAAACAAGCCATCATGCCCTATAAAAACCACAGCTATTGCCTCTAGGCTGTTGCTTTGAATGTGGCCCACATCAGTAGTGACCAAAAGCAGTCACTCTGAGAGGATGCTCAGTGACCTGAACGCCCTGGGCTCACAGGTCCAGCCTCGCTGGGGCTTGAACACCTTTCCACAGGGCTGATGTCCATCTCCATGGCTCTCCTCAAAGCAGCCATGTCATTCCACCACCCCAGCACCCAGGATACACACCTGTTAGACTGATGTCACCTTCACCCCCTATGCTTGAGTCTGAAATTACCTGGAACTGGTTTCTTCATGAGGAGATCGGTGTTTCACCACAAGGAAACGAGTCCCACTTCTCCCCCCACAGCTCCCCCAGGGGTCAGATTGTTCTGTTCATCCTCCTCTCCTGTACTTTGCCCATGACATGCCCAAGCTGGGCACAGCTGGAGATCCACTCCATCACCAAAATCTGTCATCTGCCCACACTCTGCCAGCTGTGTCTCTCCAGGACCCGACTTCACTCATTCCTTACAGTTAGGACTCAATGCTATGCTAAGTGAATTAACCTAAATTTGGACCACAACCCCTTCTCCAGCAAACTTGAACTATCTCAGAAAGCTGCCTCCCCACTTCACCCCAGTGTTTTGCACTAGGAGTGTGTTCTGTTTTCAATCTGTGCAATAAACTGTGAGTCCCTATAACACTGGCCAAGCAAAACCACTGTAGCAGGATCCTTCCCTAAACATCCAAAGGCAGCCTGAACCCCCACGGGTGTTTCTAGCCCTGCATTGCAGCTCTGGGCTCCTCTGGCTCAGTGCACGGTGCAGCTTTCTCTGTTTTTAGTCTCAGGACAGCAAGAGGTGCAGGTTTCCTGCACAAGGGAGGTCCCTTCCAGCTGCTTGTCCTTTATCATTTCTTCATTCAGCCTTCTCAGAGAGCACATGTAACCTGCAGATACTCATCAAGAACATCTCATTTCTTCCCTGTTTCAGATTTTCCAATTAATTTCAATTCATTCATGATTTTTCCTAAACTTGTCACATATTCTGCTTGACTGTCAACACAATGTAGGTGCAGCAGCCTCTGGAATCCTCTGACCCAACTCTGCAGTGAAATCCTCTTCCATCTTCAGCGGCTCCTTCAGAGTCAATGACAGCCTGAAGTTTAAACACATCCACAGAAGCAAACCTTTAGCAGCTTGGGCCTCCCAATGACTGGATTCTCACCATCCAGGAACTCAGTTACATGTCCAAATACTTGCTGTCATCTGCTTCACTCTTCCCCAGACTAAGTCCAAAGCAGCAGGTGATCCTTACGACGTTTGCACGTTCGCTGCGAAGCACAGCATTTTATTTTCTGCTCTTCTAGCTGAGAGCAGCCCTTCCTTTACTTACAAGAAGGCAGATTTTGGAGGCCAAGGTCTGCACGAGCTGGAAAGGGCCCCCCCACTGTCAGGCAGCTGGGCTGTGCTCCGGCTGTGCCAGCACGCTGGGACCACGCTGTCATTAGTGCAGCCAGAGCTCCAGGCACTGCAGATCCATCATGCCATTTAATTCTCTGAGAGGGACCAGCAGCTCAGCCTGCAGAGCAGCAAGCCCACCAGACAGGCAGGCAGAGAAGGAGGCAGCACTAGATCTTCCACCTCTTCTTATCCCTAATTAGCTGGGGGATGATGGCTGCCCTGTCTCTGCTGCTGCTCTTCAGGCTTTAAATAGATGCTGTCTGCCTGCCATGTCTGCACAGTTTTAGGCCAGCAGTAATTGCAGGTATGAAAAATATCCTATGGAAAAATCTGTGTGAGATTCATAATAATAGCAAAAAATTAAAACCAAAATGGCAAGTGTTCCAGTATTCTACAGTAAGCACTTGCTCCTTAATGTGAAACAATCAAACATGTAAAATATGCAGGGACACACACACACACAATTTGTATGTATAAACATACATTATTTAGATCAGCTGAATTCTCAAGAGCTGCAAATAGCCCATGAATTATTCTGTAATTTATACTTCCCCCATCTGAGAATATGCTTCCACCAGAAGATTTTTCTCTTTCAATTAAAATTCATTATGCTAGCATGCCAACCAGGCAGCCAAAAGAACATGGAGGGACCGCCAGGTACGACCCACGGGCTTTGCGTGTCACTCTGCTCCCAGACATCATTTTCTCCACCAGTCCCTCAAGGCATTAGCAGAAGCAGGCTCTGAGCCAGCCGAGCATCTCTGCTCACACACATCTCCCAGGCAGCACCTTTTCAGAAGGCACCTCCAGCACAGCTGCAGGCTGGGACCAGCAGGAGCCTCCTGTGCTTGTCCTGATCCAAAATCAGGGAGTGACTGGGATCGACTGCTCCTCACTGTGAGACCTGGGGTCAACAAATGGCTTTTACTTCTCTGTCCACATTTTCATGCTAAACCACCACACAGAACTGATTTTGAATGCAAAGTTCCTGCTGCACATAAATGTTGATGCTGACAGAGCTTCAGCAGTGAATTTCTTCAGCTCTCCAGTATTTTGTGAGAACTCTGTCTTTCCTATGCAATCTAACAAAGTTACCAATTTTTATCAATATCCACACCTGCACTTGTTTTTCCCAGATTGTTATGGTTTCAAGTAGAAAAACTCTTGGGAATGGACATGGTAGAAGTTGAGCCAACCCCCTCGAGGGGTGGATGGCCAGAGAACCAATTACTTTATGCCATCTAATTCACTTTTGTGAACTGACATATAAAACCTCAGAAAAAAAAGCCATTAAACACCCAGCTTGGCTGTTTTTCCACTGACCTGGACTCGTGTTTTTTCTACACCTCCACATTACAGCAGCAACACAGGAACAACCAGCTTTCCTCAGCTCTGTCAGTCACACAGGAATGGTTTCCTTCTCTCGTGTGGCTGCCCAGGACTGGATCCTGCACAGCACCAGGGGCGTAGCTTGGGAGGCCACAAACATCTCTATTTGTACCAGACCTTGTGGATTTTCTGCTCATTTTACTTTTGCTCTCAACCCTAGAGCATCTGGAGGCCTCTCTTAATATTTTTTTTAAAATAATTATTTTTTCCTCTTATCTGTGATGTATAAAAAAACTCATGAAGGTACTAAAAAAATTACAGAGGGAAAATATTTTTATATTAAAAAGTTTATGATTTGTCTACCCTAAAAAAAACCAACCACCAAACCTATGAAAACTCATGCAATTATAACTGCAAATGAAGATGAAAGAAGAAATGTCAAGCCAGGCTGGTTCAGGTCCAATATCCTGCTTTTTTGCACTAACACCTGTTGAATCCAAATGCTTAGAAGAAAATTCTTCTAAAAATTAAATGCCTGAGCCTGACTTGCTGAGCCATGTTTCACTTTCCTGTCCTTGAAATCCCCAAGGAGTTGTCTAGGGAAAAAAGGGGGGAGGGGAAGAGCAACAGCAGACCTAGTGTTATTTTTAAATACAACCAAAAAATCTGCAAGTAGAAAGCTGGGAATATTTAAAGCTTCCCAGACCTTTGTACAACATTTTAAAACCCAAAGGGAAAAACAAAACAAAAAGGACTGGTAGAAACCAATTTTAAAGTTTCCTTAACAGGTCGCCTTTGAGATGAAGCCACAGATTTCCTCCACATAATATGGTCTGAAAGCACATTATGATGATATTGATGGTTTCTTTTCAAAACCATCAGTGCCAGAAATTAAATTCCGAGCTGTCCTTCTCCAAAATACTGTTGAAGTGCCCAGTCCAAAGCCTTGCTTTCTTGTAAAAAGCTATGAACAAAATAAAAACTCCTATCCCAAACAGAAGGAGTTCTGCTTCTTGGAAAAAAAAAAAATACAGCTGCTGCTCTTAGTCCTTCAGAGACCCTTCCTAACAGCATCAAGTGGTAATATTGTTCTTAACATCATATTTAAAGTCTCACTTGGGGATTTGGTTAGATCTCAGGTCCATTTAAAGAAAGAAATGCAGTAATTCACATGGAGCAGCACAGTTACATTGAACATAGCTTCAAAATCTCGCTGAATTGTTTGCATTATTACCAACTTATTGCTTTTGCACTACTACAAACTTATTGCTTCTGTTTGCCCACAAACTGACAAGGCCACTTGGCCCTCCTTCCACACTGGGACAAAATCCAAACTGTTCAGGCCCCACACAGCTCAACTCCCATCCCTGCACCACTCACAAAGCCAGGGACACCTTTAGGTGTCCCAGTGCCCCTGCCCACCCACGAGCTGCTTTTCCAAGATCATTGCTTGGCTGCACCTCCGAAGCATCACAACGAGCATTTCTATGCCAAATCCACTACTGTATTTGAAAATTATGTGGAGGGGTTTTTGGGGGGCTTTTTTAGCTTTGGCAGCCAAAGTCAGTGAGTGTACAACTTGCACCATCAGGCTACTGGGAGAGAGTCTGAATAAGATAACAGAAAGCAATACCCAACAGAAAGCATTGCCCAAAACCATGATCTTCCACAATTTATAGGAGCAGCCAGCCAGGCAGTGAATGGGGTCTGTATACAAACCCTAAATTTTCCAGTTCTTCCCCACTTAATTTTTTGTTTCCCCCCATTCCTTTGCTGCTTTGTGAGCAAAGCAGCCTGACAGGCTAAAGGCAGTTCAGAATCCCAACAAGGACAAGGACCCAAACTGTGAATAGAAAACCCATCAATTATAGGCAGCCCTGGAATTTATTGATCTATTTATATCTTTACTCTTTATGAGATTAGACATGGAATCATCTTCAAAAGAGAGGTAGGGCAGAATGCTCCCGTCCCAAAAAATAAAGAAAGCACTTCAGCTCACAGCCTGATCATCTCCCTTTTATTTGTGCCCTGCTGCTCCCTGAGACGGCCAGCAATGCCCAGCTGATCACATCTGATCTGTATAAAACACCATCTTTACCTGACACTGTTTTGTCTGAGGGGAGCTCTCTAAATTAATCCACAGGCTCAGAGCTTTGACAGTTCTTTTTTGATCTTCTCTGCTGCTTCTCAGGGCTTTCAGAGATGCTTAAACCCAGTCAGAGCAGCCCAGAATGAATGGCAGCTCCTCTGACAAGCCTGTCCCTATTGCTGTGGGCACTGAGCTCCTCTTACACAGCCACCTCAGGTAAATCAGGGCACCACCCGGACAAAATCAGGAGCACTGCAAGTACTTTGGATTTTTCTTTTCTACCCACCTCTGGATAGACTTTGTGAGCCCTGTGTGAGCCACTAAGCCAAGCCTCTGAAGCTTTTGCTTCGGCAGAACCGCAGGGTGAGCGCCAGGGAGGGGCGAGACAGAGCCCTGGCTGCCAAAACACCCCCAGCACCCCCGTCCCCATGGGGGGCAGGAGAGGGGGCAACGTGAAACCTGTGCTGAAGGAGCTGGGGCAGAGCCCTTCCCCGTGCCAGCGTGGCCTTGCTGCTCACAGCACTTGATACAGAATGCATGCATTAAGGAAAATAAACCAAAACCAGTTTGCCGTTGTCGTGTCCGCAGGTTTTCTCTCTCTACCCCAAAAAACCTTTTAAATTTTCAGGAAAATGTCCCACCCGTAGAAATCAGCACACAGCCAGATTTCAGATATTCTAAACAAGAATAGCTGTTTCATCCAGATAATCCTGGGCACATCACAAAATATTTCTCAGTGAATTAGACCTGTCTCCTGTGGGAAAGGCATGAAATAGATTTTTCCTGTTCTCACTCGGTTCAAGATTGGGTTTTGTCTCATTTCAGACCCCCCTGAGGATTCATTAGGTTGCGGGTGGGAAGCACACAGGGCTTAAAAGCAGAGCATTTTCCTGCTAAGGCTAATAGCCAGCATTTCCAAACTTGGGCCAGCCAGATCACAGTGGGCGATCACAGAAAATCCATGACATGCTAGAGCAGGAGCTGAAGAAGTTCAGTTTAGCTGAATTTCACACCATGTCAGAGTCCTATTTGCAGCTTAGAAAATGAATTTAATAAAGCTTTTCTGCTGTAACATGGAGTGTCAGCTAGCAGATTCTCTGACACCTGCTGCTCTTTGAATCTGATACCATATTGCAGCATAATGTGGTCTAAAATTAGACTTCACACAACACACCAGGTTTCAATCTTTCAGAAAATAATTCTGTTCAGCACCTTTCATTCCCTAACAGGGCTTTGGGACACATGTCCTTTCTTTCCTGCCCCCTCCTGGATTAGCACTTGGAATTTTTTTTAGCAAATATTTGAACCGTTCTTAAAAAGAAAAATAAAAACAAACCAAAACTGAAATAGTTTCATTTTCACTTGATTGCAAACTATACCATGAAGAAATATACTTGCCAACTTATACAGTTGCTTCCTACCTGCACCCCCACAGACCAGAGATAGCATAAAGCTGGAAAGCTTTCAACTTTGGGTGCAGAGAATTATTGTCTGAGAAGGAAAAATATTCCAAGCTTAAATGACAGACGGGTGTTTGAATATCTATTTCAAGACTGAGAAGCAACTACAGGAAGAAGCCAATGACAGCTCCACAGGATAATGCAATTTTTCTGTATAAATTTCACTGATTACCAAAGAAAAGAATTAACCTGAACTATTTCTTTCTCTAATCAAGATACATTTTTGTATCTTCTTGTATAATTGTATTTAAATGCAATTAAGAGGTAGTTCATTCCTTTTGTAGGGAACTGACTGCAATTAATGCTACTGCTTATTCTAAAGAGTAATGAGATTTTTTTTAGAAGTGTGCCTAGCCTTTAAATGCTAAGTTGGCTCCAAAACCCAGAGCTCAGCTAAATTCATATAGGAAGCTTCTTTCACAAGACAAATTCCTACCTTGCCTTTCCCAGCTACCTGCAAAGTCTATAAGACAATGTGGAGCTTATGTACACAGCATGAGTAACACTTCACTGCCAAGAAATCTAGCACTGATTGGTGTGCTCAAACACAGACATCAGTATTTTCCAAAGGATGTAAAAGAGGCACAATTTAAAAAAAAAAAAAAAAAAAAGGCATAAAAAAAGTTACAGGTGTAGACCTTAAAATGTATGGAATTTACTGTGGCAGAAAAGCTACAGCCTTTCACTGCCAAAAAATGGCTCTGAGACATCCAGTGGAATTGGTAACCTTGTTCTCACCCTGGGAATTGCCATCGATCTACTTTTTGTATCAAAATCAAGCTTCTTTCCCAAGTTAGAATGCAGCATCCTGTGTCAGCTTGCAAATGAGCTGGAGTGAGAAAGTAAACAGATCACAAACACTAAACTTTACAAATACAAACAGCATGCAGATTGAAGCAAATAACGTGTCCAGTGGAAAGAAAAAATAAAAAAAAAAATCTAACTTTGTCCGTTTTAACTGAACATCCAGAATATTGTTTTGTACAGGACACCACCCCTAAGAGTGAAACTGAATCTGATAGACTGCCTTGGCCAATTCACAAAACCTTCCTTCAGCAGATGTGTTTCAGCAGGTGAATCTCACTGCCCTGCAGCAGCAGCAGGGAGGAGGGCAGGGACAAGGAGCATCCTTGAACCCCTGGGACAGCACTGGAGCCTTCCCACCTGTGCCCCAGAACGGTGCCACTGCCTGAAAACAAACCCAAATGTTTCAAATCAAAGTACCCTGTTCAAATAACCATCTCCTCACCCCTCTCACCAAGTATATTTTAGTCAGGCATCTCTGCTTCCATCCAAAATATGGGTGTGAAATTTTGTTCAGCGCCAATAGATGCTGCAATGCCTGCAAAGTACCAACCTCCCCCTGAAAATTACATGGGGCTGAGCAGAAGCTGAAGAGACAGGCGAACATAAAGAATCTATACATCTCATTTTGTTTAAGCTAGCTTCACATCTCCTTCAAAATGCAATCTACATATTGAAACAAAGGCAACAGCCTAATGGATGCATTACAATAACAGCTCCTCCCATCAATCTCCATTTACACCCATCCATATGGAGAAAAAAATTGATAATCTCAACAGAGAAAAGCTTCTCAAGCATTCCTGGAGTGTTTTCAGGCTATTCAGCCCATCAAATTTACATCTCTGAACACACTCATAGCATTTTAGAGATAATATTCGTTAGGCTCATCAAAACTATTCGGCCTCATTTCTATGTTGGAGGTACAGAAGCTTATATACAGCTCAATTAAACTTTAAAACAAAAAAAAAAAAAAATAAAATCCAACAATTTTAAATTGCTATGACCTGCCTGTCTCAGAGGTATTCTGCAAGTACTGAAAATGCTGGTGCCAAAAACTTTCAGAAACACCAATAATCCAGAATCTGTGTGTTTGGTAACCTGGGCTGTAGCCAAGCCAGAGCCAGTCCTCCTCCCTGCCTTGCATGGCCTCTTGTTCCCCCGATGTATCTCTGTAAGCCCAGGGTATGACTAACCAGGCACGTAGGTGGCTTGTGAGAGTTCATTAATAAAAACTTGCATTTGCAAAATAATGAACGCTTTCAGTACTGCTGTAAATCCTCAAATTCATATAAATGAGGCTGTTTCAAAATTTGAAAGTCCACACATAAAAATTCTAAGATGAGATGGTCTAAGGCATATGAAGCATCTTGCCATTTGGGACACAATTGGGGCCTGGAGAAGAAAGCCTGGCTACACTAAATCCTGAGGTTTGGGCAGTAGCTCACTAGTGTTGGTTTACAGCCATCCAAAGCTCATGAGAGACTTAGTCACAAATTATTTATTTATCTTTTATTTTAATGTTATTCCCTGAAAACCAAGTATTCTGTTCTGTTTGATTACGGTGCTAGTTTGCACTCTAATCAGTTTCAATAATTTCAAATACTGTGATGAAGAGAGGAGATGATGAAGAGGGTAGCTAAGGACAGGAAGAATCGTGTCACACAGACCCTTAACTGACCCCAGGCTGACATTATGCCCACTCACCAAGCACCCCCAGAGCAGTAAGAAAGTCCTCACTGCCCTGAGGCACCAGATATTTCCACTCACCTCTCTCTCTCTCTCACAACCCTGCAGCTCAGGCTGTGCAGGGTGGTTCCCTGGGATGCACAGTGGTGTGAAGGAGTAGCTGGGTGCTGGAGGACACAGCCGGCTGCAGCCAACGCAAAACCCTGCTCAGCATCCCTGCAGGAAGGCACAGGAGACACGGAATACGTGGGGGTGGTGAGGAGAGGAAATTGTGAAAGCTATTGAGGCATTGCCAGTGCAGAATATTTTTATATCCCTCTCAACTTTGAAACAAGTAATGTATTGCTTCATGTATGTTCAGTGCTCCCAGACCCAGGAGGACCTGAAAGGCAGCCCTGAAAGAGCCAAACCTGCCCGGAGCTGAAGGCAGCAGTAGTGAAACCTTGCCCAAAAAATACACCAGGATGTCTCCAAAGCAAGCCCACAGCAGTGGCCTCCAGGACAGGCAGGACAGGTTTCATCCACACAAAGTCCTTCAGCTGTGGCAAAGAGGGAACCAGAGGCACTCCCCCAGAGGAAATTGTGGGGTTAAATTGGCCACTTTCCTGTGTTTGATGGATCTTGACAAATCATGACGTGCACGTGGCCACAGAAAACGCTTTCCAACCCATAAAACAAGAATCCACCTACCTGAAGGTAATCACATGCAAACCCCAACCCCAGTTTAGACCTATTTCCTGCTTAAATATTCTGTCTGCATCCACAGGCAGTGGGCAAACTCCAGTGTGAGTCCCATGCAGACAGTTTGGGTGCACACAGCTCTGCTGCCTGAGCAGTAGATGAGAAGGGCTCCTGGTAATTCTGGGTGATAAAACCACACAGGTTGGAGAAGCTGGGCACAGAAAACAGCTTTAACTGCAGACTCTGTGCTGTACACACAGAGAGTAAATGGACCATTAGGGGCTTACAGCATCATAAGAAAGCTTTTTAGTTCTCAGTTTTGATGGACATGTGCTTCTGTACCTGTTGCTGATCCAGGACCAGCTTAAATGAAATCTTGTTTCAGAAACTGGATGAAGTTATGGTTACTGAAAGAAACAGAGATGGTGTCACAGGAGTTCTGTACCAGTACAACAGGGTAGGATAAAGCTGCAATTGGTTTTCTAAAAAAATTCTTTAAGTGTTGCCATTGCTACTAACCCAGCATGCAGCCAGTTCCCATGGCACAAGGATGTCTTGAGCCAGCCTTAACTTTCTTCTCTGCTTGGGAATATACCAGGTTGGTCTGAGAGAGCACTGGCATCTCAGAGCACCTCAGAGCAGCACTGAGCATTCCAGACCCTGCAGTCCAAGGCAGAATGAGCTACTGGTTCACCTTCTTCGTGCAAAAATCCAGGGGCAGCTGAAGGGCTGCAGTAAAACTGAGCAGAACCTTGGTGGTTTTCAGTGATGATTCCCATCACAGGTCTCTGTGGGTTGCCCAGCCTGAGGCATGCTCTGGGAATGCAGCCTGTCCAACACACACCCAGGAGGGCTCTGACCACGTGCCAAGGCTCTGTCCAGGAGAGAGAATTGTGTGTCCAGCGTTAGAGCAAGTGGGAAAACTTGAACAAGCCACACATTGCTTTTCCAAGAAAAACTCCTGCCTAAGTCTGGCATATGTAGCCTAAGATTTGCCTGTTCCATCAAATATGAGCAGGAACAATGGGAGCTCAAAGCTTCCATCCACCCAGAGGTATGGTGTACAACAGACAGTAGATCTGTGGCATACCAAACATTTTCTTACTGGATCCACAGCGAGTTTTCCCTCACTCCCTGTTGCTAGGTAGTTAATCAAGATATAGTCTAAAAAAAGTTAAATGATTCTATAGCTCGCAGTTATTGGCTAAAATGTGTTTACAGTAACCTGGCTATATGCCTGGTCCGTGATTATTTTTTTTTTTTTTTTTTTAATGAGATTCAGTCTATCAGGCTGCAAGGAAGCCAAGATTCAGAAGAGATGTCCTCCCGTTTCAGCAGAGGAGGAGGAACTCACTTCCCTGCTCCCCTTTGCCGTAACTCCCAATTACCTCGACGTGCAGAAGGTTGATCCAGATGGTGAACACAAGACTGCAGGCAAGCATGCCTCCAATGAATCCTCAGCGTGGAGGGGTGGAATAAGCCATATGTTTTCACAAATTAGGGGTGACTCTCCAACGCCTGAATGATGAAGCAGATCCAAGAGTAAGTTATGCATGATCCTCCCCGATGAGTGAAGAGAAATGTTTTATTCAGTGCCTCATGCTGTGAGCTATATTTATACCAAATGTATCTTTGTACATTTTAAAGTATTTTCTATTAGGGGATACTGCAATTGCAACGCTGGACTTTGCACAGCACCATTTGAAACCCAACAGCCACGGGAGGGATATAAGTGGCCTTGACATCATCCAGCTGTGAAGTTACTTGTCCAGGTGACTCAGGCTAAAGACCTTAAAATCCAGCCAGCAAACTGCCTTGAAGAAAGCCTTTTCCCTCTGTGCACAAGCTACAAAGGCTATGAAATCATCTGACCAGACAAATACACAACCAGCACCTTGTTTTCTTTGTTATGGTAATTAGCCAACAGCACAACGCTTGAGGCTTTAATTTTTTTAGATCCCCACCTTCTGGATTCCTTGGATTACATTAGTACCATTTTTCTTTTGCTTGAAAAACCTCTCTAAAAGAGAAAAATTATGCATCGAACTAAAATTAACATTCTTCTAATCTCAGAACCTTTGCAGGGGATTTACAAGCCTCCAGTAGCAGGGAAGGATGCTCAGGCAGAGCAGTAGAAGGGAGGCAGCCCTTTGCTTCCAGAGGGATCACAAGTGCACAGGGGGGAACCCAGCACCTCCCCGGGGGCTGCCCTGCTGCCTCCAGAGGCCACTTGCAGCAGAAGGGAGATGCAGCCAACAGCGCTTCTGCATCAGCACTGTATTTGAGATGGAAAGGGAATAATAATAAAAACAAAAGCAAAGATCATTCTGACTGAAAATCCATAGCTACCCTTAAACATAGTAACTGCAATCGCCTTTGTTGACCAAGCAACAGAGTTAAAGCCCATAGGCAAGATCATCAGCTGAGATGAATCGCCAAAGCACCATTAACTTCACCTCTTCACGCCTGATCTCACCCACTGTGCTCCCAAAATGGCCATGGTCTTTTCTCTCCTTCTATTGCACAAAAAACACCAACCCCTTTTAAAAGTACATTTGCTGCACAGCTTACATTTCAGTTATTTTACACCTCACTCTAATTCATTCCTCAGCCTAATGTGTATCTAAACACATGCAGCAATGCAGTCTACCAGCATCCCACTTATGAAATTCATGAAGCTGAGAGACCACAGGAACATTTTTGAAGCCATCTCCTGACCTTTTAATCAGTTGTTACCTTCTGCAGCAGAATTTCTCAAAGCTCAGCCACTCTGAATTCTTGCCCGTCTCATGTAATGAGCAGATGTGGCAAAGTAAGGATTTGTAACATGATGAAAGTTATGATGACAGGTCTTTCTCTGCCAGATTTTTATGTTTTTACAGCCTAACACCAAACTGCAGCACTTTTTTTTTTTAATTCATCTCCTGACAAGAATATATAAAAAGCGTATCAAAGGCAACAATAAATTCACTAAAATAGATCTATTTAAACAGACCTGCACTTTACAGGACTGAGCAGACCACGCTCTGTTTGAATTCACTCATAAACATTGACCCCAGCATCTCATGATGCCCCACATACCGCTTCCTAAAGGTACCTAAAAACAACCCCGTGTGCTGCTGGGTGAGGGAAATCAAGATGATGATCTGGAGCAACATTTAGCTGGGAGAAGAAGGCAAAACCCGAGCCCAGAGCCGAAGAAGATGATGAAAGGAAAGCAGCCCTGTGCCTCCCCTGGGCGCCAGGCAATTCCGGCTCAGAATTCTGCTCCGCGCTTGTTATCGCGGGCTGGAGCGGTGCCGCTCTCCGTGATTATCACAAATGTCTCCTCTGGGAGGAGGGCAGTGGGAGGATTTACCAAGCAGCAAATCCTCCATCTCCCTCCCCCTGTTGCCAGCGATTCCTGCTGAGCTGAGCTCCGGCAGCTCGGAGAGGCGCAGCCCCGGACAGATCCAGCAGATCCCCACCCGCGTCCCAGCAGGGCCAGGCCAGGGCAGGGTGGCCGTGGTGACCACATCAGAATCAGCCACCACCTTGCCAGGCTCACCCTGAGCTCGTGAGGAACCCCAAGGGTCCCACAAGGCCTCTGGCTGAAAGCTGGCTCACCTTGGTATCCTTTCCAGTATTTTTAAGCATGGCCTTTTAAAACATGTGTGGTGGTTTGGTTCAAAATATCCATTATTTACTTATTTTCCTTCTGTGAGATAAGAATTAGGAGAAAGCAAAGCAGGCACAAAACTTAAAACTTAAAAGAATATAAACTTAAAAGAATATAAGCTACTTCCATAGCTGATGGAGCCCTCCCCTAACTAAAAACCCAAACTATGCCAAACCACAGCAACATGACCTCATATCCCTTTTTCTTGTAAACCAGGACAATTTGAAAAATCCCATTTTAATTTATGGGATTAAAATTCCAAGTTTTTTCTTCCCAAAAGAAAAAAAAAACAAAAAAAAAAAGTCTAAATGCTTCATCTCGGTGTCAACATTTCTAAGCGTTGTTACACACCTAAAACTCCACTCGAAATATTTTGATGATAATAAGACAGAACCGGTAACAGTGGAATAAAACATGGTGGTAGCACCTTTCTGGATCTGAAAGAAAGAAAAAAAACCCTAAAAATCTGAGTTTCCATCTAGATGCAAAATGAACCAGTGCTGCTGACACCGGACAGATCCCTCCAAAACAGGCTGATCACTTCAAGGCTGCTCCCTACATGAAGTGGACTTGTTCACTGTGGGAGCTGATCACCTGCCCAGCCCTCCACAGACTGACAAAAACTTGCTCAGTCAGTGAGCCAAACCAAAAGTAATCCAAAATGCAATAAAGCTTGGCAGGATGCTGAGCCCATGCCAAGATACTTCAGCACTCAGGCCAGGTTTGAGACCAGGGCTGTCCCCACACCACAGCTGCTGCCCCATGAGGGGCATGACAGAAACTCCTGAGCGCCTGCTTTGCAGAATACTCCAGAAACATCCTTCTAAATTTATTGCAGACATTTAGAGGACTAACAATAAGGCCCACAAAGCTTCAAATACGTCACTATCCCTAGGACTACTTCCTCTAGAAGTGAAATGTGTTGTCAGTGGGACAGAAGGGGAAATGGTCTGCATTGTCTCTGCAATACCTGGTTCATTAAGGGAAAAAATCTGCCCACTGCTGGAGCATTTTCCTGGCTAAGCCGACATATGGCTCATTATTATTGTGCACTTCGATAGCCCCCAAGGAACCCAGCTCTGTCAGGGCCTCAGTCTGCTAAGCACTTGTACAAACACAGGAAAGGAGCCCCTCCTCTGAAGAGCTCTCTGTCTAAACACAGGAGACAGACAAAGGGCTGAGACGCCGTGCAGAGGCTTGCAAAACTCGCCTGACAGTCACAGGGCTCTTCCCTCCAGTTGGTTTTTCTTTTTGATGAAAAGAGGATTTTGGTTTTCCAAGGGACGAAGGAGAATGGAGGGAGGGACATAAAAAAAGGCTGATAACAGGGAGGTTAATGAGAAGAAAATGAGATATGAATAAATACATACAACTTTTATGTTTCCAAAAGGAAGGGGAGCGTCTTTCCACCACATGTGCAGCAGATAAAACAAAGAGTAATGGGCTCATACTGCAGGAAAAAATCATTAGATATTGTAGAAGCAAGTTTTATGGACATAAGTATAGGGAAACTCAGGGACAGGCTGCTGGGAAAGCTGGAGTGACACCAACATTGGATGGCTTCAAAAACACACTGAACCTTTACTAGGCACGACTTAGACATAACTTGCTCTGGCTGGAGCTGGAGGCTGAGCTCTTTGCCCTTGCAACTGCTCTCCCATTCTTCTGGTTCCAGGAGTGCCACCTCTATCTCAGTTTTGGATGGGATTGCTGCTCTTGCACACCTGCTGGAGGTACAAAATGAGCACATCTAAGCTCACTCAGAAATACAGCCAGAAGTGAAACCACCTCTTTCCCCATGTTCTCACTCATTTTTGTAACAATACCTCCCCAGACATGAGCTGTCTTGGGCCCTCAGTAAAGAGGGGCCACAGGCACCATGAAATGTGCCCAAAAGAGGGACAGAACCCACAGCTTTTTCTGCTTCATGTAAAAAGCCAAGCAGTTGCCAAAGTCCAAGCTGAATTTCCTGTGAAATTGCCAAGATGCCACGAGTCCACACCAGGTGATGCAGCCCACGAGTGTGGAGAGACAGCTCTCCAAAGGGATGGGCAGGGACAAGGAGCACGGGATGCCAGCAGTGCCAGGGGGAGGAAAGCCTTTGCAGAAGCCCTGGAACAGACCTGTGACACATGAGGCAGGGCTGACATCCTGCACCATCCCTTCCACTGGTGAAGGGACCCTTCCCACCCCTTCCCCGAGGGCAAAGGGAGCACATGAGATAACCAGAGCTGGAAACACTGAGAGTTTATGATGTGGAGGGAAAAGAATTAAATACTGCTGAGCCTCCAAGTGTCTCCCTTGCCTGGTGAAGCAGCAGTGATATCTAATAGCAGGAGAGAGCCCATCTGCTACCTCCTGCTCTTTGCTTCCACTGCACGAGATGATCTTTCCTCCAGGAGAAAGGAGTGGGATGCCTTCTCCCTGATTCACATTCTAGACAATCCAGAAAAAACCCTGCCAACCCCCTCTGCTCTCCCTTTTTGAAGGGGACAGACCAGGTGACTCAGACAAAAATATGAAGCAGTTATCCACTTACCCACCACTCCCCACAAACAAAAGCAAATTCAAGGAAGGTCCTGAGGGGTGTGGAGGATGATGCACTGCTTGCATTTTGGGCTTGCAAAGGATAATGCCACGTTTCTGCACTGCTGTTGACTTTCCCACAGGAGGGTCACATCCTTCAGATGTGCTTATCTGAAACACCTTTATTTTCCTGCAGTGGTCTGTTTTTTACAATAGGGTGTGTTCTCCCCTCCTTTCAAAACCTGTTGAGAAAAACACCATTTATCCTGAGTGGGGGAAAAGGTCATGTGAAGCCTCTTCTAGTCTTTAGTGGGAGTCTTCCCACAGTCAAAACCAGCCTCCTGCAGAAATAGCACAAGTTAAGAGCCCTGTGTATCTGCTTCCAGCATCACAGATGCTATTGTTCACAGAGCAGCACTTGGAAGGAGTGAAGTGCTCCAGAAACCCTTATCTTTATGACCTGCCTCCAGCAGAGAAACCAGCTCATTACTAGTTATTTTTAAATATTATTATAATAAAACATAATAATATTGTTTCATTGTTTCTATTGCAAGAACTCTGGTCTCACTCAGAGAGGTTTCTTGTTGGATTGTCCCATGGGCCCAGAAAAAGGCAGTCTGTGTTTTACTGGATAGAGCTGAATTTCAGAATTGCAGAGCTGTAGTGGTTCAGTTGCTTCTGCAGACTGAAGGATGTGGTCACAAAGCCCATCCTATGTCTAACAAACCCAGCTCTCCCCTCTCCATCACCTCCCCTCCCCACCAGAGTAATTAGCCTCGGCATTTAAGGAGAAATGGAAAAAAAAACCAAAACAAACCAAATCAAAACAAAACCAACATACCAAATCAGCAGTCTAAAGCTGGCAACCTGAAATCCTTATTCTGAAGGTTTTTCCTTCACTGGTTCATCTGCCTGTAGGGAATTCAGTCAGTTACATTTCTAGCTTAAAAACCCTGGAGCTGTCCTTGAAATGAAAGGCTCCATTCACTTAAGTGGGAGTGTGTTCTGGTTTTATTACCTGATCCCATATTTCTACCACAGAATCACAAGGCAAGTAAGTAAAACAACCTGTTCTCAACTGGGGCTGCCTGGTTATGTCCTCCTGTTACACTAATTTCTGTTATTTTTCCAGGATTAATTCAGTGCACTAGGAAAGGATAATATCCCCCACCTCTCCATGAAAACACAGTTTTCAAATATCTTCTGAATGCTTTAGTGCCACTCAGCCCATCGAATTTCTGTCTCACCAATTAAAAAGGAAACCGAGAGAATTAATTTATAAATCGGGGGG
>VXAC01008717.1:514383-540292 GCA_013399225.1 Rhipidura dahli
GGGGGGGGGGAAGTCCTCTAAAATAACCATTAGCAAAGCTCACTGAACTCAACATTAGCCTTTTTCTCACCTTCAAGGGGCTTCACACCAGTTCCAAACTGCAGTCATTCCTTTCAAATAAAATAGAGCTGTTAAACAGCAACCCAGAAAACCCCCAACAGCATTCACACAGGTGAGGGCTGCTTTCATCATTCTTCTGCAAGGTTTCCAGGAGTGCATCTCTGGGAATGCCCCTTCCCAAGGCTGCTGCACAAGGCATTACCTCTGAGATATCACTGAATCACCAGGCTGGAAGAAACCTCCAAGATCACCAAGTCCAACCCCTGTCCCAACACCTCAACTAAACCCTGGCACCCAGTGCCACATCCAATCTCCTGTTAAACACATCCAGGGATGGTGACTCCACCACCTCCCTGAGCAGACCATTCCAGTCCTTTATTACTCTTTCTGTAAAAAACTCCTTCCTAATATCCTGTATTTCCCCTGGTGCTGCTTAACTCTGTGTCCTCTTGTTCTGTCAGCTGCTGGAGAAGGAGACCCAGCCCCACCTGGCTACAGCCACCCTTCAGCCCCGCTGCCCAAGCACCACCTGAACCCCCAGCTCAGGGCATCCCAGAGCAGGGCTCAGCTGTGCCAGCTGCCTGGGGCTGGGCAGGGGCACCCAAAGTGCTCCCACTCAGCACCCCTGGGTGAGCTGCCAGCCCCTCCAACTCGTGGAAATAAATCCCACTCACAACTGGGAGCTGGTAAGCAAACAGATCCTGGTCATTACCCAGCTCTGTAACAGATAAATAGGCCTTTTGGACTAAATCATTATCTAACTGCCTTTTTTCAAATGGAGCTGGGCAATTATTTTTAAACCCTGCTATGAGGAATAATAGTTGACTTCACAGGGCTGGCTGGGAATAGGCTGTAACACTTGGGGAAAGTCCAGGCTGAAATGCTCTGTAGTTTAATGGCATGTTACATAGGGAGAAAAATGCCTTTGGAAGGAAATACCATTAAAAGAGGTAAGGAATAAAATGCTGTACTGTGAAATGCTTACAAGAGAGGGGGAAATATTATCTGACTATTCAATTTTCAAAAAGATTTCAGAGCTTGTCTGCCTGGGCTGTGATGAGTAAACTACAGAAAAATGCCCTGGTTATGGATTGAGCCAAAGGTGACCTTACAGGACCTTTTTTGTTCTGAGAGACAAACTAAGGAAGATAAAACAGGTGCCATTGTTAAGAAAGGGATATTCAGCCCTAGGATGATTATGATTCTTCAAGCTGTAGAAATGCAGTCAGAAAAATCTGCAGCAGCTTTAACGTCTATTAATAATACAGAAGCATGTTCTGGCATTAAAATAATGAGGAATACTAATTCCAGATCCCTTTTGATCCCAGGTCTCTCTCTTTTTTTTTTTTTTTTAATGACATATCTATTCTTTTCATTTTAATGTTTCTGATTATTCAGGAGATAATTATTCATAAATTGTTTCCAGTAAAACCTGTTTAATAACCCATTTTCATTTAGCTTCCCCAAGCAACACCAAATTTCTAATTACTTACATCAATGGTCATCCCTCAAAGATCACTGAGACCTCCCAGAAGAAAATGTCATTGGAAATGTCCTTCCTGGGCTTGAAAGTCAAAACCTGCCTATTCCACATATGTTGTTTCCACAGAACCCATTTAGTGGCCATAAGCCATAGAATGCTGGCATTTCCCAAGCACTCTGATTAGATACCCATTTCCTAACTACCCTTAAAGGAGAATTTTGCAGCTGAAAAATTAAAATTCTTTTAAAAATCCTAACTGTGTAATTGATGCTTTTTTAAAAGGAGATAATATACATTTTGCCTGCAAGTGGAAAGGTCACAAATAGATAATGCATCACTATGAGCTCTTTCAGACAATTTGAAAAGTCTTAATCAGCAATTCATGTATCAAGAGGCCCATGAAACAAAACAGAGCTGTGATGTATATCCAGTACCTCCTGGAAAACACAGGCTTGAGATCCCACTGCAGCCAGCACCCTGCAAAGAACAGAAGAAAGAAGCTTCAGCCCCAGAAAGCTCATTTCACATTAAGAAAAATGTAGCAGATACCATTTTATCTTACAAGTCCTTCCAAGCTGCCCTGTTGCCTGTCTTCACAGCACAGAGGAAGGCAGATCCACCTGTGGATTTTTTTGGCACTGCCAAAAAAATGGTGAAAATTTAAAAATAAATAAATTGATTGTCCCCTATTCACCACGTGTGCATTATTATCCCCTGGGCACACATGAGCAGCCTCATATTCACCAAAAACACAGAGAAAATACCCAGCTGTGGCAAAAATACCTCCAGTTCCAGGTAGACCCTGTGCAGTTTCTTGGTAGCTGCTTCCCTAGGAAGCCAAGAGACATCTCCTCTTTGGCTCAGCAAAGGTGTGCTAACTTCCACCTGGAAATGAGGGGTGCTCCTATCCACCTGGGTAAGGGACAGCCTGGTGGAACTGGCTTCCAAAGCCTCTCAGGTTTACTGGAAGAGACCCTGGGATAGGGCATGCAGTATTTATTAGAGGGAATTTCAACAGTGTCATGTGGAAGAGGAGGCAGTGGGAATAACCAACAGGCAGAGATCACTGGCACCTGCCAGCCAAAGCCCCAGCTTTCAGCCTGCTTCACCAGCCCAAGAGCTGCCAGACACCAAAGCTGTGCCCAGCAAGGACCAGCCCCAAATGCAGCCCAGCTGACTGTGAGTAGAACACCCACTGCCCCAGAGCAGGGCACAAGCAGGGGATGCTTTGGAGGCAATGAGAGGACCCTGTGAGGCTCCCAGGGTCACACACACCACCCCTGAGCACCAGGGTGGCACAGTGCAGGGGCTCACTGGGCACAGCCAGGCTCTCTAGGCACATCTCAAAGGACAAGCTGTGTGCACGGTGGGGCTGAAGCCTCTAAATGAAGATTAACTATCTGCAATTCTTCGTTAGCAGGCACTGTAAGTGAAAGTGTGTTTCCAGTTTAGTGAAGCAAGTGCATAATGCTTTTAACTTACCCTCTAAAGTGCTGTCTCCTGTCAAAATCTCTTCCCTAAGCCACGGTAGCTCACATCAGAAGCACTGCAGATGCAGACTCACTGCCTCATGGCAAAGGGCTGACATTTCTGGTGAGGACCCACAGCCTTCTGCTGCTATAACAGCAACATCCTGCCAGAAAAATCACTACAGCCTCTCTTTGAGGAAAAAGATTCCTGGAGATAAGAATAAAGGGCAGCTAAAAAGCAAATCCTCAGAGGTATACTGCAGCCTGGATAAAGGCAGAAAGAACATGGCAAATCACTTTTAAACCCAGCAGAACCATACAGCCCTGCAAGGGAGGACGAAGAAAATGAAAGGGGGTGGAGGTGGGGGAAGAAAGAAAAAGGAAAAATAACCCCACCCCACACCTCTAACCCTCAGCCAGCAAGCACTCGGGCTCCCAGTGATCCCTGTGCAGACTCATCCCACAGCTGAAGCACATCAAGCCATGGGGCTTTTAGTGATCACCTTCAGCTGCCACAAAGCCCCTTGATGTTCAGCTGCATAGAAACGTAATTAGAGTCAAACCTGAGCACTCTGCAAGAGTGAACAAATACTGAAAAATTGCATAAACAGCTTTTTTATTCAATATCACCAGGCTAAAGTTGCCTGCAAGCTTGCAAGTCATTTTTAACTGGGTAATTGAGGCTGCTAGAGCAGATGCCACCTTCTAAGAAGCTGCTTGGCTGTCGCCTGGCTAGAGAAGCCAAAAAACACAACGTGACCAGCTAACATCTCTTTGCTTCAGCTCTGCTCTCACAGCTCAGGTGACAACAGGAAAAATACCTGCCCTAATCAGGGTGTGTGGACTCATGCACAACTGGTAAGAGCTCAGTGAGGTGTAAGAGCTGCACACCTGACTGCCCTCTATGTCATCACAGCCAGTCCCAGCCAGCCCTGAGACTGATGGCAACAGCTCAATAAAAGTTGTTAGCCAGCTTCTCCAAGGGGTTTTCCAGCTGCAAGTGAACTTGCCAAAATATCCTTAATAAGGCTCAGGAATGTGTGTCTGAGGCACTGGCCCACCCCTCTGTTGCACTGAAATTACACATCAAGAGCTGGTCTCTGCTGCTCACCTCCTCAGAAAATTAATGAAGGTCTCTCAATCCATCACAGCTCATTAGCAACCCACGACACTGACAGCTCTATTATTTTATTTTTACCAAAATTGGCAGGGACAGAGTCTCTTTGTTCCAGTTTTTGATGTGTCTGTACCTTTCTTCCCCTCTCCATATGCCAGTTGTTCTTCCAGGACAGGTTTTGGTTGAGCCAGTGTGCTCTGAGTCCAGTCACACCAACACTGCTGAGAGCAGTTTGGGTATTTTGCCACTGAAATAAAAGTACTGTACTTTATAAATTGATTCTTTTTGGGACCCAAGCATCAGCCCTGAAGAAGGGTTTGTGTGCCTACAGCTGTGACCATGGGCCTGGCTGTAGGAGCCAGCCCAAGAGAAGATATCAACTTTTGTGCAAAATGTGTCTTTCTGAAGAAATATTCACTTGACCTCTGTTAACCACCAGTACAGGGTGCTCAAAAAGGAGCCTTTCAGGGTCAAATCCTCACGTGTCTGGCAGCAATCTTTATCACATGCACTGCTGTTGATCTCATTGGTTTCTGGCTGCAGTGTTTCACTGCCTGAAAAACTATTTTGGGAGGTAGCATTTTTGTGGCTAACACCTTTCGAGTGCTGTTGTAGGTCCACTCCAGAACTGAGTGCTATTCAGTGGGAGCAAAGACATCAGGTTTGGTTCAGATGCTGGTGTTTGTGATATGTGGCACCATTCCCAGAGACATTAGAGGAGATTCTTAGAAAAATAACATGAGGAATGGATCCTGCATTTTCCTCCTCTTCCAGTTTTCAATCCGCTGCAAAGCACTGGTGTGTTAGAAATCACTTCAGGAAACAGGATAATCAGGTAGTTTGTCCTTTGCCTGACAAAGAAATAAGGGTTTGAAAAGTACAAAAAGCTCATGGAAATACAGAGAGTTTTTGAAATAAAACATAATAAGAGTTTTGTGCTTTTAGGAAGAGGACATGCACTTCTGCTGCCTTTTTTTTTTATTGTGTGTGTGTGTTCTTCACCTTCAGGACACTCCTAAAACCACTGCATACCCAGATGCACCAGGGACAACTGACCTGCACACACCTGTGTTGGAAAACCTGTCACACTTCCCTCTTCTCCTACCCCCCTTCCCACACACGGAGGGCACTCCAGTGAGCTTTTGCACCTGAGCCTAAAGGAGCTGGAATCTGAAAACCCAGGACTAATTTCTCTGAGCGTCACTGCTGACTACAGACATCCTCAGCACTTTTTACCTGTTTTGCTCTAGAATACACATTAATGGTGTTATCAAGATGCTTAATTCAGGAGGGAAGGGGTTGTTAGAGAAGGCACCAGTGAGCTGGGGACAGGTACACGGCAGAAAGCAGGATGGCATTTGCTGGCTGTGATGCAGAACAATGTGGACTTGTAGGAACATCCTGATCTGCCTTCCAGGCTTAGGCATTGCCTCCCCCTGTGCGGCTGCTGGCAAATTCTCCCTGAACATTAACATATCAAAGCATCTACCGACAATAAAATTAACAAAACACGAGGATGAAGGAGACAGCGCTGAAACCCAATTGAAAAGGCAGAAAATAAGCACACCTGCCAGCACTTCCAGCCGGGTGCACTTCCAGCTGAGCAGAAACTGCCCTGCAGAAGGCAAAATTGGGCCTGATTCTGCCCTGTGGAGGTTTTGTCATTCCACAGGTGACAGGGTAACCCTGTAAATGAACATCCACCTGCACAAAGAAGAATAATTGCTGTTGCAGTTTTTGAGATTGTCTTTCTACTCCCAGCACGGGTGGGTATTGGTCATCCTTCTGCACAGCTTGGGAGACAGGCTGGGAGCAGTTTATGTATATTAACCAATTTAATTCTATAAGTGTGCACAGTATCTTGGCTAAATAATAATCTGATTACTACTCACAGTGGGATTATCCTAACAGTGATGGGTATCAAAATTCTAGGAATGTCAAAATGGTGTTTATAAAGTTCTTTCATATTTCTCATATCTTGATTTACTGAAACCTCACTGCTCTCTATTTAAGCCAAATTTTATGTGATAAATTTTATCTCTGCAATATCAAAGCAAGAACTAGTGCTCTATTAGAGAATCCTTTATCATTTACATCTTTCTAACCCTGTAGGCAAATAAACATGCTATTAATGAGGGCATCTTTAAGTTTGAAATAGAATTGTACCCTGTACATTTGTTTTCTCTTCATTTAATCCAAATGAAATCCCTGAAAGGCCTATTCACCCCTCACAAAGGTTTACAAAAGGATGAAAAAAAAATCTGCTGTATAAAAATAATTATATAAAACATTAGTCTCAGAAGAAAAGGCTGGGATCACAAAACCCATTCAGCTTTCAGATGTAATCTTTTTAATATGAGGTTAGATTAAACAATGTGAAGTGAAAGGGGTTAAGTATAAATCCATATAGATGCCCAAAGTATTTACATTGCGCATTAAATAAACCATTTCATGTGAGAGGACAGTTATTGTTACTGGAAAGGTTTCCTAATTCACTTTCAGATAAAAATAAAGGAGGCTGCATCAGGAAGCTTTGTACACTTTTTCCCTCCTGACAGCTTTCAAGTGGCAGCATATTATTTGGTCTCTGCTACATATGGAGTGTCTTAATTAAAGGTTGTCTAAAAATACAGAGCATTTTGCACAGCCACATCTGCCATTAACTCTCCTGACATGCTGGTGGCACAGAGCACCAGAAATGCTCCTGTCCCAGGGCTCTGCCCCACACCAATCCCCACCCACTCCCGTGCCCCTCACATCGCAGGGAGCTCAGACCCTTCGTTTGGCACAGCCAAAGGGCTCCCCTTCCACCAGCACCAGGCTCTGCTCTGAGCACAGAGAGGCCACTTGTAGGTGCTGAAAGGGCTTCAGCAGTGAATTTCTTCAGCTCTCTGCAGCATTTTGTGAGAGCTCTGTCTTTCCCATGCAAGCTGTCTAAGACAAAGTTACCATTTTTGTAAACATTTGCACCTGCGGGTTGTTTTGTCACATTGTTACGGCTCTAAATAGCAAAATATTTGGCAATGGATGTCTTAGAATTTGGCCAAGCCCCTCAAAGGGTGGATGGCCAGAGGACCAATTACTTTACGCTATTTAACTCACTTTTTGTGAACTAACATATAAAAAGCCTTGGGAAAAAAGCATTAAATCACTTGCCGCCATTTCTTCCTGACCCTGGATTTGTGTGGTTTTTCTACCCATCCACAATGTGACAGTGACAGCCACTCCCTGCTGTCTGAGCCCTGAGCCTACCTGGCAGCTTTGGAGCACGTGCTAAAGAGGAGCAGCTTGTCACAGCCTGGGCTCGTCACCGGCTCTGCTCACCATCCAGAGGCTGTGGCCGGATCCGAAGGCCAGCTCAGCATTCCCTGCTGGACTGTACCCTGCCCAGGGCGTGGGGTGATGGCCCAGAGCTGCTCCCAGCCAGCCCTGCCACCAACACACAAGGAGAAGAGCTGTGGCCACATCCACACAAGACTTCTCCACCTTGCGCTGAGGATAAAAATCGATGCCAAAGAGCCCAATGCAGAGGCAATGCAGGAGTTCTGAGAGGGGGCTGGTGATTGCACAGCCAGGTTATTTATCCCAAGGGGACATAATGAGAAATGAAATCACTGAGGTTCGACCATAAAGAGAAAAATCAAACCACTGCCTTTTTATGCAAAGGATTCCTTCCACAGGCACCACTTTGGCAATCTGGTTTTTGTTCAGTTGTGCCGTGTGTGTGCAGGGCAGAGGGTTGGATTCTCAGGTGTCTCATAATCAACTGAGCATACCCCACAGTATTTTCCCTGAAGGAAGCACTGATTTGTTTTCCCTCTGCTGGACTGCTTCTCCTTATGACATCTGGAGGACTGCAATATCCTTCAGCCCTTCATCTCACAGTCAAATTTGATTCAACTTAGTGTTTCTCCACCAAGTTACATCACAGAGGAGAAGCCCCAGCACTGACCAGGAAAGTGGGAGCATTTACCTCATTTCCTCAAGAAGTTTGGCTAAAGCAGGACTAGTTTAACTCGTTTAACATCAGGTACATTTAAACAAGAGGGAAATACACACTGCTCACAAAATTCCTCTGTCATTCTGACTGCTTAGTCAAGCACTGTGGATTGCTGCACATAAGCCATATTGGCAATTATCTGCAGTAAATACAGCTCATGGTTTAAGGAAAGGACCAACTCCCCAGTGAAATTAGGGAGTGCTCTTCCAAGTGCCATGTCTGCCCCCCCTTGCAATGTCAAGAAAATGAACTCAAGATTTTTATAACTCAGAAGACATTTTATTCCCTCCAGACTCAGCTTTGTCTGGTGCCCAAGCACAGTGACTTTATAGGCAAGAACTGCACTGCTCTCTAGCAAATGCTACACCCCTAAGACACATCCACTAGAAGAGAGATTAATTTATTAAACATCATGCTGGCAGTTTGTTGTTATTTAGAGTCTTCTGCTTTGTTGGTTTTTTTTTTTTCTTTTCCTTAAAACCTAGAATGCTTAAGCCACTTGTATTGATTTTTTCAAAGGTTAAAATATCTCTAGTGGATGTGCCCTAATGGAGCATTCAAGCTCAAAGAACGAGCTGTGTGACTCACCAGCTGTTAAGCAACCTTTAATGCACATGATTCTGAGAACTGCAAAGAATATAGCACTACAAAGTATGCCCAGGCTCCCTGGGAAGAGCCTGATAATAAAAACTACATTCTCACATTATTCCACTAGAGAGATAGGCTGATTGGTGGGATATCAGGCATCTTTGGGGGAAAGGTGTTCCCACGCAAGCAGAACATCAAACTGGAAGATCCCTTTATCATTCTGAAGGGGTCTCGAGGTAATTTATGCTAGTGTGAAAACTCACTGGGAAATTATTGCAAAGCTTATTTGTGTTACAGACCTTCAGAGGCAGAGCTTGGCTCCTCTCTGTCTTTGTACAGCACCTGGAACAAGACTGACCCAGCCCCCAGCAGCGTTTTTCAAGTAGGTGTGCTAAAACTGACTTCTCATGCCCTTACCATGCATTTTATTCACTCACCACCTCCTCCTGGGAAACAACGCTCCAAGTGGGAAAACAGGAATCAGCTTTGATTTTTAATGACACTAAAATAATGCAATAAAGTAATTCTACAATAATTCAGAGATCCAGCAGCTGAACAATTCTGAACAGCTCGACTGGCACAGAATTAGCAATCCTCCGTGGAATTACAGCAGGTAAGGGGAAATTCATGAGAAGGACATGGGAAATGCACAGTGATGACATGTTATGTGCTCAAAGACAGCCACAGCAGAGGGAGAATTTTCAGTGGAAAGGAGGGGACTGGGATCGAAGGCACAAGGGTGGGAAAGTCGAGGCTGGTGAGTTCCAGTTTGCTGTGCCTGTACTGCAAATGCCTCCTGAAGATGCTCGAGGTAAAAACTGCCCCAGTGAATCATTGTCTGCGCCCCTGTTTGGAAAGGGACACTTGGTGAAGAAGGTTTCCCTCATGTCCTTCAGCCCTTCCAAAGGAATATTCCTGTTATGGTTTCAAGGGGCTGACCCCCTGCTCCTTGTCCTCTGCAGACTGGCAGAACAGAACAAGCAGGGGCACGTTCTGAGTTAATTTTAAAAAGCAGAGAAGGGAGGGAGAAATGCCTATACCTCTGCATCTCCTTGCTCTGTTATTAATGCTTTTCAGCTGTTTTAAATTAAGATAAATGTCTGAAATACAATGGCATTATGTTTGAACTCCATTCAGTTCAATATAAGTAGATTTTAAACAGGAAACTGATGGTCCTTTTGAATGTGAAACTCTGTATTAGAACCAAATGTAGCTCTTTAATCTCATTTGGTACATATACTAAAATCATTATTATTTTATGAAACCTTTTTAAAGATTTATATATTCCATTGACTTGGACTTATATGGCAACAGCTTTTTCTTTTAGGTTTAAAATTAAAACAGGGAAAAAAAATCTTCAACATTCTCAGAACTGTTTTATTTCTTTCTTGGCACAGAAAGCTGTTAAATGAAGTCATTTTCTCCATTGTGCAGCAAAGCTACAGCTACTTGTATGTCAGTCAAAATACACTTTACCCAGAAAGCTCATAGCTGCTTTGTTACAGTGAAACTGAGGTTAGTCTCATTGTTCCAGTCACACAGTAACCAGATATAACCTCTGAAAGGGAAAAATAAAGTGCATACAATTGCTATTAACCTGGTTCTCCTACTCATGCTGGAAGTCTGGCAATCTCAGTGGCACTGAGTGTGGAGTAACGTGGCTGTCACAGCCTGGGCAGAGTCCAAACCCAGCCAGCAGGAGAAGGAATAGTATCGTATTTGAGAGAGGGAAGTCTATGTAAGAATTTTAATACATTCAATGCCCAAAGTAGGTATTCATAAAGGCCACAATTATTACATGAGAAACAGCATGAATAAAGGCATTATCCATCCAGCTACTCAGAACCATGCCCTGGTTTTTCTAAGAAAAGCATAATGTCATAAATAAGCTAAATAAATGTTCCTAGAGGTATAGAGTGGATCAAACAAAGAACACATCATGATAAAATCCAGCAGAGAGGGAAAGCTCACAGGCATCTTGTTTGAGCACTCGTTTCTGAGTCAGTTAACTGATTGTGTTGCTGTTACTGGAGGCTGCACAGACCTCAAGCAAGATCACATCCCTGCCACACTGGGCAGCCCGTAAACGAGGAGCAGCCCTGCCCCAAAGGATGGAGGGCAGAAAGCACAGCCATGGCACTGAGCAGGAGCACTGTTCCCTCTGTTTGGCCAGACCAGGAAGGCAGGCACAGCACTAAGTGACCCTCCTAAAATTACAGATGATGGTTGCAGCAGGTCTGGGACCTGAAATCAGCTCTGACACAGCCCAATTAATGCCTGGCCCAGAAACCACACTGTTCCTGGCTTTTCACTTTTACTTTTCTCGTGTTTAAATTGCACCAGGGCTGAGTGGGCTCCTGGGTCACTCAGCTTATGTGGGCAGGGCAGGAAAAATGGCAAAAGCTGAACCATATGGAGAGCTCCTCCACCAGCAGCCAGGTTTGGCACAGAGAAAGTACAGTGGGGTCAGGCTCTTTCTGGTACCACTCACAGTTCATTGAGGGGTTTTTGAAAGAAAGGTGGTTTCTAGAGAGCCAGTGTGGGCAGCAAGGGTGGAAAACTCCCAGTGGGGAAACCTGAGCAAGATTTGTACAGCTGCCAGTGCTGCCTTGCTCCCATGGGAGGAGGGACAGGCAGACTCCAGAGAGGGAAAGGGAAAGTTACATTTATCACCAAGAAAATGAAAACACAACTGAATCAATTCAAACCTCTTATTTGGGCGATTTCCTTTCATTTCAAAGAGGGCGGAAAATGAGGTTTAAACATCAGTTTAGAAGCTTATCTATAGATTAATAGGCGAGCCTAATTTGTTCTTCCAGAATCCCTTTTTGTCCAGCATGGCTGAAAACTTCACTGATGCCATGTGGATTCCCAGGATCTGGCAGAACAGCTCCACTGGAACAAGGTACTTCTCAGGTGCAAGGAGCTGCCTTCCAGACAGCTCAGTTATTGCCACCAATGATCACTATTTTTCTGGGGAAAAAAAAAGAAAATTTGGAAGTCAATACCACCCTGAACTGAGAAAACACGTGGCTGAGATCTGCTCTGACAGTGCCTGCAGTTCTTTCCTGTGACATGAAGACCAAGAAAGGAAGAGAAAGAAGTCACCAGGACTCCTCCCCAGCTCTCAGCTAGCCTGCATCTCCAAGCAGGTGGGTCCTTGGCCACAATTTTGCTTTTTCCTCTACAGGTTTGAACAAGAGCAGGCTTGTGGCAAAAACACACCCAGGTAAGCTTTTCTAGGAGAAATTGTAGGGAGAAATTTCTTTCAGTCACTGCTTTTTTTGGGGGGGAATGCCCCGAACCTTGTGTTAAACATCTTTTAACACAATCACATACAGGACTGTTTGACCAAAGCTGCACAGCAGAAGATGGTGAAGCCTCTTCAGTCACTGATATCAGAAATGAACACAAGCACCAGGGAAAGCACCTCAGGTGCAATCCCAGAACAGCCCCTTTCTCTGAGGACTCCACCAGCCCTCGTGCAGCTGTGGGTGGTCACAGCAGCTCACGTTCCCACTGGATCCCCATGGAGCACCGAGGGCAGAAACCACAGACAAAGCACCAGGGCCCCACTCAGGGGGGTTAAAATGCTGTATTTTTATTTACAGCTTCTCTATTTGTTCCAGATTGTCTTCCATGCACAGAGGAGGCAAACCCCTCCTGACACAAATATTAATATTGGGGAAAACCACTGGAAATTAATGGTCTGCTTCTTTAGAAGTGATATTTTCTTATTCCACAAAACATGGATTACCCTTTTCCAGTGATCAAATCTAAGTGGACCCATTTATTACAAGGAAATTAGCCTCCCTAACCCTTTGCCACTTCACAATTGAACCCACTTAAAGACAGCTTTTGATTAAACACCACTTATCCATCATCTTTACTTTTAATGACTTCCAATCTCTGAGAGAATAAGGAATAACATGCTGGGCTCAGTGATCCCACATGGGATGTCCATTCCCCTCAGCTCTGGGCCCCTTTTGGAGGCACAGAGGGGACACAGAGCTGGGTGGAGGAAGCCTTTAACACCCATTTGGGAATCAGCAGGGATTTTTCCATCTGGCTCTGGGGAATGCAACCAGCTTTAACACAAGCTCAGGTATTAACCTGCCATTTCAGGGGAGCTCATCCCTCTCCAGCTTGCTGAACCAGAAACATCTGCAGGTATCTTTTTCAGAATTAAAACTTGCAGAGAGTTATCTGAATGAAGGCATCACTGTTAAGATGCAGTTTGAGGCTCTGCACCCCCAGCCACAGCCAGTTCTCATCCCCCACACACACTGACAGTGCCTGCCAGGCTGCCCCTCCGTGTGCTGAGCTCAGCCTGGCCTCACCTAAACCCCTGCACAGGTCTGGGAAAATTGAACCTCAGGGAGCTGTGCTGGTGACCTGAAGAGAAGCTAAATCTGCTTTTATGGCATTGCACAGCGTTGTGACCACTGGATGGGGAGCACTGGGCCGGTGCAAATTCACTTTGCCTTTGCTAAATTCCTCTAAAATTTTTAATGGGGTGACTCTGTACTGGAAGACTTTACACCAGATCAGCTGCTAACCTTGCCTGGCTCACTGTCAGCTGTCCTCCCACAGCAGGCATAAAACTAATCTGAAAACATAAAGCTGCATAAACTTTGCATCATTCATCCAGGCTAATTTGACAGAAGTGTGATTGCACTGTGTTTGATTCATATCACATTTACCTCACCAGGTGATAACCTGTATCATGCACAGCCCCTCATTAATGATCAGAACACCTGTGAAAATGCACCTTTGACATGGCCCAGCACTTCTCTTCAAATTCTAAGGAGTTTCCTGGAGTCTAATCAAATTTTATGCTAAAAAAAAAAAAAAAANAAAATATATTAAAAAAAAAAAAAAAAAAAAAAAAAAAAAAAAGCAAATTAAATTTACAGCATGGAAAGTGCCTGGTTTTGTGCCATGTAAAGCACCACCTGATCTGATAGGGAATTTACCATTCAATTCCAATGAACCAGGCAGCTTTTAGAGGGCAGTGCTAGTGGTCCTCAGTGCACTCACTACAGTGATATGAATTCTGCAAGGAAGGCTTTTTACTCAACACTTGGCTTTTCCCTCTGTTGTTTTTCCAGCCTTTCTTCACTTTCCCCCCTTTTCCTCTGTCTGTTGCACTTGTGCTTCTAAACAAGCCTTCCCTTCTCCCATTTGCATGTAAAGTGTGTCTCCAGACTGGTTTGCACCTGTTGGTTTCCCCTCAAAGTTAAACTATTTGAATTTAGGAGGTTCAGCAGCACCTGTTTAGATAGGCACCAGCAAATGATTCAGGTGATTGGAGATGCTGGTTTCTCTGAAATAAAACACATCTCACTGTGTGACTGGAAGGTCTGGATTCAAAAGTTTTATTCCACCCAGCTCTCTTGCCTGATTTTCACTTCTCACTTTGTGCCTGCAAGTGCTCGAAGCACTCAGGTACCTGCTTGTCAGGCCTGTAAATGGGGAAGTTTTCTACATTTTTGTGACTCAGGAAGGTAAAAAAGAGCAAGGCAACATGAAAAAAACCATGACTGATCCTTCCCAAGTCCAGGTATACACCTAAAGATAGCATAGTGGAAATGAATAAATAACCAACCTTTTAATAAGTGCATCAGTGCACTTAATAACCTGACAGTGTCTAAGGCAAAGAGGAGCCACTGTGAGACAGGCTGGCTTCTGCTCCAGAACCAAAAAAAAAAACCAGTAACACATGGAAATGAAAATCTGCATCCTCCAGCAAGCCCAAAGTCAGGCTCCAACTGCCTGAAAGATGGGAGCAAGAGGAGAGGAGGGAAGAAGAGATAAATTTAAAAAAAATGTAAATAGTGGTGTATCACATTGAAGAGAGGCAGAAGAGAAACTGGAGGAGTTTCTTCAAAGAGCACAAATCCCCTTTCTCTTCCAGCTCATGATATTAAACCCAGATAACCTGAATAGCCCTCAGAGCAGGAAAAGCATGTTTCTGACAGAGACAACACCTATTCCCTGAGCTCTCAGCCACACACAACACACCTGCTCCCTGCAGCCTCATGTGTGTGAGCACACTGGCAACAAAACATTTCCTTGCTGCCCAGGCAGCAAACGTGCATGGCAGGAAAACCCTGGATGCATTGAGATCAGAAAGCAAGTGTTGGCTCAGGCAGCCTGGGGTGACTTTTGAGAGTTTCAATGCAGCAGAGTGAATCCTCACTGTCTCTCTGCACAATCCATCTGCTGCAGCTCTTCTGTGCCTGACCCCGAGCTGAGAGGTGAAAGGTGAGAGAAACTGGATAAAACACCACTCAGGAACTGTCTGCTCAATGAGTGTTACCTATGAAAACACACACAAAACTAAAAACTGCAATTGTTATCTGATAGGAATGGTAATCCAGCAGTAGATCTAAGAGTCAGTAGATAGAGTCCACTGGTAAATATCACTGAAAACTACACCAGTCAAGTTACACAACTTTTCAACAACTCAGCATGCAAGGCTTGTTCATCTTGCACGAAGTGTTGTGCATTTTCCCAGCCACAGAGAAGAGCATCCCTGGTACAGAGCAGCTGTTGGTATTCAGCACAGGCTGCTGACACCAGGAAAGCAATCCTGGAGTGATGGGTATGTCTCCTAATACAATGCCATGTAGCTATTCAGCTCCTGGAACTCAGTGTTATGTGATTCAATCAGCTCTAACAAGAAGAAATGGCAACACATTAAGCAAAGTTCTGAGAACACAACAAATCAAAATGTTCTTTCACCGCAGCCTCTGTCAGCCCAGCTGTGGCACATTTCTTACTGGATCTGTTTTCCTGCCCCAGTACAGAGAAATTATTACTGAATGCTAGGGATAAACCATGGTTCTAATCCCACAGCGTCTATCATAACAAGATGCTTCACATATCAGTTGTGCTCTCCAATCCAGGATTTTCAGCATGTTTTAAGGGCAGTTAACTTACCCTCACAGCACCCTAATACAGCAAGCCAAGACTGTGTAAGAGCTAAATCAAACTCCCCAGGGGTCATTTTCAGTCTCACTTGCCCCATCAGTTCATTTAAATGGTTTGAGCTGCTCCAGGAGTGGCTGACCAGCCCATCAGAAGTGCACATTGGAGTGTCCTTCACCATGCTGAAGCAACATCCCATTTCTTATGATTTCTGACTGCTTTACACTCCTGAAACAAAAGAAGCTCTTTTTCTGTGAGGGCTGTTGCGTGCTTCATCAAAAATCCTATTTAAGCTGTGGCACTAAGCTGGTCAGATTCAGCTCTCATTTACAGCAGCATCAGGATAGGGATAGCTCCTATCACTCTCATGAATTTATTCTGCTTTCAGAGATTCCTCCTCCAAGGAATCCAAACTGGTCTGATTTTCTCCCAAATACACCGACTCCAGATACGTGCAATTACAGCGATGTCACCAGTGTTAACTGTGATTTACACTTGCCTGAAATAATCAAAATTAGAAGCAGTGCACTTATAAGGAGAGAAGGAAGATTTAACACTAAAATACAAGGGGTCAGCTCTTCTCTGGCAAATCACGGGTCTGACAAATCTCCATTTATCAGTGAAAACATAATCACCATGCATTTGCAGGTGTTAACTACAAGATTCACTGTTTTTTCTGATTTGCCATTATTCTACTGCCACTACATCCATTACTATCCTAGACTAAGAAGTCAAGTCTTTCTGAGCCTACTGCCTGCTTTTCTGCAAGAGATAATGAATTTTTATTCATTGCTTATGAAATTTTAGTAGCTACACTGCCATTTCAATCTCTGATGGAACTACCTCCCAAAGCCAACACAGGGTTCTCATGATTATGGGCTTTGATGTTTACAGGAAATTAGAGCAGAATTTATAGTATTACAGAATTACACACAAAACAGTATTCCTGCCCAGCAGTACAGCAATCATCTCTCAGATCATTCCCTCCATTTCTGGAGTGCTTAAGATTCTGAGCTGTACAAAAACATCCAGTTCTCAAGAGGAGAGGTGATGGAGAGGCAGAGGAGATCACAGAGGGCATCTTCTCTCTGGGTGAATTCCAGAGCTGCAGGAATCCCAGCACGTGTAGGGAAAGAGCTGCTCAGCTGTGATCAGCAAGACACAGGTTCCCTACAAACCCCCTGTGACACAAACCAGCCCCTCCAGTGGGAGCAGAGAGAAGGTCTGGGGCAGGGGGTGGGTTTAACTTTAACACACATCCCAGGAAAATCAACAGAACCAAGCCCTAATAGGTGAAACCCTAAATTTAACAAAGTTTTTCCAAGTGAAAAGTTATTTTTTATCCTTCCAAGTTAAAGGATACTCACAGATGCTGCGGTTGCTTCAGCAGGGAAGGACTAAATCAGCACAGCTCCCTCTGTCTGAGGAGATAGTTGTGCTATTTACTGTAATTAGCAGCTGCCTTGTGGAGGAACTGATTACAGCCAGCCAACATAAACCATCAGCAGCTGAGAACTGGCCTTGGCACTTTGGGCTGCCACTGGAACTTCTGATTTCTGGGAGGAAAAGAGAACAAAGAGCGTCTTGGTGGTGTCATTTTTTTTTCCTCTCTGCAAAGAAAAGTCATACCAAGCATCTTAAAACTGAGTTTTACCAGCTTAGTCTTTAATATATGCTAGTTCTAGTTGATACTTTAAAAGAGGGAAAACTTTCTAAAGGGCAATAATGCATGAAGAGAGATGAATGCAGAGAAAGACGATCTTACACTAAATACTAAAAATAAATGTAGCTTAAAAAGATCCTTTAAAAACAGCTGTTGACGTTAGAGATTCAATTAAAATGTAATTAGTTATACATTCTCTTTTGAAATGAACAAGCATATTACAGCCTTCATCTACAATGAATTGCCTTTTACGTTCATACCTTGCTTTTGCCTGCAAAAAAGGCAGGGTTTTACAGGAAGCATAAAGATAGGGTATTCTACCTAAAATTTTTGCAGTCAAAGAAAACATAATTTTTTTTTTTAACCTATGGGTACAAAGCCATATTCTTGTGCTTGCAGTGTTCATAAGGTTCTTCACTGCAAGTGTTCCTAAGTGCACAAAATAGAAGAAAGGGTAGAGATAAACGGATGGAGGATGGTGCTTGCCATAAATAAGGATTCTGAATTAGGTCACTAAAGACTAAATCAGCCTGACTCCTTAATTGTCACTTACCTGAAAGAGAAATGCACCGTAAACTGCCCACCCTGCCCAGATTTGTGCAGGCAGCATGCAACCAATAGCTTTCCCTGGGGCTAATGCTTTATGGAAGCACCATTGACCTGGTTTTCTATGGAAACTACACGGATGTTTTCAATTCCAGTGTGGAGCTGCAGCCTCGGTCATAGCCATCAAACTCCACATTAGACATTCATGCAGCATTAGGCGTCCCGTGGCTGCCAAGGGCCACACAATGAGACATTGTCTGACCCAAAAGTCATGTAATTAGGCTGATGGGAACAACACCAGCGGATGGTGCACTGAGCATATCCTAATTTTGGATGGGCCATTCTTTGGCTGCCTGACTACCAGTTAGCTGGGGAAGGAGTGAAGCCTGCTATTATCAACACACAACTTTGCTGCTAAGCCAGAGCCATGATGAAAGGGCTGTTTGGCTTGAAACAGAAACAAACAGGAGACCCCACTTTTAAGCACAACTTATTTTTTTGCGGTGTGAGTGACCCTACCTTCTCAAAGCCATCTCCCCAGCTAGAGTTCCAGCATGATGGCCCAGCACTCGTTATAACATCTAATTCCAAAGGCTTCGGAGGCAGCAGCCGGCAGGATGAGCACAGAGCTTGAGGCAGAGGGGACAAGTGTGAAATTCCTCTCATTAGCAGCACTGCGCATTTGTGCACAGGCTCTCTCCTTAAAAGTCTGACCTCCTGCACAGCCAAGGAAGAGCTTTCCAAGAACCATGTGACTCCAAAGATTGAGGACGTTTTCTGCCAGAGTGGGGTTTTAATTTAAATTACTCATAGAAAATTACATTTTTGTGGCCTGAAAACATCTTCAACTGTGTCAAACATGAAGCAGTTTCATAACTGCACGTGGTAGACTCTTTTTTTTTTTTTTACGAAGTGACATAAGTAGAAAGAAATACAAATGTTTGTGAAACTTTAAACTTCCCTGCCTGCACTTGTGCAACAGTTACAAATAACTCCAAAAAATATCTTGTGACTTCTATTACCAACAAAAGTATATCAAGACATTTAGGAATGTGACTGGTCTCTAGAAACTCATACAGGCAGCAACTGCATTCACCTCTTTTGCCAACTATGCACTCAAAATTACAAGAAGTTAGGCACGTTTCATACTATTTAATTAGAGCAAGGCTCAGACAAATTAAACAGCTTCCAGCTATATATATTTTTTTCCCCCATTTTTAAAAGCGTAGTCTAGGACCTGCGCAGTGGTAGCCACATCTTTATGCCAACAGCATCCCAGCCACGAGGAGTAAGAGTGGATCTTGTTATCCATATTAATCATGAACAATTTGACAGCATCAGTTCCCTTCCGATGCTTCCTGGCTCAGGACATCGCTGCTCCCACCCACCTCCACCTGCGGGAGCATCCAGCCAGCGCCGGCATTCTGGATCCGTGCGCCGCCTGCTCTTTGTAACACCAAGGTTTTCATCTCCCTTTAAAAAGTGTTACTAATGTTACACCAGAGGAGGCAAAAAAATCGCCAGCTGAAGTTGCCTTTCTGTATCCACAACGAAGCCTGCCAGTCAGATGGATACATGTATCTGATATTTCTCCCGAAATATATTCTCTTCTCTATAATATATTTCTCTTCCATCTCACCTCTACGCGCCGCACGGGAGGAAGGGAGATTCTCACACTCACCAAAAAAAGATGCTTCAAATAACGTGCAAAACCAGAAACTTGTTAAAAAAAAACAAAAAAAAAAAAAAAAAAAATCACCCAGGGATTTCAAATACAATCCAGTGTTTGTTTGCTCTAGACCGATGTGATTCCACATGCTGGCTATTGTCAGCTGATTAATTAGGAAGCATCAGTAATAGTGCTTTGTACTTACATCGGGCCTTCCACCTCAGGATACTCCAATAATGTCAATTAATTAATCTTCACAATACTGCCTGTAAGTAGGTGTCATTAGTTCATTCACAGATGGCAATCCTGAAGCATAAAAAAGGTGAAATTAATTAGCTGAGATGATACAATGACTCAGAACTAAAGATCCTGAAAAACACTCCTTTTTCTAACTCTTAGAGGGAGGTGATTTACTTGCCCTTTGCTGCTAAATCATGGAAATCATTTCCAAATGTGTAACAGAAACTTTTGTGACTCTTACAAAACAACTGTTTATAGGTCGTGCTCCCATTGAAATTTTCTTTTGATTAAAATGGCTTCTACTGTTTAGCACACCCATCAAAATATAAAGAACATCAAAATGAAATAAAACTGCCACTAGATCTATAATGAACTGGAGCGCTGCTACTGTTGTCTCAGGTCTAAATTAAAGCTCTTTTGTAGAGGGTAAAAGTGAATAAAACATAAAGACAAAGGACAAAACAGGAGATGACAGACTATTCACCCATTCATGGCCATCGCATTTACAAGGCAATTGCCATTCATACTAACACAAAGTGGGCCACACAATTCTGCCAGGTATGAAAGGCAGAAGAGCCCTTGTACATAAGAGGAAAAAGCACTTTACAGTATTTTATCTCCACCACAAGTGGAAAAGCAGTAATGAGGAGCATCAGAAATCTCTCTCAGTTCTCCATTTAAAACTGACAAAGCAATTCTCTTGGTGCAATCTTATCAAAGGTTGTAAATTTCTCAAGACAGCTAATCAATCACATTTGTCATGGCACAGGTATAAGATGCACTTAGTATGAAAGTATTTAACTGACTGATTTTCTTAAACAATAATCATCCTGGCAGTGGAGAGCTACAAGTTGTTACAAAAGACAGGGCAAAAAAATCCCTAAACAAAAAGAACCAAACAACCAACCCACACTAGGGAGGACTACTACCCGTGTGCCATGGATTAATGTATATATGCAAACAAACCTCACTTGCCAGTTTAATTTATGGAGGGAACCAAATCCTCCTATTTCATGGAGCTTCAAACTCAGAAAAAATGCAATCCAGGCAGATACACGTGGTTTCTGTCGCCACAGCCCCACCCTTAAGGCCACAAATTCAACTTCACAGGGTGGGTGCTACTTCCCAAGAGTGCCCAAATCTTAAGAGACCGGGGCTATGTGGTGCTCACAGTGTTGTGCAGGGGTGCATGCATGCACCTGGGGCACAGCCAGAGCTGCAGTGCTCTGTCTGTACAGAGAACATTAAAGAATGATCCCTACACCAAAACCTGGATAGTTCTGATCACTGTGGAAGCACATCACGATAGAACCGCTCTCACTAGGACTGAACAAGCTTTTTGCTTTTTAATCAAAGTTAAAACTTAGATGAGCTGTAATTATTTTACATATCCAACTGTGAAAGCTTCATTAAAAACCTTAATATTAAGTAATAAAACTGCAATAAAACTTTTTCTATAATTACAGCAAGTTTCTGTTAATGCTAATGCACTAAAAAGGGGAAGACTTTCCAATTTGTGATTTCTCTGGAGGATTTTATGCAGTCAGTTGTGTACACAAGTGCATATTGGATTTATGGTCACATTTATATATAACTCTATATTTTACATACATATATAACTATGTATTTCCTGAGTATGAAGCAAGAGAACACAGAAGTTAGGAGTGTTTTCCCTCATGGTGGACAGAGCACATTCACCTGCAAACCCAGGCCCTTAGGCTCTTGCCAGGTAGACTGTCATAAACAGGTAAACCAGAAATGCAAATGATTGTACAGACTGAAGCCTCCCTTGCCTACCTTAGATTTAAAATAGCCTTTGTTCTCTAATTAAATCATCTCTACTCGAGAGACAACTCGAGTTACAGGAAACACAAATAAGCAGAGGCAGGGTGAATAATCCCTTTTTGCTATTTCTAGATCAATTAAACGCAATACTCACCAGCGTGCTCTTCCAGCAGCAGAATCCACATTGGCTTCAGTGACAGCAAAGCATCATTTCAACTTCCAAAATGGCAAGACAAGGAGAATGGAGAAAAAAAGAGGGGTGAGGGGGTCGTCAGACAGGAGTGAGAAATATCAAACAAAAAGCAATTTAATTTAAATACCTTACTGTACTAGATTCTTATTGCTAAATTTAAAGTTTGCTTTTAACTCTCATTTCAATGGATTTGCAGGAAAAAAAGAATCTAAAGAGTAAATTTAGATTTAATTGATCATTATAATTTATTTTATTAAAATAATATAGCAGAAAGACCTTTCTTCCAGTTAAGGGTTCTGGCTTTGATGTCTGATTGTTATGCAAATTCTATGGAGTACAAGATACGGACAGAGAAATAATTAAGCTTAGGACTTTGTATGTAATAATTCTTACATATGTAAATGTACCTTGGTTTGAGATAATGATGTCTACACTCACTGGGAACCACACAATTGCATTGGGAAAGCCAAGAAACCCCCCAGATGTGCAGATCCTCAGCAAGCAGGGGCTGGACCAGCAAGGCCAGGCTGCTGGCACGTGCCAGGGGTACCCACACCCCCAGCAGCCCCAGAGCAATGAGGAGCTCTGAGCTGGAGACCCCCAGGAACAATTCCCAGCACCGGCATGCAAAGGCTGGAGAAACAAAGTGAGCTTTGTTCTGGAAGATAAACATTGACCATATACATCTATATATTTCAAAGCACTCAATTAGAAACTGAACTTTGCCCCTTTCTCAGGCTTTGAAATATTCCGGCCCCAAACACAGGCCTTTATTCTCCTTTGGCGTGGGCATCCCTCTTCCTCTCCTGCTCCTGCACACCATATGGCTCCCGACCCTGGGACAAATTCTGCACTGATTTATGGCCTCTGCAGTCCGAGGGACTGACCTAGGGTATAAATCTGGGGGGCAGAGCACACGGGCAGCCTGCACGTTCCTCCCCACGCTGTCCCCGCTCCCGGGCACTCGTCTTCACCAGCCAGCAATGAGGGATTTACACCCCACACTGGGAGCAAATCTGGGCTCAGGGCACATCAGGGCAACCCAGCAAGAGATGAGGTCTAACAGGATGGACACCACGTGTGCCAGTACACCCTGGAACACCCTCCAGCAGAGAGAGGGGGCACACCAGCCCAGCTGGCAGTGGAGGGTCCAGGCAGTGGAGGTGCCTCAGGTGGGTGAAAGCTGCTGAGCCCCCTTCAGAAGGCTGGGCAAAAGGCACTCGTTGGAGGACAAAGCAAGAGTAATCCAGACTGGTCTCTCTGCTGGCAAAAAATTCCCAAAGAGGCGTGAATGCCATCAGTTTTTAAGGCACTACGGCCCCATCTTCCCATCTCAAGAAAACACACACATGGAGCATGTAAAACATGCATACCGAGGCTAAAAGGCAGCCAGAGCCACAGACCAAGAGGGGGTTGCCTTTGTTTCTGCTCCAGTCTGGTAAAGGAAACAGCAAGTCCTGCAAGATGACCCTGGACAGCAAGGCGAGTTGCATTTACTGACAGTCCCAGCAGCCCAGGCCAGGGCATTCCCCAAGCTGCTGCCCAGGGGCTGCTCTCCAGAGGCTGCTCACAGCCATCCCAAACACCACTGCCAGCACCGGGGACACACACAGGACTGTTCATCATGGGAAGGAAAAGGACAATTTAATTTTCACTTTTTGCTCTTATTTACCTTTCGGTTTCACTAAGCTTGAAAATCAAGCAAAGCGATCAATTTCACTTTTGTATTTATAGCCATTTTCACAACTTTTCCCTGAAAACAGCACAGGATGTTTACACTGACATGAGAAATTGATTGACGCATTTTGAGAGCATTTCCTAAACACCCATCATCGAGAAAACATACACATGGACTTAAACTTCCTGATCTCTCTAAAGTAACCGATTTTGTCAGGGTTTTTTTCAGCGTCTGTACCACTTACGTATTCAAACACATCTTCTCTGCCACTCTCCAGATTCTTTTCCACAGCATTGGGGTGGGGGGGTTTTTTTCCCCCCATCCAAACCGACAAGATTCCCAAAATAAATGCAACACTCAGTGAGGGATTTTAACTCTACAAATCAGATGCTCCCACAATCACAGTTCAATGGAAAGAAGCAAAAAACCAAATCAAATCAAACAAAGAGATCCCATCATCCCCTGCCGCATCCTCCCTCCTCCCCCTTCCCACCCAGCCAGCAGCTCTGGAGTCCATAAAGGAGATGGGAGCAGAGCAGCTCTGCCCAGACACTGCTAAGCACAGAGTGGAGCATCGGAAATACGCTACGGGCTCCGTTTGCTTTGCTGCTGTCACTCACCCGCTGAAAAGGGCAGTGGCAAGCTCAAAGAGAAGCATCTAGGGATGTGCAGCACCTTCTGCAACCTGCTCTAATCTGCTCCAACAGCCACTTCGTTCCCATGGACTACACAGCAACACCAGCCCTGCGGGGCTTGCCCGGGCTGCCCGTGGGCTCGCCAGAAGCGCGGCTGAGCATCCCTCGCCCCGACGCCACTGCGGGTACCAGCAAAGCCAAACCAACTTTACACGGCAATGAATCTTTTATTCAAATTAGCTTGTCAACACCAATTACCCCAGCCACAACTGCCAAATACCAAGAAGCACAGTCAAGAACTCAGGGAGGCTACTGCAGTCCCTGTTCCACTGCAGAAACACCAAGTTTGGGATGTGGTCCTGAGGTCCCTGGACACGGCAGAGCCAGGACCCTGCATCAGCACCTCACCACAAAGGAGCCTCCCCTGCTCTCTCTTTCAGCGCCTTTTCAGTTTGCTGCATGTGCTTTGTCTGCTAAAAGTAACAACTCACACAAACCCAAGTACTATTCATGACCAAAAATCATGAAAAAAGAATTAGTATTTTGTGCTGTGGAAAACCCCAGCAATATAACACATATATATTACAAAAGAAAAAAAAAATAATTTTTTTCCTTAGAAACATGTTATAAGGTATGATAACTGGCAGGATTATTCTGGAAGCCTGCATGAGTTCCAGCAACATTAGCATGACACAGTTTCAACTCTCAATATGTTCCACTGCTACAAGCAGAAAACACAAATTCCAGAAAAAAACTCTCAGTACATGAAATCAAATCACCACACCAAGTACCTTTTTTTTTTTTCTGTAATATTTTATTTTATTTATATAGAAATACTTAAAAAAACATGAAGTAGCACCATTACTTAAGTTTTACTTTTATTATGTAGAACTTTAAATGTCAGAAAAATAAAACTCTTGATACAATTTCAAATCTTGTCTCAGCAAATATAATATTAGTATTTGACCATGAGGTTAAAGGCCCTTTATCATAAAATAAAATATACTTTGTTTTTAAACTTTGCTCAGTAAAGTACATTTAAGCTCAAGTAACATCACCTACATATACATAAACAAGTGGTAAACAAATGTATTAAAATAGAAATACTAAAACTATAGTGGTGCAACAGAATTTTTGTAATTTCCACTGAATTCTATTTATACAAATGTTAGAAAGCTTCAACAGTTCCTTTTGACATATGTTTATACATTTCCATTTTTGTAATAATATAGAATAAAATATGCTTTATATCACTGAATAGAAAATATGCTGGGTGAAGCAGATTTAAAAGATTTTTTTTCTGAACCTATAAAATCTCCATCCCAACAGAATACTGTTCAAAGCATTACACATTTTATGGTTTGTAATTCCGTTCACAATTGTGTGATATTAAAATAATACAGTGTTCTTTGCCATAAGGCCATACTAAAATAAAAAAGATTTAACCCAGCTACAAAAAGTTCACTGAACTTAAATTAAAATACTTGTAAACATCTTTGCAATATGAAATATAATTTTTCAAGTCAAAAAAGAATAAAATACTTCAATCTGTATTAATGCAATTTATCTTTAAAACCTTTAAACGTTTTTAATATATATAAGAGATATGTTACAGTTTTGTTGGTTTTTTTTTCTTTTTTCTTTTTTAAAGTCTGATAAAGCTGCAGTATCATGGTTTTTCACAGGAACTTCTTGCCCTTTCAAGAACATTCAGAAAAGTATCCACCCATAGATTTAATTATTTTGTAATAAGCATCCTAGAACTACCAGCACGTTTTACTAACAGTCCACACACCATTGTCATCATCATAAGCATCTTCTACTTTCAATTTTTTTTCTTTTTTTTTTTT
>VXAC01008717.1:543880-694814 GCA_013399225.1 Rhipidura dahli
CCGGCTCGGGGTGACGGCCGTGACCCGAGCGCTGCCGTGCCCCGGTGCCGGCCTGGCGGGCTGCAGCGCGGTGGCTCCTCGGTCCCAGCGGGACTGGCCCCGCTGCGGCCGCGGTTCTGCTCTAAAGAGCCCGAAGGGTGCGAACGCCTCCCGCGCAGCTGCTCCGGTACCAGCACCGTGCAGCCGTCTCGCTAAAGCACTTGTAAAATAAATCACCTCTGCCTCTTCCTTGGACCTTGTATATGAATGACTTTCTTTCACCTCTGCCACCACAGGAGCCTCCAACCAGCAAAAGTAGTTTTTTTGTCAAGTACCCTGTCACAAAGACCTCCCTTCGCGGGAGGATTGGTGAAAATGCCCTCACCGTTGTCATAAAAGCATCACCATGGCATTTTAGTTCTCCAGCACTTCTCCGTGTGTCTCTACACACCCATACTCAGTCCTTGCCAGCTGTCAGGTACCAAACACTGCCTTTTTCAGAGTAATCATATAATAAGCAATTGTTTTCCAGTATCAGGTGTGACAGGGACAGACGTTTACAAGTGCACCCAGATCTGTTTAGCCAGCTGCCTGTACAAACAAGTGTAACAAGTCACAGGTAATTGTTTACACGCAGTGTTTATTGCAAATTACTGTCACTTCCTCAGGATGTTTGAATGTTGTATAACAAAGCTCCAGTGGATTGTTTTCTAGCAAGGGTACACACTGGTGATGTGCTTTCCTAAGTGCTGAGCTTGTCCCGTCAACTAAGGAAACTGAAATTTCGTATTTAAAAGATTACTTATTTTAATAAATTTATTTCCATAGGCAGCAGTGGTGAGTTCTGTAGGATAAACAAGAGATTACTTATACATGCACAAGGATTCATAAGGTTTATAACAACACAATAATGCTCTTTGTTATTAAATAAAATAATATTTTTTTTAAAAAAAGGTCTGCTTCTTTGCAATCTTTTTAATTCCAGGAGTCTAAAATCTGTGAGACAGAGCATCACTGTACCCATTTACCAGACAGGGGCAGGACAGGACAGGACAGAGATGAGATGAGATGAGATGAGATGAGATGAGATGAGATGAGGGAAAGACACATCAGTGTAGAGAATTAGTGTTGCTGGAGTCCAACAGTGAGAGTCATAAATACTGAAATGCAAAGATAGCAGGAGAGAGGTTGGGTTGTGCTTGGATTTTACCTGCTCTTTGTTTGGTTTCTTCACCTGACTTATCCATTTTTTTCTCCCTTCCCCTTCCTATCCCACCTGCTTAAACTGATCACTGTACTCTACTGAACAAGGAGAAAAAGGAAAAGAAGTTATTTTCAGGTTTTATGTTCCTCTCTAGAAAACAACCAATCCCAAAGCAAGATTCCAGGCAGAGCTGGCTTAATTTTTAATGTTAAGCTAGAAGCTCTAATTAAAAATGTTTAAAATGCATTTCAGAATGAGCACGATACTTCCGGGAAGCAGGGGGAGAAGAAGATGCATTTCTGGGAGACTAAGCACGCACTGGTGTTCCAAGAGCCCCATGAATCCTGTGGAATGCTCACATCTCAAGGACTGTTACCTTTTTTACTATTTCAGAAGGCATTTAAGAGCAAACTACAGGGAATAGTAACAATTAAAAAGTTATACTGATGTACCTTAAAACCCCCCATGCACCAACAGGGCAGCCCCTGGGGAGCACAGCAGCTGCGCAGTGGTGTGTTCATATGGCAACGAGCAACGTGCATCACATTCACACAAATCTACTCCCTCCACAAAAGTATTGCTTCAGAGTAACTTAATCAGGTCTAAATTAAAGTGTTATCTATCTACAGAACGCCTTTCGTTCCATAAAACCTTGAAACATGCACAGAATTAAACTCTGTCTCTGGGGGAGAGACCAACCATCTACCTAGCAATTTACAGCAACTTAACAAAAGCAGGAAGGGAGGATATATTACAGGCAAATACAGGACTCATTGCAGGAGGAGTGTAATTCTCAGTCCTTTTAGTTTCTCTCTGTTATCATTTCCCATTTGTGGCAGAAGTAATAAAACTTCCTTCCTCCAACCTTTATTTAATTAAAGTGTAAGGTCTTTGGGGCAGTGAGCTTACTGCGTGTGTATATACAGCACCTAGCATGAAGAGGTCATGAATTCATCTCAGGCCTTTAAATACTCCTCTAAATACAAAGCATTAAACAATAATAAGAATAGGATATAATTTTCATTTAGAATAGATGAGTCTTCTGGTTTCGATTATCACAAAGAATAAATTACATGCATCTCAGGGAATAATTAAATTAAGGGTTAAGGGAAAGTATTTCATACTAGAGAATTGTAACTGTTCTATTCTAGTTTTTTTACTCCTGAGGACGCTGCTGCCCACTGCTACAGCATTTACTCAAAATTCTTATATGCCATAATATTGCAAAGTAACGTCCCAAATCCCACAGGCCAGATCATCAGTAAGTGTAGGGGTATAGTTTATTCTGAGGCAGTGCATGTGATTACTGTGATAACATACCCAAATTAACCTTTTGCATGTGCAATAAACTGCAATTAGCAATCTGCAGACAAATGACAAGTTCCTTCGTTTCCTGTAATACGCAGCAGTACACAAGCCAGATTTCCTATTGAATCCCATATTAACCTACATTTGGTGGCAGTGAAATCTCAGAGCACGGTGTCAGAATTTATCATCTTTCAATGATGGTAGCTCCACCTCTTGACAGTTCTAGACAGGGTGTTTATAAACAACTCATCCATAATCTGACCAATTTCAGCTGAAAATGTTTATCATTTTTTCACCAGTTGTTCCAGCCACTTGGGATGCTTTTATTAAGGGATGGGCAGAGCTCTCAAAGCAGTATGGTCGTGTTAATAAACAACAAGGAATAAAATGGAGATTGAGTAGTGAGTGGCTTTGTGATGCCTCTCTGAGCTGGTAGGAGGCTCAGGGGCAGGGAAGCTGCAGAAGTGCCTCTTTCCCTTGTGATAAGGAATGTCACATCAAAAAGTACAAAACGGGAAGATGGTGTTTCCACATGCACTTTCATCCCCATAATTCCACACCTCTCCCTGTTACGGAATTAATTTGCAAAATATTTTTTTAAAAACAAAGATCTTCTGGGACAACTTGTGAAAAGCAATTTTGCTGCAAACCAGAAAAAGTCTCGCACCTTTAACAGTCACCATCAGCCTCTGAAAATGTTGATACAGTACCATAAACCTGAGCCAGTTCCTAGCAGCTTTCCTAAAGTGTTTGTTTCCAGTATAATAAAACAAAAAAAGAAAAGATTTTTGTAACAGGCATCACATAAGTGCACTTCCTTCATGTGCCTTTGCTGGGAGTGTGACATGAGCGACGAGCGTGTGCATGCGTGGAGGGGATGAACTGCCTTACAAGAATGCAGTTCTGTTTAACGTGAGTGATGGAAGGCAATGCAAAAAGCATAAAGATGCCTTTGTAATAAATCAGAACTAACCAGCCAGACCACCTGCCCACTTTAAAACTCTCCACCAGGCTTGCGAGTGGCCTCCTTCAGTTATTGTTCCGCCCCGGCTCTCGCTGGTGGGCCGGGGTTATCGCATGGTCTATCTGAATTAAGTGGCCTTTAACAGCTGTGCCAAGCAGAGTTCGGAATGGAAATCCCTTCTGCCTCTCTTTGCTATCACACGACGTGTTTGGAGCTCATCCTCGCCGCCTGCTCCCGCGAGCAGCTCTCCCCCTGTCGCTGTCGCTGTCGCTGTCGGTGGAGCGCTCCCCGCTCCGCGGCTGCGGGATTGGAGCTCTTTGTTACCATGGCCCGCGGGCCAGCTCTGCGGCTGCGATGCAGCACCGGCGTCTCCAGGCTGCCAGGCACCCACCGCACTTGTGGGCACTCAGCTGGGGCTGGGTTAAAAAAGGAGGGATAATAATAATAATAATAACAACAACAACAACAACAACAACAACAACAACAACAACAATAATAATAATAATAATAATAATAATAATAATAATAATAATGATTTATATCTGTATGTTTAGACTGAGCCAGATAACTCATAGATCTCTGAGGTAGCTCAAAACCCTGAGTCCTTTTTAATCGGTTTTAATCTCTGAAATAGTAAATTATAATTAAAATGTAATATAATTTTAATCTCTCAAATGGTTAATTATAATTACGGTCATAAAACATCTACAACCTTTGCTTCCTCTCTCCTCCATCCCTCACCTCCTGCTAAGAGCTGCTACATGAAGAAAGAGAAAATAATCGTCCCTTTAATGGTAATTGTTTATAAACTCCTTTTCACAGAGGCTATGTTTATATACAATGCCTAGGCAAAACCCAGGCACAAACACAATACTCCTAATAAATGAGTGAATAATACATCCCTGACCATAATTCCAGTGCTCTCCAACAAAGGAATATCTAATTCCTGCCACAGGATTGCCTTGTAGGTTGAAGTTCAGCATATAAATACGCATGGGAGAAGATTAGATTTTAATTGATAAGTATTAATCATCATTCACTGCTGTCTCTGCAGGAAGCCCCGTGTTAAAACATCTAGTTAATATATGGTGTAATGGATAACCTTGAGGCAGAAGCTCTTGCATCTGTCTCTATCCAAGAAAAAATGTCAACATCAGCCTTTGTTGTAGCAAAATACCCTGACATCTGAATGGAGTTGCTGCTGCTGGAAAATTGACTGTCCCCAGTGCAATCCTTCCTAACCTGGGTCTGGTGCTTAACCTAGAGACGAGGACAAATTAAAAACCATTATCTGTGCACACCTGCACTTAGGAATATTTGAAATCTGGTCTGGGTCAGAATGCTGTGTTTGTGGTGCATCTCCTCCTCTCTGAACAAACACATTTCTCATGTGATGCTCTCACTGCAACCACAAAGCATTAGCACTCACAACAGCATCATTGAAGATACTCAGGCTGTTCATTGAGAACAAAGCCATTAATGATTAATACCGTGGTAGGAGAAAATGTAGCAGTATTTCTTGGCAGCTGAAACATGGCAATGTCTGTCCTGCGTGCAAAAGACTCACAAATACCTTTAGCTCTTCTTACATAAAATGGTTCTTATTAACTCTGTGGGAAGGGGAATCAAACAAATCCCCCAAACTAAAGAGAAGGGGATTTTCACATGTAAAACTGGATATATACAATACATCTCTCTCTGACTGACCCAGCAGATGCAGGGATGCATTTACGTATCACAGGCATTACTGTCCCAGCAGATGCTATAAAGTTGTCGCTGACACAGACGCTCACTGTCCCCACAGATCTGTATTTTGGGAGGGAATTTTCGTACCACAGACACCACTGTCCCTACAGAACCACATCTGCTGGCCGAGTTATTGTTTGACATACTCTTTTGCCTCCAGCAGATGTGAGAGGCTGCCAGGCCAGCAGGCATTTCTGTCACAGCCAATCTCCATCTACAGGGAATTAAACTGCAGCTTAAACTACCGTACTCCCTGAGCTCTTAGTGTGGACAACTAGGGAGGAAGCAACATAAACCAATGGAAATATAATGCTGGCCACCTAGGACATCACCATTAACTCTGCCTAAATATGGCTGTGTTTGGGGATGTGTCAGGAGGAGAAAAAGAATTACTTGCACCCTCCTCCTACCGTGCCTTTAACAAGTATTCCTTCAGAGAAGCATTCAAGGGAAAAAGTGTCTGATACCACTTTCATATAAGAGATCCAAAAAAGCAGAAGTCACTCATTACTAAAAAGTTGACAACCTTAATACCCTGTACCAGGGACCATGTGCTAGGTCATTCCCAGCTTGCTTTGGAACAGAAAATATTCTGAGTTTCTAATTTATTAACACCAGAAGATTTGATCCCCAATTCCAAAGGTGCAGGAATAAAGGGAAGGGCTCTCTTTTAATTCCTTTAATTTGGGCCTTCATCTTTTGAGATTCTGCATGACCTCCTCTCAGACTCAGGGTCCAGTGGCAGTAGCAGCCACGGGATGCTTTGCTCCTGTGCAGCTGTGCTGCCAAGCAGAAACTCTCCAGACAGGAGGAAGAAAATCCTGAGCCTGTGCAAGACAGGGCCATGGCTAGACTCTGCCTCTGGAGTGAACTCAGCCTAAGGCCCATACCAACACATGTACCTACATATAAATAATATGTGAGGTATGTGAGCCTGCACTTGGGAGCTGTCTTGGGCCTTTTTTTTTTTTTTCCCCAGAGTAGATGTATCCTTTATGATTTGGTACCAGAGAGAAAAACCCTCCCCTGGTAATCTGCAGTCATGTGAACCCTACTTGAAGACACACCATCTAACTTTGGAATTCCCCTGTGGGGAGTCTGGGCATTTATCTTTATCTGAAGCATCAAGAGCTGTCCATTGGCAAAGGCAGGACACACAAATTCCCAGGGTAATAATCTGACACAGCACAGCAAAACCTATATCCTTGGAGCAAACTATGGGAAAGCATCAAGATTGTGGTTGCTCTGCCAAAGCAAACAAGATGTTTCAAACTCTATTATCTGCTCTGCAGTTCACACCCTTCCAGTGCTACCTTTTTTGGATGCCATGCCACTCTGGTTAGTGGCAGTGCTGTTGTCATGTGTGACTCATTCCATTTTACTGGAAATTAGAAAACCACATGCTGCACTGAAGAATTGCTTATTTAGGTAGTCATACAATCCCAGAGAGAACTCCTTCTGCCATTATTTGTATACAGATTATTTCAGGATTTTGGAAACACAGCTCTTTCCAGGGGTTCATCCAGAGGACAGATTAATCAATAGCACGTTGCTCTTTCCAGGGCCTGTTGTGCCCTTCATGCTTCCCAGTGCCCCCCTGGAAATGCAAATGGTATTTTAGAAGAGAGTACCTTCGTCATTACAGGCTGTGTGGGAAGCAAAAGAGAGCTCAGAGAGCAGTGGAATTGGAGGTGTGTTAGCAGAAGAGTCTGCCACGAATTTATTTCAGCTTTAGGCAGGTGAATTTCACCCACAAGGAGCAACACAACCTGCTTGGCCTTATTCGTTTTCTTTTTTAATGGCTTGCCTTTATAAAGCCTCCTCAGATATTTCCTGAACACATCACAGTGCTACATTTACTGTAGTGATTTATGCTCAGTGTGAGTGAGATGGAACTGGCATATTCAGGACAACAACAACAACAAAATGCAGGGATGTCAACACTGCATTCTTTCTGTGGATTAAGAATTACTGGATAAAAACATTAATGCTTTTAACCAACCTTTTACAGTGACAACAAATCAAACTGGATCATTTTGAGTTCTGAAGCACAGAATTAATATGTGATTCAAAGAACAATTTCCCATATGATGAGTTTTTCTAGTCTATATAACATTGGTGTTCCTAAAGCAGCAGCACAAGGATCAAAAGTTAGATTTGATTGTGTGTTGACAGGCAAAGGTTCTAGAAATTCCTAAACTAAGAGATTGCATTGCCTTCTACAGGTACAGAGAAACCCAGTCTTATCTTTAGATGAAGAAACTGTTAACAAGTCTCAGGCACCAGACATTTATGAAGAAAGAAAATAGAAATGCGAGCCATTCTTTTTTAAAGGTTAGCATAGCTTAAACATTCCTCAAAATATTTATTATCATAACAGACTAGACCTGCTGAAATGTTCTCACTTAGGATTTGGTCTTTGACATTCTCAGAAATTCTGTTCACTTCATCAAATGGTTGCCATGAAAAGCAGAATTGAGCAACAAAAAGGAAAAGACACAAAGTAGTTAAAGGCCATTTGGAAAAAGCCGTTTGCTTTTAATGTTACTGACTTCCCCTCAGGACCCAAGTTAGAGTTCTGTTATGTTTTAAAGCATTGCTTTCAAGCTTGCTGGAAGTGTCAGACAATTTGAATAGATCTCCATTTTAATTTCCAATCTAGCAGTATGGAACAGCTGCCATAACTTTGTGCAACGTGGCAAATTCGACATCCTCATCCCTCAAACGACAATCATCGAGAAGGGGCTCTGAAAAAAGCATAATATGCTTCCATTTTTACTGCTTTTTAGTAACTCCCAGTCAAAATTGTACTTCAGATAAAGAACCCAAACCCTCAGTTGTACTTTTTAACTTGCACTGTCTACACCAGGGAGCAAAGGTCTTGGGTGAAAGTTGATGGGATTTCTAGAACTCTTTTTCCTTCTTCCAGCCAGTGAGCTGGAGGTTTGTCCACACCCTTCTGACTTACACATCACCATCAGTGTTAGAGGCTCCCAGTCAGGATTTTCCCCACAGCTGCAGTGGGAAGTTGTAATGGAACAAGTCCCAGCTCAGCCTCACCGAATCTGCCTTGTCAAAGCCCCCCAGCTCCTACAGCTCTGGCAGCTGGAGTGAGAGTGTGAACTGGAGTGTGCCATCCTCATGCTTTTCCTGCTTCCTAGCAGAAAGAAAACACTGAAAGGAAGATGGAAATAACAATTCTTAAGGTCTTTGTTTTCGGGGTTTTTTTTCAGACCATGTTAACTCAAGAGGGAAAATTGAATCCAGAGGAAAAGCACTTTGAGAGACAGATGAAAATCCTTAGCACTGTGCCCCAGTCTGGGGCTGTCTAGACCAGGACAAAGGCAGTTCAGCCACAGCCAAGGGAATTTGTGTGTTTGGGATATGGCACATCTCTAAGCACAAGCCCATGCTGCGTGCAGTTTGTGAAGGAATATCTCTTCAGAGTGCTGAAGCATGGATGTGTTGGTCATACCCCAGGAGCAACAGCCCATCTAGCTCTCATTTTTTATTCATTCCCAGATTATTTACTGTGTGCACTTAGGTAAAGCTGCCTCCCACTCCTCTCCTTCATTCCAAATAGAAAACTCAAAGGAGTTTCGGGACCTGTCACCACACACGGTGCTGCCACCAGTGCACCCAGTAAGAAGAAACAGAAACATCCAGCAGAGACTCTGCTGCACCAGGATGGACTATTTGTTTCTGTAAAAATAAAACACAATTTAAAAGTCTCTGGCAAGTCTGATTTCAATTGCTGAACTAACACCTCTGTTCTCGTTTCTGCAGCGCTGCTCTACTACCGAGTTTGTGGTTTCTTGCCTTCCACACCACACAACCAGCTTCCAACCCTGAGATTTCCTCCCTCCAATCTGCATTTCTCATGAAACTCCATCTCCAAGCATGAAAGCAATTCTCCCTAATCTGTTTCCTGTTATCAGTATGCTCACAGGTATATTTATGAATTAGGGAGGACACAGCATGTGGATAGTATGCGTGTCTCTCACCTGAGTTTGCCTTCAGCAGTTGCCATTTAAACCACAGAAAGCAGAACAGAAATATTAAGCTCAGCATTTTCCAGACGGGCTCCAGCTTTGGATGGCTTACTTGGTATCACTCACCTCCAGTCAATAAAAGTTATTTCTTCACAAAATCAGATTTTGTCCCACCTTTTACACTGTCAGAACAGAACAGATTAAGAACAGATAACACAGAAAGGCAAACAGGGCAGGTTAACTACATTTCACCTCCATCCTAGGGAGGTGCAGGCTGCAAGCTTGCAAGCTTGTGTGACCACCTCCAACCCCTATTTCTATCACTTTCTTTCATTAATGGAGATGCTAAGTACTAATTTGAGACAAAAAAAAATTATGTAAAGAAGTAAATATAAAGAGAGATGGAGTAATGTGGAACCAGGACTCATTCAGAGACAGAAGCTCTCTGATTTGGAGGTTTGGCCATCAGGGGGACCACAGCTCCCTAAGCTCAGAGGGGATCTGTTCGACCTGACTCAGACAGAAATCTTATGTGCACAGCTCCTCTGGGATCACCAATTCTGCTCCTGGGAAGGGCCAATTATTAATCTGTTCCTTATGTTCACTGCAGTTCCTGCCAGTGCAGCTCGTGGACACTGGTGGCACAAGCACATTAACTTCACCTGGCAGTAAAGCAGTTCTTCCTCAGCCTGAGTGCATGCCAAGAACACCTTAATCTGCTCAAGAAATTATAAGCCCTGCAGCTATTTGCACTGAAACCCCTGCAGAAACAGCCCTCCCCCACTTCCTTCTCTGCTAGCTTGCTCTAACAGCAGGCAGACATAAGTGAAAGGAAAAACAATGAGAAAGGAAACTTGGGAGGGACAGGTTAGAAGCAGAAGGAAGAAGCAAAAGGTCTGACTCTGCAGCCCGTATTCACCATGAAAAGCATTTGCACAAATAACCTAATTGCATTCCGTGGGACTGCCGGGCTGAGTAAAAGTGCTGCAAGTGCAAGCAACAATTGCAGAGGCAGGAAACAAGTGGGAAAAGAAAGAAAAAGGAAGCCCCACATGAATCAGACACCTGCACAGAGGAGAGCAGTCTCACACACCCCAGGAAAAACAAATCAACCAAAACACTCTCTGCCTTTGAGTTACTGCAGAAATATTTATAGCGCCTTTCCCCGACCTCTGCCTTGCTTCCTGGCAGGCAGCACCACAGAAAGAATCTTTACCACTGGCATCCCCTTCTTCCTCCAAACAAGAAAGCAGCTCTGCTTCCCAGAGCTCTGCAGAGGCAGCAAGAGAGACCAGAGGGGCTGCAGGAGGGGTCTGGTCTGCACCTGGGGAGGGACGAGTGCCGAGCCAGGCACACACTCCCAGGAGGCAGCGAGGGCATCTCTTCCTGTGGGCTGAACTGGGGGAGCAGCATTGATTTTGAATTGGTTACTCTTGGCAGGAATATCACAGGAGCCAAGGAAGTGATGGGTTCCAACACAAGCCCTTGTCTTTTCTTTTGTGGCTTCTTTCCTTTCCTTACAAAGTACAGTGAGGCACTGAAGGGAATCTGATGTCCAGTAACTGAATTGCTCCTTTTCCAGTGAGCTCTTTCAGGAATCCTCAAGACACTTTCTATGACAGAGCAGTTCTAAGTTTATAAATCCTTAAAATAATGCATTTATTTATCAAAAGCTTTTCTCCTAAAATGAAACACTAGAGAGCAACCCAATCATTCCAATGAAGACGTGCATTTGAATTCTCCGGGCTCACACTAATTGGCACTTTTCAAAATGTTTCCAGTTAGGTTTGTCCATGAGCGTGAAAAGGAAAATCAAAATATGTCTCTCTGAGATGGGCTGGTGTTTGTGAAACAAAACCATCAAATCAGGGAAACCAGGGACTAAATTCAAAGGGATGATGGTTCGAGATCATACATTAAAGATAACAGGATCTTTCTAAATCACCTCAAACACAAAACAGTTGCAGTACCAAGTCACAAACTTATCTGGAAAACACACACTACCACCTACTGGCAATTATTCATATATGTTATTTACATACTGATAAGTGGCAACAATATGTGCAATTTGATTTGCATGAACTTTGCAAAAACAAAGATCATTCTTCATCTTTACAATTACTACACTTGAAGAAAAGTAGATTCCTGTGGATGTAGTTCCCACAACATGTGACTAGATGTTGTTTTCTTTTCAGTAACAACTCAAACCAAGACAGCTGTTTAGTTAAACACTTCCATTTAACATTGTTGGTTTTGTCAGTAGTGGAATATGGGGTTTTTTTGGCTCATCCATAAGCTGGTGACATGGTCCCACCAGACTTACAGACCTTCCCATTTCACACTCACTGCCCTGGAAATGAGGCATAAATTATTAAAGTGGTGGTATGGGACCAGGGAGGAAAACTGGGGCAAGTCCTGCTCCTGGATACAACCACTCTCCTGCCCCAGAAGCCTGGGAAAAGGAGGACTGAGGAGCTAACACGAAGGAAAAATGACACTGAAACATCTTTTCCTCAGGTGATTCCTTGCCTTTTGCTGCAGCTCTCACCCTCTTGCCCTAAGGTTCACAGTACTGCCACAGAAACATCCTGGAGGTAAAAGTGCTGTGATTTATATGCCAGGAAGAGGAGTTAGTTAAAGGTCCTCGTGTGAGCACCACACACATCACCCTGGGGAGATATGATTTTCACCTCCACACTCTCAGTGGAGACCTCTGCATGATGGCTGAGGTGGTGCTGCTGTGGATGGTGCCTCATTTTGGACATCATTCAGAACATCAAGCTGATTCTGTGACTATGTCAGTGTGCAGCCTGACTGAGCCCTCACCTCACCAAAAAGGAAACATGCCAGGAAAGCCAGGCCTGCCACCCCTGAGTCATGCTCCGACCTGCTGTGCCCCGATCCCAGCCCTGCTGCTGTCATTTCTCACATGAGATCAGCTTCCAGAGAGGATTTTGGTACGTGGGTGGCAATGCCAGAAAGATTGGCTGGTCCTGATGTAAAGGCTCCCTGAAGGCCAAAGACAGAGCCTGAGAAGAATTGCCCCTGCAGTTCTGAGGGCAGCTGCCCACACATCTCCCAGTTAAACCCCAGACAGTGTCCACCCAAAAGTCAAACCAGCAACAGGAGGAGCTCATTGCCAGCTGTTGCAGCCCTGTAGGAAACCACCTTGTCAGTGCCTTAGAAATAAACCATTCAATCCAGGAATGGCATTGTAAATAAAAAATACATAAAAATATATATATANTTAATAAACTTTTATACATTTATAATTAATACGATTTATAGTTTAACCTGAGTGGATTTTCAAAATTTTTTTTTTTCCTGTTAGTTGGATCTTAATTATATGCCAGGTTTCCTGCTGGCAAGTATCAGACTAGCTCAAGACAGGCCTTCAGATATGCTGTGCTAATGCCTGACACTCAGAACAGACACTTTTCGTTCTCTTCAATTATGTGCATTGCAAGTAGTATTTTAATTGGGCTCCCAATTCAGAAGGCTGGGTTGAGCTCGTGAGTCATTTTTACAAGTTGACTCACATGCTACAAAACTGAAGAATTTGGTGCAGGGAAAAAGAAGAAGCAGAGGGTGGATTTGTGGATCTCTGCACATCCCTGTCGTGGGGAAAAGGGTGAGTTTGTCCCCAGCACCCAGCTGCAGCAGCACAGGGGTTCAGCAAGGGCATTGCTCAGATGAGGCTTTTTCATCCCCAGCTGTTGAGGAAAGGATGCTCTTGGAAGGCTTTTGTTTCACAAAAGGTGTGATCAAGAGATTATATAAAGTATTATAATTTTGAGATCCTTCTCCTTTTGGAAAAGGGATGGGTCTCAGCAGCACAGGATTCCTGGTTTCAGGGTGTTTGAGGGTGTTTTAGTGACTGCATTTCAGCAGATCCATTTCAAGACTGGGCAACACAGAGACAGCAGGGAGAGGGCTCCTGCTGCCCCTTAGATGCCAACCCTGCAGATTCAAACTGGAGACAGAGTTGGACAGAGTTCTTTTCTCCCTGCACATCACCAAGGAAATGTCCCCCAGCTCCCACCATGTGGAAACCCTGATGTCTTCCCACTGCATGGCCTGCATTGCTTGTGCAGCCTCAGAGCCTCAAACCATTTGCATGGCTGCAAGGGATGGGAACTCAGTCAGAACAAAGCAAGTGGGATCAAATCTATCCTTCTTTTTGCTGTGTTACCCCAAAAAGTGGGCTAACACAGCAATATTACCCCATATTTGTTTACTGAAGTAAGGAAGTGTGAACTGCAATACACACAAACTGCAGGAAAATCCTCGTTATACTGAGGAAAAGGCTTTTTTGACCTGTCACTTTGCCTGTCATAACCACATTTTAACATTTTTCTTTCCATATCCTTAGAGGAATCTATACAATACCCAAATGAAAGGCAAATTCAGAGAAGGCAGAAAATGCCAGGGTGCTTTTCATTGTCCTGAGGACAAATGCCAGAGCCCTTCTGGGACATTCAGAACATCTAGTCACTGTATCTTATTCAAGGGAAAAGCCATCTGTCAACAAACTAATCACTGGACAGATTCAGAGACAAGTGAAAATAAAAAGCCAATACAAACATGCAGATGAGGTTCCAGTCAGCAACTAGCCACAGAAAACAAACAAATCCCATCCACAAAGCCTGGCATTTGGGTCCAGCCATTTTTCACTGAAGTCAAAACTGGGAAAGGAACAATGCAAAATGATCTTCAACCAGGAATTTTCAAATCAATCAATCTGACTTTGGACAGATGGGCATGAACCAAACCTGGATCCATACCTTACCTACATAAGCCAGTAACAGCAGCAGAACAGAGCAGGAACATAACAACTGAGCTGCTACCACATTATTAACAGTATTAAAAGCCCTCCTACTTAATATTTAAACATTCAATCACACCAAACAATTGGAGTCTAAGCTCGTGGCTGAAGGCAGCCTTCATTTTTGATCAGAAACACACCACCCCAAGGGAAGGGCTCCCAGTGACTAATGCTCCTGGTGGCCAGGATTCCATCACCAGTGAAAAGCGAAGCAGCTGCCCCATGTGAGGGCCCAACTCTCATATTTTTTTCATGAGTGTCTTCGATGACAAGGGACCTGATGATATGTGGACTGAGATCTTTGCCAGGCTTCCTCTTGAGAAATGAAAGCCCTTGCCTGGGTCACCACAAGCACACTTTGCTCAAGCACAAAGGCACGAAGAACACTCTGCAAAGGAGTTCCTTCATGGCAAGGCCCTGTTGTTTCTTTATTTTCTAAGCATCACTTCAGATGTGCACGCAAAGGGCAAAAGGATGCCAATTGCTTTGATTCTGCACCAGGTTTGATCTCATATTGGTGAAAAAGATTGAACAGCAGAGCAGAACTGGGGTATTTCAGAACATTAGCGTGTGCCACGTTAAAGAAGCAACTGAGACTTCAGTTTCAGCCACATGAAATATGAGAGAAGTTCAGCTGAAATCAACCTGAAGGAGCCAGAACTTCTGAGAGCTGAAATCATAATTGCTTCCTTAAAGGCATCACTTGAATAAAATTAAATGCACGTCTCCAAAAGCTTCACTAGCATAGCAACTGATTGGCCCTTGAGGATTCCTATAGATACTTGTCATTCAGCATGAAATCAGGTCAGCAGCTAAAATTAAACACCCACCTCTCCCCTGCACCGCGTGTGGAGTCATCGCTTTTAGTATTGCTCAGCCTCTGCCTCCCCAAATGGGTTCATTCTTACCACAAGCTTAAAGGCTGTGTTATCAAGGAGCACTGATGGATACAGTCATTCCTGCTCCCAGATGAAACTGTTGGGAATCAGCCTGGCAGTCCCTCTGACTCCATCTGCATTGATTAGCTCTCGGGCAGCCTGCCAAGGCACCGTGCTGCCTCTTACCCTCGCCACTGTTAATCTGCCTCAGCGAGGCCTGCAAGCCCTACATAAACTGCAATTCCTCTTCATTAGTGTGATTCTGCCTGCATGAATCTGATAACATATGGGATATTATCATAAAACAGCCTATTTCACCAATTCATTTTCTCCTTTATGAAGATTATGGATGTACTGCAAGTGCATAGGCAGGATAGAACAGAGGAGCCTACTGCACAGTTTAGCCTTGATTCCGTTTCTAAAATGCAGATAGCCTTCCTTTTAAGGTCACATTTCCCAATAATCCTGTGCTGATATACTGTAAAAACTGCTGACTCTCCCTCCCTGATTTTCTCTAGTTCATTATGGGCTGATCCACGCTCCGTGTCGCTCGCCTGGATTGAGACTCTAACGATGAACAGAGCTAGCAGATGCCACACAATGGAAAAAACGGGAGCTGCAGGAACTGTTTAGTCAACCCTAATCACTGCCACAGTCTGACTAAGCATGAACATGAAACATGATCGCAGTTTGACTGTGGATTATGTAATTCCAAACATATGCTTTGTGCCCCCTCACTCCCTGCCCGCTGCAGACAACGCCAAGCCCGCTGGAAGGGGCAGCTCCTGCCCAGCTGAACCAGCACTTTGCCTGGGAATGACACGGATTGCAGGTAGATTCCTACCTGCTGCTGGCACTTATTAATTAGCACGTGTCCCCATTTAATGAAGCCTGCGTGCCCTCTGCTGGTGCACACACTGCTGAGGAGCAGCAGCGCTCACAGACGGGGCAGCCCCGCACAGAGAGATGCTGCTGCTGCTGCTGCTGCTCCTTGGGCAGCCTGCCCTGGTGTGCTCACACCACAGTAGAGAATTGAATGAAATTAAGATGCCCGTTTATTCCACACAGTGCAGCTGTTTTGCCCTGAAAACAGTTAGGTTGGGTTTATGGCTCTGTTTTGGGGATGTTTCCTGCTAACAGGTACCACTGCAATTGCACAGTGCCTGTCTCCTTCAGAGATTTTGTATGCACTGATCCCTTAAGGAGTGGGATCAAAGGGATGTTGCAGAGGACAGAGAACACAGAAAAACCTGCAGCAGCCACAGACTTGTTCTGAGCTGCCCCCAACAAAAAAAATAATTCAGCTTTCCAGGATTAATCCATTATAAAATGCTACACTAACTCCTGGCTAATCTGTATCAATTACTGAGTACAGACACATGCAGCAAAGGTCATTTTAATAAGCAGTTCACTCCTTAAATTGCTTCCACTGCCAAATCAAGTTAAGATTGCTAGGGATCATTACTAGGGGATCATTAGCTTAACTCATCTGACAACCTCGTCTGCAGACCCTTCCAACTCTTTATACTGCCAAAGAGCAACAGCAGAACCCCAAATGCCATGGAATGGCTGTTTTTCACAAGGAAACAAGCAAAAAAACCACAGGATGGGCAGGGTGAAAGTGGCATCAAATGAAGATAAATATGCCCATGTACTACCAGCTGGTGCCAGTGCCCAGAGAGGTGCTGGTAGCTCCCTTCAGCTGGATGGTTCCTGGAGAAATGGAACATATCCAAGCACCATTCACACATGGCACCAGAGCAGAGGGGGAAAAAAACAACCTCCCTGTACTTTAAACCATGACAGAACGAGAAAAAATATTTTTGTTGCTCAACAAGTGGCAATTGAAACAGTAACAGCAAGAAAAAAGTAAACAGCTGAGCGTGGGGCTGAGTTCGTGCCCTGGGAATTGTGTCAGCAGATCTGTCCCTGGCAGGTCTGGCACAGGCAGCACTGCCAGACCCTGGCACAGGGGTTCACCTCTGCATCTCAGAGAGAAGGTGCAGGCATGGATGTAATTGGAAATGGCTGGCTTGGGGCACATGGAAAGCTGTGTAAATTTGAAATGCTGCTGTTGTACAATACTCAGCACTGAGCCTGGACTAGTGACCTGTGCCAGGGAGGTTTACCTGCGAGAGGAAGCTGCTGCTTAGATGTGTATCAAGGACTCTTATCTATTCTTTCCTTTCCTTTTAAACTGAGCAGCAGCTATTGCACAAAATTGTGACTACAGACCAGAGTCTAACTGCTGCAGGAGACAGAAATGTCAAACAGGCTGTCAGGAATAGGAACCAGAGTTATATTCAGTCCTGCCCAGATGAAAGTGTAGCACAGAAATCACCTACAGTGGCATCTTCTCTGTCTCTCTGTAATTTCACTTTATTATTAAACTGCATTCTCACTGTGGTCTCATCCAGACTAGAAGAGGTCACAACCAAAGATGGAAGCAAACACAGCATTAGACCCAATTTTATGCCCAATGTACTGCTATTTCAGCTCTGGTAAAGTATTGTGATGTGCCTGAGAATGGAGGGGAGCCAAGAGACAGGTGTAGGCAGGTATTTTTCAAAAGTGCTAAAAAGCACGAGTTTCAAAGCAGAGCATGGCTGGAAAGGAGTGAGGAGGCTCATTAACCCACAGGTACTAATGCATTTTGAAACATGACCCATTTTACAGGGTCAGAGTACAGAAAATGCCCACCCTGTGGCTCTGATAAAGCCTGTGACAGCAGTGAGGGACACTGAACAGGGAGGAGAAGCTCTCTGTGTAGGTGAGCAGGAGATGGAGCCAGGCCAAGCTTCCTGCCACACACACACACACACACACACACAAGTGTTATTTTTCCAAATGCAGACATAAGCTTATTTGTTTCTATTTCAAAGATGTGCACATTGTACCAGGGACACAAGCTCAGTAGCAACTCTCTGTCCCTACACAGTCCAATTACCTCCCTACAGCTACTCCTGCTGGCTGGTGATGTCTCTGTCAGAGCTGTGGCTCCACCAGTGCTGGCAGCTCCCCACAGCAACAACCCAAACTGCATAAACAACTCATCCACAGCTAAAAACCTCATTCTGGTTGTATGTCCTCATTTAGGATTTGGTTGGACTGGGAGAGGAGATCATCTCAGTTTCCTCCTTCTGCTCAGAAGGTATGAAGGAGACACAAGAGCTGGGAAGCTGGCTGTGTTTTTATATGTATTTTTATATTTTTTTTAAATATACTTATATGGATAGAAATATAAATATATATTTAAACATACAAATATATATTTAAAATATATAAAATATAAAATATNAAAAGCTGTTGTCGTCCATCAAAAACAAGATGCTGGTCCAGGCAGACCTGTGGCATGTCCCAGTCCAGCTGTGCTGGTGGAGCAAAGGGCAGCAGAGGGCTCTGAGCAGCCTCAGTCCCTGCCTTTCTTCTCACCCTGCTGAAAGGTGCCTTTCCTGCTGGGTGTTTATAACTGTCAGACCACATTTCTGAACCAAACAGGTCAGCTGCTGGAGCCAGGGCATTATTTTTCCCATCTGGCTAAGGTTAAAAACATGTTAGGTGGGTTCCCAGATTTCCTTCTACCATGCCTGAAGCTGGGTGCAAGGGAAGAGAAAGGGAAGGAAAGAGCAGCTTTAGAAGAATGGGGTCAGGTAATAAACATCAGAAACATGATTACAGCTGTCCTGTGAGGACATTAGCAAAGATCTTCAAAGAGTAAGATCTTGAGGTGCATTTGTGCAGAAGACTGAGGAGGGTGGTAGTGGGAGCCCAAGAGACCTCTCTGGTTTGTGGCTCCCTTAGCTCCTCATCACCCTCATTACTCTGCTTAGCAATGGGTGAACAGAAAGGTCTTGGCCAACAGAAATAACCACTCTTCAGTTGTAAAGCAGGAAGATACTTATCACTTTTCTGGATCCAGTTCACATCTGGGTATTCAACTCTAAAGATTAAATGTTTATCAGGTTGCCTGCCAGGTCTATTTTCATTTCTCCTACACGTCTTGATCAAGGAACAAAGAGTTATATAAGACTGGATTTTATTCTCTTAGTCAAAATGAGTACAGAAAGAAGTTCTTCATTTCCTGTGAACAGATCTGGCTCACTTAGTGTCTTCTCATGTCTTAATCCTAAGCTTACAGTGACCTTTAAGCTTGGCAGTTGTCATTGCATGAATCCTTACTACCAACAACCAGCAGCAACCACAGCATCCACTGCAGAATCAGAACAAGGAAAAGGTTCCTCTCGTTGGTATTTTAAAAAAAGGAAATAGACTGTTTCAAGATTTTAAGAGCAATTTCTGTACTCAGAGAGATAAGAGCTGAGGAGAACTGGGAGTACTCACTAACAGAGACCCATTGATAAGCCCAGAGAATGAAGTCCTGTTCCCATCCAAAGAGCAGATTCCCTGCACAGTACAAGCTCTCCCACTTCCACCTCAATCTTGCTCTGACGTCATGTCTAGAGCTGAGAAAGTTGCTTAGTCTCCACATCCATTCAATCACACTATTCTTGGAATTAGATTTGTGCCTTCAGGCCCCAACCAATTCACAAGTCAGTTGTATGAAGCATTCATAACACGAGACGGTCCCTGCCCCAAAGAGCTTCCCATATAAATAGCACTTTCTGAAAGCAAAGAGCTCAGAGTGAAGCTTTGCATCTCTGCACCAGCCCATCCACAAGGATGCTAATTACTGCCAGGATAACTCTGGGGTTGTGACGTTAAAATCTCCTCTACTGGGAATCGAGTCTCATATCCAGCAAAGCAGCCATCAGATGATAGTAACTATTTTTAGGCTACTTCTGACCTTTCAGAAAGTAAGGACTCTTCAAAAGATGATTAAAATGCTATGTGAATTATGCAGAGAGCTGAATAGTCTGAAGAAAATGAAGCTCCACTTAGTCTTGCATAATGCCTTTGGTAACACGGTTAGATTCCTTTGGCCCACAACAGTCAGATTTTCCACTGAAGTGTCAGGACGTAAGTTGGGCTGGTTATTGAGTAATAGAGAGAGCTTTCTTATTTGTGCAAACCTCCTAACCTTCAAGAGAACAAAGATTAATCAACAACATCGAAGAGGATGTTGTCATGAGATCCAGTCATGAGATTTGTAGGGACTCCTGCAGGGGTTGCAATCCTTAGAACTGTTTTGGAATAAAATCTGAGAGATGGGAGCACATACAGAAAACATTTTCAAAATAAAATCCAACACAGTTATTAATGATGGAGTGAAGGAGGTTCTACTACTGCAGTGAAGATCTGAAGAGCAGAGTTCCAGTGCATGACCAAGATATTGGGAGGTAGAGAGAAATGCAGAGGAAGCCACCTGGTTCTGAGTTTGGTATCTAAAGGACCCACAGGCTTTCAAAGCAAATACTCCTCATTCTGAAAACTACTTCAGAAATCATTGCCAGTGCACATTTACACTGGCTTCTCGTGCTTCAGGCTGTTTTTGTGTTAGCATGGAAGTGACATAAAGGGACACCCCTGCACCTTAAAGCAAGGTACCTAAGGGATTCACAGCTGTGTGGCCAGAACAAGCATCAACATGCAGCTGCAGCTGGTGTGCTTCCAAAAAATCAGGGGCAAGATTTCCCAAACTTCCAGATTGCTGACCTCACCCTGCTCAACACAGATGCTGAGCAAGCTCTTGAAAATTGCCTCACAGGGTATTTGGGAGGACTTGAAAAGAGGTGGGCTCTGTTGTTCACATGCAGTCTTGGCCTGAGGCCACACTGAGCTGCTTGTGACAAGGGCAGCTGAAGAGAACTGAGCAAAACTTCCTGATTAAAGATGGGCCGGTGAGTTTCTGAAATGCCTTAAGTGGGAGAGAAGCCCCCTCTCCCTGCTTGTCACACAAGGCAGCCTGAGATAGGGCAGGGGCAACTTTTCAGATCAGCTTTTTCTGAGCTGCAAAATGCCTTTAACTGTGGCTTACAGAAAAGTGATTAAGACTCCCTGGAGGGTGAGGAGCTGGGTAAGTCCCAAGCCATGCTCATGTTCGAAGGTGCCCCCTCACTTCCCTACAAAATCATTCCTTACCCACCAAGCAAAATCCTCAACCATGTGAGTATTGAAACACCTGAAGCTTTGCTGCCAGACCTCTCCAACCAAGGGACAAAAGGAACAAATACCCAGTGGGAACCAGAAAAATGAAGGAGCTGAACTTAAGAGAGGGATTGGCTGTCTAGGTAACCTGGGGTGAGAAAGAACCAGGGAAAGCTGGAAGCAGTTGGCTTGTACAGCTGATTGAAGAGCAAGTTCCTGATGAGAGGAACCCATGGAAGCAGCCACAGCACTGAAAGGCTGGGCTGGATGCAGCAGAGATGGTGCTCCAGCTGCTGCAGTAAGAGCAGGTAGGTCCAGGGCTGCATGTTGTCTGGAAGCAGCACAAGCAGATCAGCCAAAGCCTGAAAGTCCTGATTTCTCAACTACCCCCAATAAAAATGAACGTGGCACAGCAAAGGATGGCAAAGGCAAGCAAGTGGTCTGTGTGGAATGCTTGCTGAGTTTTCCACGGGCTGTCAGCAGCTCTTGGAGCACTTCAGAGCAACCATAAAAACAAAACACAAGGAAAAAAAAGGGGAGGAAACCAAAAACCACAGGCCAAGCTGAAGGCTGAGCAGTGAGGGCTGAGCACAAGAGCCTGCAAAGGGCACCCCTGAGCAGCTGTAAATCCCAAAAAATGGAGTGGGAAGAACCAAGACTTGCCTTTGCAGGATCCAGTGGCTGGGGACACGAAGGTGTGCAGGGAGGAAGGGAGGCAGAACCCAGGCTCTGTGCCAATGCTGATAACCAAGGGGACCAGAGGAAGGAAACCACAAAGCTCTGCAGTAAACACAGGGATTTGGAGAGGGGTAGGTGAACCAGTCAGACAAAATAACTGACCCAAAGCTCTCTTCTCAAAACTCAGATAAGATTTGTGCTTTAAAAATATACAGTGCTCTCCTCTCTTCCCCCTTCCTATATATATACATATATATGCATATTATTTTTTTTTTCTTTTTTAACACTTTCTGGTTTTGGCCAGGAATGGGTAAGAAAGTGCCAGGATACTGCTAGAAAATCTGTCTGCTCTCACAGTGTTTCTGGCCCAATCAGGAGTAGGAGGGAGCTGGACTCTCAAGAGAGAGTCTGTTTCCATTTAATTTCCAGGCCAATTTTGCAGACTTACAAGGTTAGGGTAAGGTGCCAGACTTCTGGGTGCTGCTGAAAAAAAACCCCTTGAGCCCTTGGAAACTTTTCTTCTCAGCAGTCAGGAGAAATACTGCAAACACAAAGGGAAGAGACTTGAGGAAACAATGATGTCACAATAGGAAGTTTAGAGCCTCCCATGCCACCATAACCACCTCTTTTATTCTTTCCAAGGCCAGGTCTCTGTTTGGCAAGAAAAGCTATATACACCTATTTAAAGCATGAAGTTAAAGACAGCTCCTGAGCTAAACAGCACGAAGCAGAGACTAAATACAAATTATTTCATTAACTGTTTAGTGTTTCTTCCACTTCTGGATTTTACACTTAAAAAAAAAACCCAAACGGAGAAACACTTATCACTGTGAGCAGGGAGACGTGGGTAACATCTGGTTAAAATGCCAGAAGATGCCAGAGGGTTTGCCTGGCAGGGCCCTTGCAGGCTGCTCACTTGCTTGCTAGAACTCCCTGGGGTAGCTGGGGGTGTTTTGGAGAGGCCAGAGAGGAAAAATGTTCAGAGGCTGCCGAGTGAAAGGCAGGAAAAGCCTCCCTGAGAGCAGGAGCAGAGCCTGGTGGGAGCTGCTGGTGTAGGTGTAGCTTGTCAGAGGCTTGGCTTCTCCCTCCCTCCCAGAGCCCAAATCAGGATGTTCTGACTCTCAGCTCAGCCAGGCTCTGCTCTGGCTGGAAAAAGCCCTGGAAAAAGCCTCAGGAGCCTTGTGATGACTCTGGGTGTCACTGAGCAAACGGTGCTGAAGCTGCCACTCCAAGGGCTCCTGGAGTCAGCACAGGAATTTGTCTGGCTTTTCTTTAGCACTTCCCTGGGGTTAAAGTCTCAGCCCTTTTGAATGTATTTGTTTTCTTTCAGCATACCAAAGAAACCACCCATTTAAAAATATTTGCTTTAAAAAAACCCTCAACCCATCCATTTTTCAAAGACAAATAATATTTTCTTGAGTTCTGGGAAGAAGGAAGGATCCATACTTTAGATTTTGAAAGAAACAGCTTACTTCTAGAAGCAGTTCAGACTTTTACTTTCAGATTTTTATTCTAATGAGAGAAAGTCACTTCAGCTCAACTCTTTCTCTGCTGCCAGCACCACTTTCAATCCAGAGGAAGCAACACCTATCCCCACTCTGTTTACATAGCTGGCACATCAAGGGCAGAAGGATTGCAGCAAGATGTCCCATACCAGAGCTAGCAAGAGACAGGAAAACAGGATGTAAAAGCAGCTGCTTTTCTTAAGGTAAGTGATGGCCACACATCACACATAAAAATCAAATCCTGAGAACTCCAAAGTACTTGTCAGCAAAAGCAAATTCAGAAAAAGCTCACACTGACCTTATCAAAAGACAGTGGACAGGAATAGTTGTCTCGCTCCTAATATTGTTTCTAGGCTCTATTTAAGAAACAAATATCACACTTCCCACCTCTGACTCCAGCAGATTTAGGAATATCTGAATCCTCCTTCATGTTTCAGAGACTTTCCAAGGCCTGAGAATTCTTGTTAACAGGAGAAACTTCTTTGCAGGTACAACCAGACCTAGCAGAAGTTCACATTTACACCTGCTGTCCTCACTTTCCTCCCTACACACATTTTTTTCCTCATGTTTCTGTAGGAATTCTGCCCCCTTCCATCCCTCAGTTAAGACAGGCATGCAGGACTTTCTGTGGCCCAGCAGGTCTTACAAAGCCTCTCTGGAGAAATCTCCTTTCTGAAATGTTTTGGGCTGTCCCCCAAGGGCAGAAATGCAAATTCCAGGAGCTGCTTTGCAGAGATCCCTGCAGGGATTTGAAACCTGACTGAGGATGGTCCTGGCACAGGCAGCCTGCTCCAGCTGACCTGGACAAGGTCACATCCAGAGCTACAAGCATTCTCTGCTTCTCTGGGTGTGAGCCCAGGACTGTGGGTGACAGAGGACAGCAGACACAGGGACAATTTTATCCACTCTGACACTTTTTCACACTCTCCTGTCCTCATTTGCCTCTGCACAGCCCCGTGCCTCTCTTCCCCAGCAGTCCCTGCTCTGATGTCCAGCCACTTCATTCCCTTCCTCCTCTGCAGTGTTTGCCATGTTATGAACTCACCAGGAGTTTCCACTCAGACGTGGAAAGCAAAGGAAAACCAGCTGGAATGTTGTGTCAAGACATTTTGGAGATATCCAGGGGGAGACTGTCAGGAAGGGAACACTGAAAAGCTAGCAAGAGACATGCTGATTGAATTTCATGTACCTCTCCCAAACCTGGACTTGCTTTCCTAAAACACAGCCCATGTTTATTTTTTAAGAGTCCAAGAAAGATGTGAAAAACAACCTCACTGCAAGAGACAAGGTGCAACCCTGACTGTGAAGCTGCTACAGATTTCCAGTTGCCAGCTATGCTACAGCATCTCCCCAGACCTTTTTTGAATCACACAAATTATAAAAAACCTATGGGCTTTGTTAAAAAGTAAAAGATATTATACATCTGCCTGATTTATCTACAGAATTATTTTAATTGGAAACAAAGGAAGAGTGAAGGCTCAACATTCATAAATGTTACAGGTAATGGAAATGTGGGCTGGTAATTTTCAGCACTGCACAGATGGCAGGGGAAAAGGGCACCAGTGGATATCCAAAAACCACCATAAATGACATTTAATTTTCTAACTCTAAGCCTAGTAAATGTATTATAATGTTAAAGTAGTCATAATACACATGAATGCTAAAAGGTGGCCCAGAGCTAGAGGGGAACCAAGGATGAACCATCTGATGGTCTTCATTATATAAAGTGTCATCTACTATCTCAAAAGAAAGCTTTTTAAAACCTTCCAAAGATACAGAGCATTTTCTAAAAACAACTTTTGAACACCAGCATCTTGGTTTTGAGATTGTTCAAACAGCAGTAGCTTCTTTCACCCACTTGCTCCTGGGGAGAAGGGCAGCTACACACTATGATATATAAAAATGCACGACCCCTTTGATGTTATATGCTGCTAAATAATCACCAGGGTCACAAGGCTGGCTTAACATGAGAATTATTTGGTTTGGTTCAAGCATTGCAGGTTTGAACATTGGCAGAAATGCTCAAGGCCACCAGCCTCCAAAAGCACAATTTTAGGTCATAGCCAGTAATTGTAAATGAACATTGTGAGTGTTATTTGGTTACCCCATAAATTCTTTAGCACTCTAATACCTTTTAGAATATTGAGCCTTGACCTAATGACTCCTTTAGTGATCCAAGAGTGGGGTTTATGCTTGTAGGTGCTGAACTTTAAGGATTCCTTGAACAAAAGCCATAAAACAGACACATAATGCATCTAACAATCCACTGGGGAACTCAAGAGAAGCACTAATTCTCCAGCCAGTCATGCAGCTGCAGGCTCCAGCAGATATAAGAAAATACCCTGATTATTAAACTGCCCTTTCTTCCCAGTAGTTGTAAATCACAGAGTGAATAACCATTTTGGCTGGTCCAGTAAGGACATTTCCTGTCTAGGAAGGGAAGAGTTAATGGACACAGCAGAGGATGGACTTTCCCTGGCCCTCCACAAACTCCAGGGCTGGCCGGCTCTCCCAGCAGCTGCTGCAGCCTCGCTCGCTGCCTGCTCAGCTGCCACATCTCCTGTCAGGACACATGTCCCAACACAGGAACCTCTCCTGGCCCAGCAGCTGTCTCTGGGAAGGGATTATTGCCCCTGTTCCACACAGCAGCAGTTCCTCCCTGCCCAAACCCTCCCTGCACACGTTCGTGCTGTTTACGGCTCCCTGAGCATGGAGGGACCATCCAGTTCCAGATGACCTCTGCCCAGCTGAGGAACCAGAGTAGTTCTGTTCTGGCATTCAGGCTGGAGGCCAGGTAATGCTGTGAGAGAGCTGAACTGGTCACAGTGAGGAGCTGTCAGAGAGGGCAGCTTTAATTTCACACCAAACTTCGAAATCAATATGGTAAACACGTGCCTGAGCCAAAGACTCTCTCTGATGGAGAGGGGTGCCTTGAGAGGCCTCCTAGAAACAGAGACTGGACAGGAGTAAAGGGAATAAAGGTGGGGATTTATTGGAAAGGCCTTCAAAGGTACCCCTGGGGAGCCAGAGGTGCTGCCCAGATGGGCCCTGAGATGGACCCTGAGAGGCCACGAGTTCTTCCCACTTTTATAGGTTTGGTTCATTTGCATCTCAGGGTTCATTCTCCAATTAAAGCTGCAGTTAATGCTGGAATTGCCCTCAGCTTGCCCCCCTCAGAGGCTCTTTGGTTGACACTTTTTGGGCCCAGTTTGGGCTGGGTGTCCTTGGAGAGCAGCTCCAGAGAGGCTTTGCTGTGTGTGCCCAGCACAGAGAGCAGCACTGAACAGGGAACAGGCAACTCCAGAGTTACACACTGGGCACTGCAGGGTTTGGAAAAATATAAAAGTTAAAATCAAGGCATCAATAGCACAGATAGCCATCTTCCTAAGCAGATTTTTACTTCCTTTAGTGGCAGCAGAGCAGGGTTGGGTAAGTGCTGGGACGTGTCTCTGAGTGGATCCTGTTCAGAAGTGGGGCTCTTATCTCTGCCATCTCCTCGCCTGGATAGGAGCAGGCTGAGCAAAGCCAAGGTTAGATCCTGCTCAGCTCACAACAGCAGCATGTGGTGCCTTTCAGAGCATGAATGCCAGTTTTTTCCTGCAGGTGCTCTTGTAGTGTGGCCACGGGAGGGAAGCGATAACTGACATCCTTTTCCATTCAATTTGGAGTCAAAGGAGTGTTTGTAATTTAGCAGTTGACTGGCTGAAGCTCAGCCCATATGGTAGCTGTTGTTCAGCAAAGGGTGGGAAAAAAAAGTACAGTACTTAAACTGGAAAGAACAGGCAGTCTGTGCATCAGCTCCAGGCTTCAGGGGGCTCTGGCCCATTTTCATTCATATTTAAATGTGCACCACGTTCACACTGGGGACAGGGACACTGAGCCACATTTCCTAATATTGCAAATCACTGCTTTACTTTAGGGTCTTGTGTGTTACACACAAAGAGGGGAAAAAAAAAAAAAACCAAAACGTGAATGCAGATTTGCATCAGTGTCCCATGAGGAATACTGAACGTTAGAAGCAAAACCAGCTGGAAAATACATAAAGAGCACAACAGACTGCAGTCTGGTTCCTTTTTCAGAATATTTCTCTTCCATTTGCCTTCTGAGAGCAGCTCCAAGAGGCCCTGAAGTCACTGTCTACAGCACATAACTCTGAACACACAGAAAACAAACTACACAGATCATTTAAAATGTATCTGTGAGGTGAAATGTAATTCTGAACGGAAATGTCTGGAGGAAAAAGAAAATCACCTTCTTTCCTTTCAGTCTTTTTAGACAAAGATAGGCTGTTATCAGTATTTCCTTAAAAACATTAAAAGAAGTTAAAAGTGGCAAGTATGTCCTACAGAACAACAAACTGAAAGAATGACATTAAAAATAAAAAACAGTAGAATGATGATTTCAGGTTAGTTTTACCTTGGGGACAGTACTGAAAAGAAATCAATACAAGGTGCAGTGGCACATGCAATTTTGCTGGTCTTTTGACTTGAATTCTACAGCTGTGGAGCTTCTCAAGGGAACAAGGAATAAAGGAGAATGGAAAATGGGAGGGAAGGAGGGAAGGGAGGAAGGAAGGAAAGAGAAAGAAAGAAAGAAAGAAAGAAAGAAAGAAAGAAAGGAAGGAAGGAAGGAAGGAAGGAAGGAAGGAAGGAAGGAAGGACTGATCTCTTTCACACTTGGATTTCACTACTCCAGTCAAGTTCTTAAAACATTTAAATTATCACTGGAGGCTTGGAGCTGACCCATGACTCAAAGGGGAGATGTGGGCACTAAAATTATGATTAGCAATTACAAGTACAGGCCTGGTGAAATGCTGCTGTTCCTGTGCAAACACATCCCAGAGATGGGAGCTTCACAGAAATTGTGTTTGCACATCACTGTACACATCAGCAGCTGCTGTTTCTGACCATTTGCCCTTTAGTATAGGACACAGACCACATCAACAAGCAAAAAAGGACATGTGCCAGCCTAAAATAAAATAAAAAACAGCAAAAAATAACTTCTGCATCCTTCCAACTAGTTCCCAAACCTTCCAGTGTGTGTGTTTTGCAATCCCATGCCAGGAACTGTTTTCTCCTCCTCCTGCATGTGAAAAGCCACACAAACATAACAGGAAATTGTCTCAATATACAGGAGAAATCGTGAAAGTGACTGTAAACAAGCTGCTCTCAGACACACAAATGATGTGAAAACACTGCTCTGATTTGGTTATTTTAATGTTGTTACATGAGGCATTATTAGGCAGTAGAAATAAATACCAATAACACAGAAGACCTGGATTGCTCAAAAGGTAAAATGCACACAAGTCAAGGCATGGAAGGACTGACAAAGGAAAGAGGCTTTCTCTGCTTCAATCCAGCAATAAACCGTGGCAATATTCAGTTCCTCAGACTCTTTGCAGCTCCCACAATCTTGCACCCCCTGCAACACCCTGGATGCCAACATCAAGGTATTTATACCAGAGAAACTGATAGGCACCAGTCAGAGGTATTTTGAAAGAACCATTTGCAAGCAAGCAATTTTGCATCCACTAAAATCCCTGCTGTGTTAAAGGAGAAAACTGTCTTTGTTGGTTCATCTAAAATTGGCCTTTTCTATGAATAAAGGCCATTTGCTGTGGCTAAAGTGATGTGTCTGTACTTTGCAGTGTTTCTGCAATTTAAAAGTTGGTCACTGTGGAAAAGTGTTTCACTTTGCTGTTGTGTTTCAGGCTAATTTATAAAGGTATTCACAGGATTAAAAGAAAACACTGAAGTTAGATCTGAGATAGATGTACATGTGCACACTAGAACATAGAACAGCATAGAACAGGCATGTTGGGAACAAGAAATTATTATTCCAGTTTATATATTCAAGTTTACCTATAATTATCCAAGTTACTGCCTTTAAAAAGTAGTTTTGAGCAGCTAAAAGTTAGCTACACATCTCACAATATTAATATAAGCATTCTGTTATTCCACACTGTATTTCTGCAGGTTTTATTAGCAAGGTCAGGAGTCAACATCAGTGATTTACAGTCTGCAAAAAGGATGATGTCATTGAAATGTGAAGAAGGTCAGAATCCCCAAAGAGAAATTATCTTAACAACAGAGTGAGATCATTCCATACACTTATCTGCTCCAAGGGGCAATAATCAAACAGAGCTACATGTAAAGCCTAAGCTGAGCATTAGCTAAAAGCTACAGAGGCAGGACTTTCCCAAGGTAATACAGCAGAGTGCTGTAGGTTTTGTTCTGAGCTTCACCATGAAAAAGCTTACTCTGCAAGGGTCCCAATCCCGGGTTTTTTTCCCCTTAAACCTTACCTAGGAAATGTTACACACATATGTGAATAAAGGACCCAGTTCCATTTCAAACAGAAGTACTGATACCCACACAGAACTAAATAATGGGGCTCGTTAAAAAAGGAGTTTGCCTTTGACCTTGCATGTAAGGTTTAAAACACAGCTTTTCCCTGCTCTGAAATTCCACAGGCTGCTCAAGATCCCAATCTGCACCAAGAAGAAAACCCCCCACAGGCCCTCAACCAGAAAGAAGACTTTATCTTCCCTGATCTACAAGAGCTACAACACTGGCTAACTAATGTCAGCTACCAAGACAAGAAAATTACACAAGTTTACACTATCTGAGAAAACATCCACATTTTTGTTGTTCTACTTTCTGCAACATCTTCCTATGGATATGAGGGGGTAGAAGTAACTGTGCTGTGGTAAAAAGAAAACCTCTTAACAGAACAGAGAGTGCTGCTAATCATCTGCAGTAGGAATGAGCAATTCATCAAAAATTAAGGAAGTTTTTAAAAATGATGAATTTGTAACCAAGGTCTCTGCTTATTTCAAATAGGTGTCAAGTTGTTAGCTCGCCTCTTTCATCTCAAACAAATATAAATTGCCAAAGTTCAGTGCTTCTGAAGTGAAAAGGATGTCCTATCAGTACATTTAACAAAGAATTGCAATTGTGCTCACACATGAGGGAAGCAGCTTCCTGGACGTGGGTGTTTCATTTAAACTTTTAAGAGGACATCAAAACCCATTTACATGAATATAGATCAGTGCTTCCGCTGGGTGATTTAACTGCATCTTACAGCTGTGGAGAACCATCTTCTCAGCATTCAAAACATCCTTCTTCAAAAGAGGAATTATTAACTTATTCCTTTCTTTTTATACACATCAATAAAACCAGCCCCACCTTTGAACCCCACGTTCTTTTAGCAACAACCCTCATGCTCCTTCTGTTTGCCCAGTCCCAGAACTCCAACCCTTCTGCCTGGCACACATCCCATGACATGCTGAGCTTGGGGTTTGGGGTGGGTGCTCACAGCCAAGCCCACCTGAATCCATCACAGATCCCAGCACAGGAATCCTGAGTTTGTAAAATCAGCTCTCTCCACTACTGACTAAAGTGGGTGTGCTGGAAGAAGGAGCACCATGAGGAAACCATCATCTACAAAACCTGCTGACTCCGGGTGTGTCCTCCAGAACATCAGGACAATTTATTTTTACGGTTTTTTAAACAAACAAAGAAAACCCGAGGCTGTTTCTTTAGCTGAAATGTGAGTGTAGAAAATCAGTTTGGGACTTCTTCCCTGGGTAGCTCAGTGTTTGCTCACTTTGCAGCTCGTCTGTGTGGGTGAAGGCAGTGATGCAGCCCAAGCAGCTGATCTGGGGAATGTGATCCATTAGAGAACCATCCTGCCCTGGGGGAGCCAGCACAGGGGATGTATGGAAGGCTGCAGGAATTAATGCTGCACAGACCGGTAATGACTTCTGATTAGATAATGGAATACATCCCTGAGCAATCAGCACGGGAAAAACACCCCATGTTCTTCCCCCAGCCCCTCCACTGCTCCACGAGTCACAAATTGTGCACTTCACTCCTCCCAGGTACCCATTTTGCTTTTTAAACAAAATACAGCAAAGTCTGTAGTGGTCAGAAACACACTTGCCAAGGCAGAATGAAAAAAAAAAAAAAAAATCCATTTCTTACTGACTTGGTGAGTTCCTGGGATGTTCTCCCCTACTTTTAGATCTCAAGAGAAAAGCAGCATGCTTTTTGGGAGTGCCACTATAAGTCAGTGATGAACACCATCACCAAAAGGTTTCATACAGCAACATCAGAAAAGGAAATATGACACAGCAGAGGAAGCCCCCATCTCTGCCACGAAAATATATCCAGAATTAGTAAGATTTGTAAAATCCATGGAGTAAAAGTAATAGAAAATAAACAAGCTCCCCTTACTTTGCTGCAATTCCAAAAATAAGCTTTTTAGAGTAAAAGAACATAAAACCAACATAGCAAAGTCATGGAAAATATCTTTTGATTTCAAAATTAAAAATGTTGCAAGATTTCAATTTCTTAAGTATCAGGAAATCATTATTTCTGCTAACCTCTTCTGTAACAACTCCATCAACCTTTCCAAAATAATGTTTGTTGTAGCAAAAAGGCCTTTGAACCTACCAAACTCTTGTTTTCTCTTCTACAATCTTACCTCTGGTTGCACAGCTCTCAGAAGTGAAGTTGGCCCATTTATCCAGTAATCATTTTTCTCTCTTCAGCCCTGATAGCTGCTTCATCTACAACAGCATTTATTGTCAACAAAAGCAGAGTGAAAAGCTCATTCAATTACTTTTTTTGCCCTTTCATTACTTATTCAGGATGATTAAATCTCATCTGAAATAATTTCAAATTGATTTTTACATCTGAAATATCAAACACAACAACTTGCCACTTCTCTCCCTTTTGCTGGAGTGCTGAATAATTACATCATGCAAGACTTAAAACATTTAATCTTTCTCTCTGTGAAAAGAAGAATTCACAGGAGCTGGTGAGGGGAGGAGAGCTCCAGTTCAGTTTGCAGTCCCCATCTCATATCCCCTGCCCAGACCCACAGAATCTCAGCCTGAGAACTTCAAGGAAGTGGTGACTTGAGACTTCTCCAGTAAAAGCACAGCACACACCCCCTGGTTTGCTCTGCATCAAACTGGGGGCTAAGGGAGGGCTGCACCATGAGGAAATCTCCATGAAGTGAAATCCAAGGTCTAAACATGAAAATAGAGACAACTTATCCTTAAAGACTTCTCCTGATGAAAAGCAGGAGTAACTCATACATTGAGCAAAGAGGGAATAGCCAAGACTGGCATTTCCCCCCACAACAGCTCAGTATTTTAGCAGATTTATGTCAGCCTCCAGCCTTTCTGCTTTGGATCCTGCAGACTCAGATCAAGAGTTAGATCTGGGGAAAAAGGCAGCTGTTCAGGGACTATTAGCAGCTCTTTGTTTTATAAAGTGACCAATGTTTCCAAAGGATGCAACATCTTTTCTTTTTCAATAAGGATTTTGCAAGAGGCTTATCTGCAATGAAAAAAACACACCACCAATTTATAAAAAGTATTACAAAAGTCATTTTTACAGTTACAGTAAGAGACCACAACACAGACATTAAGAGTCTGTCCCTCAAAACCACAGGTCTTTCATTTACTTAGTGGTTTGGGATTTTTTGTTTGTTGTTTTTAAAGTAAAATACTATATTTGGGGGTTCTTGTATGCATTTGTTTTTTCTGCCATCATGGTGAAGCTGCAAACATTTTCATGTTTTTCTCTAATTTGGTGCCAACATCGAGCTGGAAGCTTTTTTTTTTTTTTTTTTTTGATGAAAACTGTGATTCTGATGAAATACAAGACCTGTGGTTTTTAGGAAAAACAAAGTATCACAAGATTTGTCATAAAAACACAGGGTTGGCAACACTACCAATCTTATGTACAGTAGCCTGCTAATTATAGGTGCATTCACAAGCCTGCAGACATATTTCTGCTCTCCAGTAACAAACCTGGGAAGAAAGAAGGCACAGCAACAATTATGACAGATACCTGCCACTTTTTAAGTCAAGAGCAAAATGAAAGTGGCACCAAACCCAGATCCTCATCTGGCAGAAATCAAACAGGATTCAATTGCAGTCACATAAACAACAAATTACACAAAATGAGATCCTGGTCCTCTCTAAGCTCTAAAAACTGAAGGCTCAGCTGTGTTACAAAAGGCACTTCCAGGTAATGGGCAGCAAAGAGAGGGATATAAATTCCTTTGTAAGTCCAGGGGGTCCCTCTGCCACACCAAGGCCAGAGCCACAGCAGCCCATGGCTGCACTGACACTGCACTGATGATTTTCATATTCTTCAGTGACTCTGTCCAGAAACTTCCTTCACTGAACAGCTCCTTTGTGCCTTACAAGCTGAGGTTTGAGTTAATATCCACCTCCAGCCCTTCTGGCCCCTGTTTTCCTGTGGCTGCCTGCTCCCAGGACACTCTGTGGGTTAGCACAACCCCACAGCATGGACAAACGTGGCTCTTTGATTGTCCAAAAATGATTCACACACAATGTGACAACGACATTGCTCAAATCCAAACTCCTAATACCAGTACTAAATCTTTATACACAAAAGAAGGGAACCTTTCAGACACATTTAGAAGATGCAGCTGGTTGAATTTTTTTTTTTTTTAGTTACCTATGAAGAAATGCATAGCTTAATTCCTTCTGACCAGGGAAATGTGTTGCCTGCAAGCTCCAGAGCAAAAGCAGAGCTCAGCTTGTCAGCCACCAACTCTTTGTCCACACAGTTAAGTAGCTGTGACACTGTGATGTTAATCACAGTTTTAGTATTTTCCTCTTTGGCTTGGAAGAAATGATGCTGATAAGCTCAAGTGACAGCTACCAGAGAGCAGGATGGTAACTGTACTTGCATTTTCTACAGCCCAAACTCTGCCAGTCCAGGAGAGCAGAGGCTTCTCCATGTGCTTTGGGCTGCTCAACCACGAATCACAAGAACAAAAGAATAATTAAGGTATAGAATATTTACAGAATATACAGAATAAAGAGTAATTACAGTATTCTCTTACTTGAGAAAGAGTAAGCTCTGTAATTTTATGAAGTTGGGCCTCCCACCTTCATGCAGCCTCAGAACTGCATCCCCAGCGGATCTCACACCACCAGCCCTGAAAAATATTCTCCCATTCAGTTCTTCAGGCTCCACCTGTCCCAGCAATAAGATTCAGCAGAAGCTATGATTCACTGGGAGGTTCTGGCAGAAAAGGGTTTACAAGGTTATTTAGAGCTGCTTTCTGTAGTCAGTGAACTGGTACCCAGCAGGGAATTGCTGCTGCTGGGAATGCACAGCTCCCTTCCACTGTGCTCCCTGAAATGATGAGCCTGCCAGAGCCTTTTTATTGAAATTACAGGACAGCAAAGGAGACAGAGGCTTGTTTCTTCACACTGTCCTTTGCAGAAGGGGTGCTCTGACTGGGAATACACTCTGCCTGTCAAGGCAGCCTATCTTCCATGGAGCACACTTGCACACTATCTATTATTGAACACTTGTAGAGCACAAAGCAATCCCATTAGGCAATGAAAACAGTTCCTATAAAGGCATCTATGCAAGTGTGATGGGGTTTTTTTTCCACAACATTTTTACATTTCTCTTCCAGCCTTCCCCTTTCACACCAGCTGCAGTCGAACTACTCTCTGGCCTTGATGCTTACAATGTTGGATGTGATAGGAACAGACTAGACATTGTTTTAACACAGGAAGGTTAATTTAAAATAACCTTCCTAAGCTGTTCATACTGCAAGACAGCAACATTACAAGGAGAAGACATGGATTCATAAATAGGATCAGCTTTCAATCCTCAGAGCAGTGGTGGCAGCACTTGTGATGAACATTCTGTGCCGAGTCTCCAGGGGAAGCGCAGCTTCAGCTGCTGCTCACACAGCTCCTTCTGTCAGTCACTCACAGCAGCAATGCCAGCTTCTCCTTCTGAAGAGCCCTGCTCCTGATCTCCTAAAGGTAAACACTGCCACGACAAGAGATGAAAGGCAGAAAATGCTCCATAGCCTGCCTGCTACTCTATTTCAGCACCAGTGGGTTTTTGATGTGTCTGTATCCCCCAGCAAATGAACCAGCCTTTGAAACCGGGTGGATTGTTATAAAATCATCATTTAAAGGAGCCTTAGAAAGATTTAGGAAAAAAACCCCAGGACTTACAGTCTCACACATGTATTAGAGGCAACCAAAAATCACTGCTGAAAGGCTGTATTGGTCCCACCATAAAAATTTTCTGAGGGATTTTTGTCATGTCAGTCTCTACTCCCACATGAGCGACCTTGACTCTGCATCCTCCACTTTGAACAAAGCAGGAATAACATCTCAAGAGTACTCAGAAGAGAAGTTTAGCCAAAAAGTTACACTGCCTCCAGATGCAGCAAAGGATTAGGATTCCTGAAGCTGTCATGGACTTTGTCAAGGCCTTTTAAGGCATAATTAAATCTGCCTCTTCCTCATAATCAACCTTCTTAGAGGTCCACAAAGACAGCATTTAGGCAGCCCTGCATGATGGCCACTCCAAACTATTTTCTCGAATCCTACAATAGAAAGACCACTGAATATTCTCTTTTCCAAGTGCCATAAAAACATCATACTGAGCTGACAAGGCCAGGGATCATTTTGGACTACCCCTCTGAAAAGCCTGTTGCTTATTCCACAGCCACCTTTTCAGGTTAACACTGTGGGCTTTTTCTTCTATTTTAAGCAAGTTATAATCCAGAATTACAGTTTTCATGAAAATATGGCAAAGGGGACAATGAAATATAAACTGTCATGGAACCATCACTAAAGCCCAGAGGTTTCTTAAGGCTTTTCTCTAACTCTGAGGCCTCCGCCATAGCAAAAAAAAAAAGACAAAATATTCCAGGGTAGCAGTTCACATGGCATAAATCATTCAGAATGATACAACAGTGATTTATTCATTACCTTACTTATTACAATGTAAAAGAACCATATGAAAACTTGGGGAAAATGCTCTCTACAGATGGGAAAAAGCCAGCACTGAACTGGTGGTGATGATCAATCTGCTTCCCATTTGTAATTCCACCTGAGAAGATGCAGATTTTAGCTGTGCTCTGTGGCCACATCACAGAAAAAATACTGTAACAGTACTGAATTCCCCTCCTCCTCAGGGGGTGGCAAACCTGTGTGAGCAGGTAGGAAATGCAGGGCTCCTGACTAAAGTTTTATTTTTGCTGCCTGGCCAAATTATTGTTTATTGTTACCCTTTTACACCAGCAGCTTTTCTGGGGAGGAAACAAAATGCATCCAGATATCTCACTGGAGAACAGTGAGAGACACATCCCTTTGTAAGGGTGAAGGACAAGGCTTTTACAAGGCCATGAAAAATACTAAAAGGAAAACACTACTGAATTTTGCATTTCTTTTTTTTTTTCCCTTTTTGTTCAAATTCCAGAATCAGCAGATCTTCACAAAGATAAGTAGCTTTAGTAAAAAGAAGTAAGATGATAATAAAAATATTCCTCTAAAGAATTGGTGGGGTGTTACACAGCTGGATCTTTGGTAACATAGGAAATGAAGGAGGAGAGATGAGGGGAAGAAAGGATAAATTAACAACAAACAAACAAATAAATAAATAATAAAGATCCTGTAGGAGAACAGCATCTGTTGAAACAGAAAATCTCTGTCACACAGCCCAAACCACACTATTTCATGGTATCTATTTTTTCCTCCTGTTAGTCATGGTTTGCAGGAGTTTTATAACCACAGAATGATACAGCTGTAAAAAAACAATGCCCCCCAACCTTTTCAGTTTATTAATAGATGCTGTAAAAATAAATATTAATTTTTATCTTATCTACTTTTGAGTAGATCCCAAGTAGCACAAAGCAAATCAAAAAGCACACACTCACAACAGAGGATATGACTAAGCCACATCAAGTAGATAAGAAACCAAACTTCAGGCACGCTGCTAAATCAAATTGGTATTTACATGTAAATATTTTATCTTGCACATAAACTATTTGTCTCAACACCACTAAGATCAGTGAGGCCTACACAGACAACTCATGTTAGCACTGTAAGTATTTTCCTCCTCAGGGCTGCACTGAAGCAGCACATCACAGATACTGCAAATTTGAGGAGTAAAACTGCAAACTGGTGTAGAAGAGCACAATAAGAGAAGTACACACTCTTTATCATTATCCCAACATATCTATGTGTGGTTTAAAGTAAGAGACTCTACTCCAAGGACCAACTTCAAAACATTTATGAATACCAAAGGGCTAAGTGCCAACATTATAACAGGTACTAAAAAAGCCTTTATCCCTGTTTTCCTGACTGTCCCTATCCAGCACATGATGCAACAAAGAAAACTACACTCTCTTGCCTAGTTTCAGCTCTTGGGTTTTCACAGGCAGTCTGGTATGAGCCAGAACCGAAATGAATCAGAAGCTATGTGAGAATTCAAACTACGCATTAAAAAAAAGTGGTGCTGACAAAATAATCCAGCTCATTCACATGCTCTCCTCCACATGCTCTTCTGCTTCTGCTTCCAAAGGACACTAGGAAGAAGCACAGACAAGTTTATACAGCATTCTGAACCAAACTGAAGTAAGGAAGGAGAAACCCTAACAGAAGAAGCAAAACTATCAGACACCTTGCCTAAAGAATTTAGGTTGGTAAGATCAGGGCCAGGAGAAAAGTCACTCAAGTTCCCAACTTGAGTTCTGCTGCCAAGTCACACTGTGGGAGGTTTTAAGCAGACCTACAAGCTTCTAGTCCCATCTGTAAATGGCACTTGTCTGGCACTAGGTTTAAAAATGAAAAAGCCTTTCAGACAGATATATTTGAGGAAGCCCTCTCTAATCGAGAGCACTGTTTTACTTCCAGACTTTTCAAGTACAATTCAGTTCACTTCCTGCGTTAAGTATGGCAGGAAAATTGATGTCCAGTTTTTCATTTATACTGGAGATACTCACCCCCCTCACTCAGTCTGTGGAAACTGAGCTTTTTAGTAAGGTGTGTTCTGAGGAGGGGAAAAAAAGACAAATTTTGCTCATGTTTTTGCACTGCTCAGTCTTCCACACGTGCTACTTTTGCCCTCTGAATTAAAGAAGATATATTACTGCTTTAGATAACTGCTTACATGAGGAATGGAGTAAAACAAACAGTTCAGAAATTCCTAATAGGCTTACATCTATTTGCACATTGGTAACTATGGAAAGTATGGGTAAGAAACAAATACATTATAGAAATTAATTTAAAAAACAGTCAAAACCATTAAAGAGCTAAATTCAGTGCAGGGTTTATTTGCAAGAAGCTAGCTAACCAGCTCTTACTGTAACTACATGGGACAAATCAGAAAGAAACAAACCAAATTAGGAGCTCCTAATCCTTGTGACAGGACGTTGAATAGGACATTCGATTTTAAAAATTAAGACAAATTGCAATGCATATGCCTCTATTTTATTTCAATAAATAAACTATCTTCTCTGTACAAAAGTTGGAAAGGCTTAAGTTTATTAAAACATAAGCCACAGACGAAGCATGTAAGAAAAACGGTATCAAAGAACAAAGTTCCAGATGAAATTTTGCATCTGCTGCATATAAAATACTCCACCTGCCCTTAGCTGAGTCAGGAGAGGAAGGAGGCACACACAGCTACTTATTTCTGCTGAGAGTTCTTTGCTTCTCAGCGTGCTCCACGATTTTCTCTTCCACATAGAGCCCCTTTCTCTTCCTCACTGCGTTCATGTACTTGCGGGCCTGGTTCTCTGAGTCTGCCTTCTCCCCAAAGTGCAAATATTCCTCCTCGGTCGTTGGCACCCAGAAGGGGTCACTGGAAATGATCTACAAAAAAGAAACAAACAAACAAACAAACAAACAAACAAAAAAAAAAGAGTGAAGAAAAAGGTTTATTAGAAAAAAGGTTTATCTCAAGTAATCAGCTGCTGGAGCAGAGAAACGAAAGCAGAGCAGATTAAGTTGTCTGGAAAGCCTGCAGCCAGCTATTGAAGCAGAAAACAAGAGTTTACACACACCCTTCTGCAGCTCTTGCCCTAAGAAACCCACAATAACTTCTTAAATTCAGCTGCAATTATCTGCATAGGTTTTTTTTTAAAAGCAATTTTAATTGCCCATCAGCAAACAGCGCCAAATAATGTTTGGAAAATTGTCCATTTTCAAGTAGGAACTCCTTATTTAGAATATTATTTCACTGCAATTTTATTAGAATTTATCAGAACTGAAGTTTTATGCTCATTTCTGTGCCCTGTGTTTTCCAATCTCAATCTGGAGTTGGACAGATGGTTTAAAAATCACTCTCTCTGGTTCTAGCACATTTAGCAGAGCTGTTCTTGCAGGTTTTTTAGCCCTCCTCTAGAACAGATTTTAGATCAAACATGATCAGAGAATAACTGGACATGCCTTTATTCCCAGTTCATCCTGTATACCCCACACTTCTGGGACTACCACAGAGGGTATTACAAAGAACCCTAAATATGAACATTTAGGAAGGGATGACATTTACCATATTGTGTTACACAGATTCTACTACAAAGTTCAAAAATAAACTTATTTTGCAGATTTCCTCACAAGATGCAGTTACAGGTCATGTATTTTACACAGTATCCATTTCTTAAACAAAATCCTCATGGAAAAAGCAGTACAGACAAGTATTAGTTACTGCAAGAATCAGGATACTTGTAACAACTGAGCATATTACTCTATAATAACTTCTGAAATATTAGCACTCTTAAGTGACAAGGAGAGAACAAATTTCCCTAAACTCCCAATTTTAGCTTGCTGTTATAAACTTCTTCTACTGTTACAAACTCTTTTTTCTGACAAATCCTTTCAATTGCCATATGCTACTTCAACCTAAGACAAAATTTCTTAAAGCTCAGGTTACACAAAGTAGCAAGAAGAGGAATTAAAAAATCCTGACTGAAGATGGACAATTTTCCCCAGAAACATTGACAGTTGTGGAGTCCTAATTTAATACCTCATCTTAAATAACTCTTAACACAACCACACAAATTACACTTTATGGGGAGTTAGGAGAATGACCATGGCAACACTGGAGGTTCAATATTGCAAAAATGGGATGTAAAGCTAAACCAACAAAACCAGTTCTAGTTTGCTACAGTTAAGCACATGCATAGTCTTGTTAAATTAAGTGGGTATTACCCGTGCTGAAAGTGACAGCCAATCTCAGTTATTTACATGGGAAATGACTATGCACAGGGTTTGTCTGGCTGAAAACCAAAAGCAAGTAGAGCTCAGAAATAAACAGTCTGAAACTCAGCTCTCCACATTTTTTCTGTGTTTATTTTCACCTTAAACGTAAGGACTGTCTAACCACAGAAGAATCTGCTTCAACAGGAGTCATACCCACTCTGATGTTTGGCACAGGGCCTTACAACCAATGCACAGAAACTTAAAGGTGATTCCTTGACAGCTTACATCAATAAAAACAGAAGGTGAGTTTTCAAACTCTATGAGAGTTTGAAAGTTTTACTGTTACTTTGTGCACTAGAAACACAGAAAAAGGGCAGTGAAGATTTCACGTTGGCTTGATGAAGATGCAGTGATGTTTGTCCTGAAAATCTTAGTGATGTAAAGCTACCAGGGACTTCCCCTTTCATGATCTGCCTGAAGAGATGAACAAACAAAAATTTCCAGGTCCAAGAACACATGGAGAAGAAAAGGTGATTTGTGCTCAGTGGATTTGCTTCAGACTGTGCTGCTGTGGGAGGTTATACAGCTACGAACTGATAAGTTAAAAACTGTTACTTTGTCCTTTGATGACATTTTTTTTTTACACTGGCAAGAAATGTAGCACCCAGAAATTATGCCCAGAGAGAAGCAGTGAGACAGTGGTTCTTGAAGAATCAATTTAACAGAGGAGTCCAAAAGTATACAGAATTGAAGTTACAGATCTAATCTACCTGTAAATATTTAGATACTGTAGTGATGGATGTTTAAGAAAATCCCCAGGTTTGACAGACTGGCTCTTTCAACAATTCATGAAAGACTTGCTCTACTGAAGTTTTGCTCTGGGTATTTCTTCCACTGACAAGAATTCTTTATGCTTCAAGAGGTTTCAGTAAAGTCAGCATAACAGCAGGTTTGAAAGTATGTGCTATTTAGTATTTATTAGCCAGCAAAGGTAACCCTACTGCAGCACAGGGTTACAGAACCCTGAGTGAACCTTGTGCTGCTACACATGCTGAGCAGTGCTGTAAAGAGGTTAATTAGGTTTCAAACAACTACCTGAGGAGCTAGCTTGGCTTCTCAACCTGTTTAAATAATTCAGCCACTACACACTGCTTCTAGAGCAAGATCTGGTGGCAGGAGAGAATTTGTTAGAGGACCACACCTACCTAAAGGTGATACCAGCAGATACATGACAAAGGATGAATTAATCAGCACACGTGGTAAGCAATGGGAGAGAGGAAGCTGGAACTGCTGAGCCAGCTGGAACCTGGGCCATCACCTGTTCATCTCCTCTAAGAAATCACTGTAACCCTGTTATGACACACAGGGTCATACTGACACAGTGACCCCAACAAAAAAGTGGGAAGTTATTCTTTTTTGAAAGTTCTGATTCTGTGAGTGAAGGCAAAGGCACAAACTACACTGCTGCTCTTATTTGCATCAAATTAATGAACCAAATGCTTATAGCAGGTGGCATCCATCACTCCCCATGCTCTGTTCATACAGCCCAAGCAAGCAAAGGGAGCACAGTCCCAAAGCATTGTCATCAATTTCCTTACAATGGGAACTGTCAGAATGGTGGGTCTGGGTTTCCTGGAATCAGAACTAAGAAGCTCTCTAGATCCTAAGCTATTGTTTATATTCATGGGGAACACATAGGGATGGATCTGGAATTTGTAACAGAAATTGAGTTTTTGTCTGGATAAAGCCCTCAGTGATGAATTAGAGTCTAAATGGACCATTCCCTTCTGGAAGATGATATAGTTATTTCACAGAGGGCATTTACAGTGCATCCTGAAAGATCCACAGGATCAAAGCAGAAAAGACACCCAGAAATATTATTTATTCTATGTCACATGCCACTTGTAATTTAAAATTATTTAAATGTTTCCATATACTAATGTGTCAGGACAAAACTCAAACATAGAGCCTAAGACTCCTCTTAAAACCAGAAACGTGATAGCATCACGACAACACTTTTTCAAAAAGTCATATTCCTAAACAAACTTCAATCAAAAGAGAACTGGACATTCAAAATAATACACCTTCCACAGATGAAAAATCTTTAAGTGACAGAAGCAATTCAGATAACCTTCTATCAAAATCTGCCTCTCTCTCTGCCTGTGTGTTGTGTGTCTGGGCACCACTGAGCAGGGGGGACAAGAAAACAAAACCAAACCTTATGTCCCAACTATAACAGACAGAAGATGTCAAGAGGCACCAATATTAGAAGTAAGACTCCATAAAACCAATGATACTATGGTATTGTCAGCATTGTGATAAAGTACATTTTTAAATACCACCATAGTGTGTGTGAGGTGGTAACTGGAAAATTCAGCACACCTTTTCTCCAGGAACCTTTCTAGGACTTGGGAACTTTTCTGTGTAACAGCAGGAGCCACCCAGTGGCCTCTGCTTCTTTATTACTCAACACCAGAATTCTGTGATAGGGACAACATCAGCCTTAACTGCAAACAGCCCAGCACACACACAATTAATTCTATACATCTGCAAGGCTCTTCTGAAAGACATTTCTTTTAAAAAGTGAACTATAAATCAAGATCTGTGCAGTGGGTCACTGCACCAACATTTATTCTAGCAGAAAACAAGCATTTTCTTTAAATGAGGCCATATAAAATGCAACCCAGGGAAATGAATCAGGGCACAGCAGCTGATACAGTTCTTAAATTTGTTATTGCAAACACAATGCCTAAGTGATGGAAATGTTCCTATTAAAGGAACAATGAAATTAAGGAACATTTTAAATTAATCTTCATTGATTTACTTTCTAGAAGTCTTGGGTGATATATTTGTTTAAAGTATGACTATAAGCACACCCATAGAACTCCATTATGCTTGAAAGAAAAATAAGAGCCCAGTCAAATCCATGAAGTGTGTCCCACTGCTCTCTGCAGAACTACGAGCCCACTCTAGGTATAAATAAAACACTGCTTATAATGTAGTCAGCTGGGATTAGGTATTTCAAAAGAAGCAAATAGATTACTTCAAATATTGTAAGTGAAGGGTATCCTTTAGAAGAAGAAACCATTCTAAAGCAAGGTATTTCATTAAATGTAACAACTATTCAACACACCCAAACAATGAAGTCTCGTAAGACTTGTTTAGTAAGAGCATGCAGAGTAGCACAGGGAAAACAGATGTCACTCTCTTTTAGCCTAACAACTACACATTAATTATTCAAGCTATAAATACTTGTATCTTTATGAGAGGCATAATCTGAATACCTGTAACAATAATCAATAAAAACAGAAATACTATGAGCATACTCTGTTAATACTGATAGATGACAGAGTGTGTATTAATCCTGCAAATGATTATGGAAGCTAATCAAGCTTTTCAGTTAGACATGAGTTAGAGCAGACCACTTGGAATTCAAGAGGACTTGGAATTTTAAGCCTTAATTTGAGGATGATTTATTATTTGCATTTCAGTGTCACCCAGACAGCTCCAACAGTGATCCTGGTCCCATTGTCTAGTGTATTTCACAAAATGATGGTAAGAAACAGTTTCTGCCTAAGGCAGCCTAATTATGCAAAACAAGGTTAAGAGAAGCATCAAAAACAAGCAGAAGGGATCTGCCTGGTTCAACCAAAAGGTCAGGCAGATTTGGGAACACAGCCATGCTCCTAGCAGCATTTCCCTACTGGTCCTTATTGTCTGATGAAGACAGAAAATTTCTTTTGAGCCAAATATCAACAGTGTGGAAAATGCTGGACCATGAATAGAAAGAGCAGTCTTACACTGTCTGATGGAGATTTTAAGACCAGCAAGCAACATTATGGACTTTGTGAACTGCTTAATAAGAAATCCCAAGAAAAACTAAATTCAGTTTAACTGGGCACTACCACCAGCAGGCATCAGCATGCCAGGAAAAACATTATGCCAGGAGTTCTTTTACCTGTTGAAAAAAAAAATATTAAAAAAAATCAAAAGAACTATTATGCATAATTTCAAAGATTATACAGGCTCCACTGGATCAGAATCCTTTCCACTTTTGAAAACTTGATGGCAGAAAGATATTTCAAGAGCATTTACAGTTCAAGTGGTGTCCACCACCTAGTAATGACAATGACACAGACTGTGCAACTTTAAAAAGTACAGTGGATATGCTCAGCTGAGATGCCTGAAGTGGCCCTGAGAAACAAAAGGTTTCAGGGTAAACTTACCATCAGGTAAAACAGCAGAACCTTGCAGAGGTGTATGTGAATAGTTACCTGCTGTTTTTCAAGAAAGCCATAAGTAACATGCTGGGTAATGCTGCACAAGTGGTTCTGCATTGAGCACACCAAATTTAAGGCCACTTGGGCACTGGCAGTGTGCTTCCAGATCAGGTAATACCCTACATGGATGTACTGGGTGTCCAGATACCCTGCAAGTAAAAGGAGCATCAAAAGGCATCCTGTAATTCAGAGCTTCCATTCACAATATATAACGGGGAGTGCCAAAGCCTTAAAATGCCTGGTTAGATACAAGAACTCCTCTTCCAAATGAACATTTACACATTTAGTTATAAAATAAACTCATAAAAGTTTATTTTGGCTCAGGAACATCATCCTTGTTTGTGTCTCAAACAGTGGCAGCTAAGCTTTAGCCTTGACTTCAGCCAGAAGCTGCAAAGAAGAATCTGGAAATTAAAAAAGGAGATGTGTGGCTCTACTGCTGCATTTTTTCCTATTACTTAACAAACATGTATTGAGAAAGAGAAAAAAAGCCACACCCCCTCCCACTTTTATTTACTGTTTCAATTAGCTTCAGATGTCCTTGCCAAAACAATGAGCTTTTCATATTTGAAAGGTTCCAGGTTACTCCTGGAATTCATTTACGTGCCTAAACTGTCACTGGTGCAATAATGTATGTAAAGTTACAGTTCAAGCCCAGAATAGATTCTCATTACCTCAGCCTGCTTCCTGTTTAATGCAAGCCTAACAATCTCATCCAGCAACTTCTATATAAAGCCCCATCTTCGAGCTGTAAAATGACTTATAAAATTCGAAAGGCATGAATTAAAATTCAGAATATAAAACTTCCACATTCAGAAGCCTCATATTCCTGGCAATTATTACACACAGTCCTTTTCTTACCTTTCTCCAGAGCCCTGAGGCACATTCTAGGCACTATTCTACTTAAAAGGGATAATGAAAAAGAATTCTGATTAAGTGTGTTTACAGTTCACTCATGCCCTCTCAAGAATAAAAGTGTGTTTAATAGCCAATCTTCATGCAATTTCAAAGATGTGATTTAACAGGAATACTACACATTTCACAACTTTACAACTAGTAGATGTCTTTGACAATTCCTGCTGAAAATTCAGTCAGCATCTGAATACAGCCACATGCATTTTCTTTTTTACTTATAACACAGATTTCCCAAATGGGATGAGAGTTCCATTATTCTAAGGATTGTGCAATCACAAATACCTTCTTGTTCAAAACCCTTATGATTAAGGTAAAGTAACATGACAGAGTAAAAGAACTAACCACAAAGAACTGAGAGCAAAGGAAACAGGCTCAAACAAAAGCATGCATTAACTGAAGGTGTATTATTAATTGAATTATGATAATGAGCTGAGCACATTGAGAAAACCCCAGCAGCACAGAGTTTAAACTGGTCCATTAGAGAGTGTGAAATTAAAGCAGCAGCCACACACTCTAACACAGGGAACTGGTAGGTTGGGGCTGTTTTGTGGTTTTGGTATTTCTCCCATTCCCCAAACAAGTTTACCAGAGAACTCATGAGAAAGGGCACATAAATTCACAAAAACACATTTATAAAGAATCTGTTTCATTTATGAAACACTTACTTTCTGTTGAAATAAAAAAGCATCCCATCTAAACAAAACACAAATACATTTCTGAACAGCATACCTACAATAAGAAATAATATAAGGCTACTTTTTTCCTCATTTCAAAAAGGAATTAATCAAATGTCTTGACCAAAACTTAACCTTTTTTTTGCTTATTATTCCAGTCTGCCACATCTACAGGAAATAGATCACCAAAACAGATGGAGTGAATAGATATTTTTACCTCCCAGTGGCTGAACACCAGCTGTGGACTGGCCAGGCCACTGGTTCTCTTCCTGATTTCATCAGCAAAGCCGAAGCTTTCTGCTACTGGCAGGACTGCCTTAATAATAAACACGTCTGTCCCCTCTTTCATCTCCTCCTGGAGCACTCTGCCCTCCCTTTTGGACAGCACAGCATACACACGACCTGCAGAGACACAATTCTCATCAGCTTATTCATATCTCACCAGCATACTCACATCCTGCACCACAAAGAGAAACACAGCAATACTAGTGCAGGAAGTTTCAGCTTAAAGTAAAACATGTTTAACTTTTTTGGCTAAAATTTGTTGTAAGTCAATGAGTTAAGTGGACACAGCAAATTCAAACAAACAACACATTCTGCCCATTCAGTGTGCAGAACCATCTGAGAAACACTGAACACATTATTAGAGCTGTATGAACCCATCTAGATCCACTTTATATAATCATATGACTGTACATACTGTTTTAAAAAGGCACTCTGGCAGATTATGTGCCTAGCTTGCTTTTTATTTTCTTACAACCAAATATTTGAGAAACATTACTAGGAAATATTATTGTGTTTTAGGAATTGTATCTTAGCTACTGTTAGAAATTTGCTTGGATCACCATATCCATACATGGTACTTGTCCCAGATAGTTCAATGCTATTCTAACCAGAAAAAACTAGTTTATCTGAAATACTACATATATATTATATTTAATAAATTCAATTTGGTAATAAATTCAGTCTTAAGTTAGTCATGGTTAATTTCCTTTCCCAAGTTAGTTTTCAATCTATTGAAATACAGTGTATATGTCATGAAAGTAGATGTGAAAATGACCACGTTTGACTTTAGAGTATGTTTTTAGAGGTATTTTACAGACATAACCTAACAAATGTATTTGTGTTGATCAAGGTAATAAGCACACAAGAAAAACACTTAAAAACACTGTGTTCCACTCTCCTTGTTTCTCTCCTCTGCTTCAATTCAGTTTATTTTCATGGTCAGAAAAGTCTGATGGACAAAGCTTTATATTTTAAGAACACAGAAGAGCTCACTTTCCCAGAAGCTTACATCTTAGAAATGAGCAGATCAATATGGAGCTCTATAAAACTTCACAGGGTATCAATGTATGGAACGCCAAAGGAGAGAATGAAGATACAAAAGTCAGTGGTTTGGCACATGTCAACTGCCAAGCCTGACTGGATAGAAGGTCTGCTTTTCACTTCTCCTAATGAGGATGCAATTTATTAGCTTAAGTTGCCACAATAAAAATTAAACTCATGAATTTGTAATGAACTAAGTGCATGGCTATTAAACACAATTCACATTCATTAGACTGGACTAATTTGCTTGTGTGTCTGAGTCCTACATTACACCCATTAAAAAAAATATATATATATGCATTAGAAAGCCATCTTTCCATTTGGGCTTATGGCACAATTAATGAGCCAATGCATGTTTATTACTTCACTGTAAACAATCATGCTTTTTGGGTAGTATTTTGAAAAACACCAATTTATAGGGGGGTTTTTGAGGTTTAAAAAATGGCATCTTGCTTATAAATGCTTTAAAAACTGCTCATCTTGCTTGATGAACAGACCCAGAAGTACTGTGTCAATGTGCTTCTGGAACAGCAACATGGAACAGTACAAAGCCCAGCTTTGACAGCTATTAGTAATGCTGCACATTAGAAAAGAGTCTGAAGTGCCAAAGTTCCATGTCAGAGTAGGTGATGCTCAGGGTAATGTGCCAAGAAGCTCCTGGCAGCACACCCTTAACCAGGCCTGCTGCAGGGTACCTCCAGCAAAGAACAGGATCATGCACAAAACAGTTGCTCACTCTGTGAGGCATTTTCTTTTCATCACAGACAATTGCAATTTTTGGCCTTTGGACTGCTATCATTATGTTTGTGTGCACAGCAGCCGAGTTTTTTTTACAGGAACCAAATAATTATTGTAGGTGGGATATACTGTAATTTCTGTCATGATTAGCAGTCAAAGTAACACTGCTGATCGTTTAAATGCATTGCAAGTTGGTTTCAAAGAAAATCTTGGTGCATTGGATCAGATTCAGCGTGCAAGCAACTTCCATGGAAAACTCCAAGAACAAACACAGTGAAGTGGTGTCATAAGTAGGTCATAAAAACAAGTTTAAGTAGGTGCAAGTGGTAAGGTAATATAAATGACACCATTTGGCATGCACTGGGTTGAGCAACTTGCATACCAGAAGGATACAGATGCTACTTAGAAACACAAATTTACCAACTGGACTGCAACAATAATTTAATTTTCCTTTTCCTGATTTTATTTCTGTATTATTGTATTAAAATATCTTGATATGGCATTTGCTGAGATCCTGCACTCCCTCTACAAACAGGACAGGTTTCCATCTCTTCATGGAACTAATGCTTAAGTATGAGGCACAGGATTGATATTCATGGTTACTGAAGCTGGTCTTACAAAAACTTCATAAAAAGGCAACATTTTGTATCTTGCACTTCAAAAAGGTGCAGCATTGCTGTTTATGCCTATGGTTCAGATAAGCAAGAAGAATGCTAAATTCTCATTCAGAATGGTATAAATGCTACTGGAGAGCTACAGAAGACTCCTGACAAAGCCTTTAATGAAGTTATACCTTCTGATTCAGACTCGTTTATCAAACCTCACCTAGGAGATCAGAAAGCAAATTCTTGGCAAAGGTTTCTTGTCCCAGTCTTACCTAAAACCTCTGCAGTAGCCATGATTTCACAGGTGTACATTGCTGCCATGAGCCTCTGTGGTTTTGCTTGCAAAGCATAACGACAGGCTTCCTTCATGGTGGCAATCAGCTGTCCCGAGAAAGGGCCATAACAATCTGCAACTAATAATTCTCCTTTGTGTTTACTCATCTTCTCAGGTGAGTCTGTACCACTTGGGTTCCTGTCCTGGTGTTCATTTGCACTGGGACCTTCAGCACTGCTTGCTGGAGAATTATCTTCATTTTGCTGATGTTCTGTGGCATCAATTTCCCCTGAATCCTGACTCCTATTTGACAGTGCATCTCCTGCTTTATTTATTTCCCATTTTTCCACTGAGAAACAAACACCCATGAGAGGCTCTTCACACATGGGACCTGAAAGCGTAGCCAGCTGAAACCCACTCACTATGCTGTTGTCAAAGTCTCTGTATTTACCTACTTCCTTCACAGAGTTCCCAAGGCACTGCCACACAGACCTCTTATAGCCCCCAAAATTATGTAACAAAATATTGGGCCCACATTTCCGTGGTCCAAATGACCAGATCTGATCAACAGCATTTCTCCACTTCCTCCCCTGAAGATTTTTCTCCAACTTTTGTTTGAACTCTTTGATTCTATCCAGAGTCTTCTGGTTTATCTCATGTGTTTTTTTATCTTCATTCAGAGATGTGTTGAGTTGCTCCATAGTTCGAATCAAGTCATTGTTTTCTTCAAGAAGTCGAGTGACCTCCTCAGGAAGTGGCATTGCTCTTACACTGAGAGTAGCTTGCTTATTTGGAGTGTTCATTGTAACAAGCCCATCTGAATCAACCTGAACTCCTTCAGGAATTTTATTTTGGTCTTCTTTTGTTTGGTGTATGACAGCAACTTTCTGCTGTTTTCCTATTTCTTCATTCACCATATCGACTTTGGGAGGTCTTGTTATCGTCTCTCGGAAGGGTATAATAGGAGCAGACACACTAATCTGCACCTTTGCAAACCTGCAAAATAATGGTTGAGAATTAGTTTAAAATCTTGAAACTAGTTTTAAACTTGGGGGTGGGATGTAGGGCAACGGCCTTAACATGGAACAGATGTTCACAAAGAAACCTGATTGCAACACAGATGACTAGGTAATGCTTTTCAAACTCAAATTTTATGTACTTCAAAAAAGAAGCACTGCCTTTTATGTCTTCAGAAATATTTGGAAAGGAACTCAAGAAAATAAAAGCACAAGCATTGCTATGCCTCTGCATAAATCACTGGTTCACCCACATCTTGGAAACTGTGTACTGCTGTGCTCTGCCCTCAAATGAAACAGAACTAGAAAAAAACAGAATAAAGATGATGAAAGGAACGCAAGCACAAGAAGCCTTCAGATGTTCCAAGGGTGCAACAGAGATCTACAAAATCAAGTGGGGCATGAGAAAGGCTGACCAGGATTAACTGACAACCAAACCACAAAGGGCCCTGGACTGAAAATGACAGAGGCCTGGGAAAGCACCACAGTTACTCCAATTTTACTCCTCCTGCTCCTGTTGTTGGCCACACTGCTCAGACACGGTGCTGAGATGGACACTTGGGGTGAGCCAGCACATCTGCTCACACAGGGAGATGCCCTGAGAAGAGGAAGCACTGGGAAAGCAGAACAGAGATTTGTCCTTTTGGGTTGATAACCACTCTTATAAAAGCTTTGTGCTATGAAGTGATGCTTTAAAGTCAGGTGAAATATTTCAGGTATGTCAAATGTTGTGAATGATGGCAAGAAAAAAGGAAGAATTATTCATTATCTGACAGACTCAAGGATCACAGCTGGGTATTCTTCTTAACCACCCATGAGGTCTGAGCAGGTTCATTAAATGACTACAGAAGGATTGACCAAAATTTCCTACATCCTGGTAAATTCTGGCAGTGATAAAAATAGTTGAGGAAGAAAAGCAAATACAGTTGTAAGCTGTATTTTCCATGGGAATCAAACTCAGGAGAGATTTATCCTTTTTGCAGTTCTTTCAAGGATTCACATTATACCAAAAAACAAACACAACCTCCCCCCAACTCCACCATTACCTTAATTCTCTTTGTTTCTCATTCTGAAAAGAGTAACTTAATCCCCTCATGGTTAGTATTTGCAATGCTCCTGGGACAGAAATTTCTAAAAATTTCTGTTGTACAACGCAGAAAATAAAATGTTCCAAGCTACAAAGTCTAATTTCTTACTCCATTCAAAAAGAACTAATTGGGAAGAAAAAATATAAGTTTGGTGAAATCACCAAATGCAGAACATCCACATTTAATCATTTAGATGAACATAGAAGACTGATCTTTGAGTTGTTTCCATGTCTCTCCACGTCTCTGACAATAAGTATCACTTGAACATAATTTTCTAAACACAGAGTGGGAAAGCTAAAATTAAGTATGTGCCTTCAGAAAAGTCTGATTCAAATCCTGACAATGCAATGTAGTTTGAATGCAGCAGAACCTCCTCAGCTGCTGTAACTAGTCCAAAAACATCAATCTGCAAAACCCACTTGATGCAATTGTGGTAGATGCCAACATCAGGATCCTGCCCCCCTACTTCAAGTGTGACTCAACTGTCTTCAATAACCTTTCCCAATATTTTTGGAGAAAAACTTGTGGGTCACACTTTAAGGTTATTTTATGCTGTCTTGATCCCTAGTTCACAATTTCTTATTCCAAATTATGTGCACTTAGAAGTTTAACACTTATAGAGAAACACAGGGAGCTAATTAAAACTAACACTTCAGAGCACAACTTTTCCTCTTCACACTTTAATAGGTAACTAGTGCCAGTTTAGCAGTGTCAGAATTTACACAGAATCCACGAGGAATGGAGCAAGACAGGGATCCCATTCTGGACTTTTTCTTCTACAAAATGGGGAGAGAAGGAAGGGATGAGCTGGTGTGTGAGGGATGCCAACTAAAATATGCCAGATTCTGAGAGATCCAGAAGGAGGATGAGCTCCTCAGTGAACACACCTGCTCCCAACTGAGAAATCATGAACCCCAATCAAGCAGGAGGATGGTGGGAGCCCTGTTTGTCTGTGTCTCCAGGTGTTTCTTGTTTCTGCTCAGGAAGCCACCAGCACAGAGTGGTTTTAGCTTTGGTACTTGGCAACACTGACAGCATTTTCTCCAGGAATACAAGCAAGGGATACAAAATGGTCACTTTTGACAGGCTATCACTCTCTTAACAAAAGGCAAATTAGATGCCAGATCATAAAAAATCCCAAAATTATGCACACAAAACGAAAGGTTAGGCGTGTAAATGTACAAAAATGTATGTAAGTCAGTCCTACTAGCTGCTGACTATAATCCTATTTCCTTGTCATGGAATATTATTTTATCTTTTTTTTTTTTCCCCAGATTTGGACCATTGCCAATAAGAAACCCTGCTATGCAAACTGCAGCTAAAGATAGGCACAACCAGTTCTGCTTAAAGACATGACATTTGAGCAAAATGTATCAATAAATAATATTATGTTTTTAGAAGCACTAAAAAGATGTTGCACTAAGTTGTAATGAGGATAACCATTAAAACATACATCCAGTTTTACAAGTGACCAAGTCTAATTTTCATATGAAATTACTGTTCCCTGATACTAACTGAAATGAGTATGGGTACAGTAAGAAAAACATTCAACCATTCATCAGGTTTGGTCTTTGGTTTAGAAAGAAAATGATTGTAAATCTATGTGGCAGAAGTACCAGAAATGTTTTAGTAAATGAAGTAACAGGAAGGGATTGTTTCAGACATCTGTTCTTCTACCATTTGAAGAAACTTTAGAAGATACTAAATATATGCATGTGTGCTTGCTCATGATGAGAACAGATTAACATTTGAAAAAAATAATCAATGAGAAAAGGCACAGGATAGAGTGTGCACATACAGTTTTGGTCTTGGTGCTTTAAAATTTTTCAGAGTTCATTTATCAGACATAATTCCCCTCAGTTTTTATTTTGTACAAATGCCACATTACATTCTTAACTGGACTCCTGAATCTACTGCAATTTCTAATTTCTAGAAAATGCCCCAAGTGTATGTTAGATGTTTAGAAGTGACAAGCTTGTGGCTTCTGCCCCACTGCAGATAATTTTACAGCTACAAAAAGGTACATTTATGACCCAATGGTAAAAACTGTTTGTGGACAAAGCTCTGTTTTACCAGAATATAAATCAAAGATATCCATCTGACTGAGAAATACACCAGACACCTACTGAACTGAAAATATTTCTTCCTCCTTGCCCCTCTAACCTTTCTTTCAGGTCATCCAAGCAACGCTGAAGATGAACTTCTCCTGCTGTCACCAGCACATGTTCTCCTGTCTCCTGGATTAAAACTTGCACACATGGATCAGCTTGGTTTAAAAGCTTCATCCCTCTGACCAGCTGAGGCATATCACCTGGCAAAACAGGGTATTATTAACAAAGGAATACTGGAAAAGAAATACTCAAAATGGGGTAGACTTAAAGTGAGAAATAGTAACACTCATTTTTGTGGAAGCCTAAACACAAATAGGTATTTTAGGAAAAGGCAAAAACTTTCAGTGGGCAATTTTCTGCTTATGAATCACCCAGAGCAGTGTGGGGTTTAAGAGCAGCAACTGAAAACATAAGCTGTACTCAGAATTTGTCACCAGCAATTTATGTACTGATGACAAAATTCACATCATACAATTATAACCACAGCACACACCACACTTCAGTGGATTGCACATTTTTTGTTTACAACAGGTTTAGCAGAACAAGTCAGCTATTGACTGTGACTATGCTATGTTGCTTCCTATACACAATTAACTTCAGATACAGCTCATCAACAGCACACAACCTAGAAAACCCCTGAATTTTATTGAAATGAAGTGATTTAAAAATTCAGGACTTCACTCCTCATTTTCACAAATTATAAAATTATAACCTTTCTAATCTATTACAACTTTTTAAAGTCATTTTTCAGTAAATAATTGCATTTCCTTGCAATCTTTCATAACTAGATGTAGCAACTTCTAAATTGCTAATGCTTAAAACCCCTCCAAATACATAAGTAATAGCATTAACTTTACTAAAATAAAAGTAAAAAGTGTTCCATATGGATTATTTAGAAGGTATAACAGCAAGTAAAACACAGGAAGGATTTTAAAGTAGCTGGAAGCCACTAGAAAGCTTTAAAGCAATTAAAATCTGAAAAGGAGAAAAAATCAGGAATGTGAGAGCTTTTCAGTGAAACAAATCACAGCTGTCCCTAAAATGAAGGTGTTTGAAAAGAGCTGTCTTAAAGTTAATGGAGAATGAACAAGCACAGCTGAGTCAAATTTGGCTAGATTACATCAAAGCTATGCATAAACACCTCGAGTCAGCAGCCTTTCATAATGAACACAATTTAAAGAAATTAATTATGAATTCTTTTTTTATTTTACATACGCACTAGAGAATACCCCAGGGCTTTCCAGGAACGTATATTCATACTCAGAAGGAAGAGTGACATTAAACTTGTCACTCACTTGGAGACTATTAAAAGAAATATGATATTGTTTATTTACTGCTGAGCTTGTAAGGGTGTAATAGAAAAGTACCCTTGAAAAACAAACAAAAGCAAATGAAAAGTGGAAAAAAAGCAGTGTTAGTTCACATGGCCAACACAGTTAAACAGAGAATTTCAACTTTGTCCCTGCATTTAAGTTCACAGAGTGATGATTACTTTTTTTTTTTTTCTGTTAGAGCTTGTGGTAACCATACAGGAAGATTTTGACAGGAGTGTGAAGACACATAGTAATTTTCTAAAATGTACATAGTGAAATAACTTCTATTTATGAGTCATTTTTCCACATAAGCAGATGCAGTTTTGAAGCAGGTCTGGTATGGCAGCCCAATACACACATGTGACAATGTGTGAGGGCCACCTCAAGACTACACTTGGCTCTCTGGGCAACTGCAATGGCCACATTTTGCTTGTCTTCCACTTACTGCAAGCAACAGTGGATTTTCAGGAAACTTCTGCAAGTGTAACCCCCTTTCAGGCTTCTGTCCCTCTAACTAATTTAGCTCAGATCATAAACTCAGAAGTTACCAAAAAGGACAAACTAAGTAATGGTACAAGAAGGATACAGCTTCATTTCTTAAGGAACAAAAATTACCCCCAAACTGGTCAGTAGTTCCAGAATTACATTCCTTTAACATTTTGAACTACACTCAGCAGAACCAGTAATTTCCAATACTTTCAGAACTGCTTTAACAAATGTAGGATGTACAATGTATGATTATCTGTTACTCAAACACATGAAACAAATAGCTGCCAAGCTGTCCAATAGCTCTCTAAAAAACCATGTAATCTTAGTGTTAAGAGTATTTTGCAACTGAACATAAAGCCAGTTATTTTGGTTCTACCAACACTGCAACAACAAATGGAAACTGGGCCGAAATTCAAACAGAGCCACAGATATCCCACTCTCAGGTTTGAAAGGAGTGGGGTGGGGGCATCAAGAAGAAGCAGCACTGCAAATCTGCACCACAAGGATGGCAGCAGATGTGGAGAAGCCACAGATGAGCTCACCTTCACAGCAAAGGAACACTGAACAGTGAGCAGCATGCAGTGTCTGCCCTGGGGAACAGCTGGCACAAAAGGGCACAGCAAGTTCTCCTGTGTCTCCTCAGCTACTGAGACACGGCTGAGGCAGCTGGAACAACTCATAAACAGCCCCCCAGGCAACCCAGACATTTATTTTACACTGGGCAAGTCTCTGATTCAGTGGCTAGATCACAAACTGGCCAAATCACTGAGAGCTGGAAGCTGCCCTGCTGGTACACTGAGCTGGTGTCACCATCCCCTCTGTCCTCCCAGCTTACCTGGATGTTTGGGTTCAACAGCCACTCGCACAATCGGGGTAGCTTCGAAGTTGAGAGGTGTAAATGGTGGACAAGCAGGTGATGTTGAGAGTGTTGCAGACTTCAGCACAAAATCTTGCAGGCCTCCTATTCCTAATAGAAATTGGAGGGAAAAAAAAAGGTTAAACAACAAAAAAAATCACCAGCTGTCATGTTAAATGAGAATAAAAACATGATAATCGAGTTAAAAAGAGGTGAAATCATTCTCATTGCAAAAGTAAGATCCAAAAATTCCTCACTGCTCACATAAAGTATCTGTTAAAGATACTTGTGCATAAACTGGGTTCTTAACTCTCTGGTGTGACATTTGATATTTAGTCTCACAGTTCCCATTGCATTCCCTCAGTATTTTAGAAGGCATGTTTATAGCTCTGAAGAACAGAAAGGACATGAAGACTTTTTTCCCTTCAAACGTGTCCAAGCCTTTGTACAGCTCAGACAATTCTGGTGGTTTAAATTTAGAAGAATTTAGATTGCAGGAGGTCTGCAATGGTCATCTTGTCCAACCTCCAGGCCAAAGCAGGGTGAACTTCACAGTCACATGAAGTTGTTCAGGACCTTCTCCACTCAAGGTTTAAAAACTTCTCACAATGGAGACTGAACAGCCTCTGTTGACAACCTCCTCCAATGCTTCATTATTATTATTATTGTTAAAAATGCTCTTTTTTTTCCTTCCCACCCCCTCATGCCCATTTGGGATTCGCTTTTTTCCCAACTTGATTCTTGTAAAAATGAATCCATCCTATTGTAAACTATTCTCATTCTACATACTTTATAATGCTGACAAGTTGGAGAAAAGTGAGCTTAAATTGTAGTGATAAGAAAAAAATATAGAAAAATATATTACCTATAAATCTGCAAAATAGCTGCTGTAAATGCACACTGAGTTTTGGCTGGCTGGCACATTTAAGAGGATTTGAAATTATTGCCTTCCAATTCCTAACCAACTGCACATCATTCATAATTCAGTCAAAGCTATTAAAACATGACTAGAAGTGTTTGAATAATAAAGACAACAAATAAAGCTGATATCAATTTATACAATCACTTTTCCTGATGCTCCTTCAATCATAAGCAATGAGCATTGCAGTTCTAATGGAGTATTAATTAAAGCAGCATGTAACTCTTAATTCTATGAGAAAACTGAAACCTTCAGCTCATAACCTATACCTGCTTAAATATTGAATTCACATTGTAGACTGCAGTATATTCGTGCTCCTTCCTCCTCATTCTGTCCCACATGCCCAAGGAGTTCTTCACCCCAACTCCCCATTATCACCCAAATACTTTTCCAGGTTTTTTTTCTGGCTTAGCTTTCTTCACTTCAGGCCAGAAACAAAGAGGGTCAGCTTCCACCCTATGAGATCATGCAGGAGTTTGAGTTCTGGAGAGCCAGCCTGCTGCAGAGTTTCATCTGCAGAATCAGGCTGCTTCTCCAGCTCTGGAGGCTGCATGCCTGGCCAGCAGGGTAATCCAAAACCCAAAATGTCATTATATAAGAAAACCTGCCCCAAAATAACTGAAAGCAGAACAACATTCAATGGCTTTAAATGCAAGATTGCAGATGCTACAAAGAAAATAAATCTGTATAAACTCTGTGTTGCACCTGACCTATGACCAGCATGTATTTCCTCTTTTTCTGTTATTCAACATGTGGTTTGAATGAAAAACAAATGCTAGATCATCATCACCACCAGGGACTGAGAAAAGGGATGGGTCCATTTTATGCTGATCTTCTCCAGCTGGTAAAATGAAAATGATTTAGAATGGGAGGTGAACAGCTTCTTTGCACAGTGTAATGTGAACCAGAGAAATAAAGTTACCAAATCTTACTTCAGACAGACTCACTCTTTTCTTAACACGTTCCTGTACTCTTACTGTCATACAGAAAAAATGAAGATTTTGCTCTTTTGTTTCACATTTCAAGGTAAAACTACATGAAATGTAAGTGTCTGGCACGAACAGTACAGTAAAAATAACAAACTCTGTCAGTTTTCACAAAAATCTGTTAGGCTTACAACCTGAGTGTTTTAATTGCTGAAGTGTGTGAGCTAGCACAGAGACATGTCCAGCCATGTTGAATCTATTTAATTTACAAATTCTTAGTAACAAATGTTGGAAAAAATCCATAAATGTTCTTGGACACTCTTTTTGCATAATATGTTTACTAAGTAACTGCTAAGGTGTTTTCTGAATAATATTAGAGAAAGATGCAACACAACTAATTCCAAAGTACCACATGACAATGGAAGAATTCCACTAATTATGATACATAAATCTTAAACTTAGTTATTGTCCAGCCCACTGAAAGCTGCACACACTACTTGAGATCACAGATCTCAAATGTGTATCAATGTTACTTGAAAGGTCTTAGAAAAGTCACTCCAAAATTAAGCCTTAATAAAAGCCTGGGAGATAATGGTAAGTAAGACCTCCAGAGGCTGGTGGTTTGTGCTTTTAAAAGTAGACCAAATAATGGGTCAGGGAGAATTTTTACACAGGTGGTGAAATATGAGATTTACAAAGGTTCTTCTTTTGTTGAGTCCCTTCTCTGACTGGCCCTAGAAGATAAGAATACTAAATCAAGTGTATACCAACCTTATCACCAGATATTAACATATGATAGAAGCTAAATGGCAAAAAGAGATAAGAACATCATGACAGAAATTTTCAGAAGGAGTAGGAGTTTTAAGACAAGTCTCAATTTACTTTTCACTTCTATGTCTTGCTGGTAACCACTACACCTCACACAATAATTTTGCTGCCTTTGAAGATAATGTATGCTTTTCCAGCTCAATTCAGCTACAAAGATCTGAACACATAACAGATCAACTTCAAGGTATATGTAATTAGTTTCCCTTGATGTAGAAAGATTTAGGCATTTAATGTTCTTTCAAGCTGCAAAAAAATGAAGCAGACACCACCACCATGCTAAAGTTTTTCATCAGATAAGGGAATAATTTAGTTTGCAGTGTGAAAAATCAAACAAAGAAGAATGAAAGCTGTTTAAATTTTAACTTCTGCCACATTGTTACTAGCCTCAGCACATTAGTTCAGGCGATCTTTATCTTCTCTCACTGATGATATCACCACTTAAGAATCCCGGGCTGCTCTGGAATGGAGACATGTCAAGCTTTGGACTAACACAGTAAGGAACTAAGAAAAGCAGAAAGCTAATGTTCATCTTCCCAGTAAGGCTCTGTCTCCACTGAAATCTATCTTTTCTTGTCAAGGATACCTCTTTAGAAAGATTAAGACCTTACAAGAAAGGTCTTAAAAGCCTCCTGGTTTAAGTGGAACATGCACTTCATTACACATCAGTGAAGACAGTCCACTCGTGTGAATTATGTAGGTGTGATGCAAACTTTTGTAAATCTACCCAGTCTGAAATCTCAAAGTGAGCATGAACCTTTTGTTGGGACTGTACAAACACAATGACACCTCCATAATTTTCTCTGACCTGTAATACAAATGCTTCTATTACTCCCTGTCAGAGACATTTTAAAATAAGTATCTTTAAAAGGTGATTTTAAAAATATGTATGAGAAAAATTCACAAATCCACCTTAAAAGTATGATTGGCTCTAGATGTTTCCAGTTTATTCTTAAAAAGGCTATTCTTAAATAGGCTAAAGGCTGACTAAAACAAACAGAAGAACAAACGGTATTTGCCAAGTAATATTAAAATAATAAAAAAATTAAGGAAAATGCCTTCATATCAATTATCATTCTTTTTCAAATCTATGCAAATAATTCTCCTCTTCCCAATATCTAGCCTAAGACTACAGAAGATTGTATCATTTGCACCTATTAAGGTGACTAATACCGGTTCACTGTAGCCAGATAAACTTTTAAGCATCAGCATCCAGCCTTTCATTACTGTGCCTAATCATTAAAAAAAAAAAAAAAAAAAAAGGAAAGGAGGGATTTTGTAAGGGAAAAGTGGCTTTTGGTAGGATTAAACTCAGTGAGAATAGCATGCCTTTTCTATTTGAGGAATCTTAAAATGTTTTACTAATCACTGGGATGAAATGATGCTAACTGTAGGGACAAGTAGCTACTGTGGTTTAAGAATACCTCATATTACACATTTATCACCTCAGATTTTAAGCATGTTTCCCCTGTGTCTCATGGGCACTGCACAGAGACATCTGAGGGCAGAACTTAACCTTTCTGTATTAGAAACTGTTTCTAGAAGGGAAGGGAATGTAAATCAAGACACAGACCACATTCTAGTTGAGATTTCATCAACTTTTTCCATAATACACACCACATGTTAGCACAGATTGCTGCTGAGCCTCCTCAGTTCTAATTGTGCACTTCCCCCTCAGTTCTTACTTGCTTCTGAGGCAAGTGAAATTGCTTGTATGGACAACAGAATACTGTAAGGTGTGTTCATGGTTTCAGCTGCTCTCAGTGCTTTCCAATCATTTTACAGAAAAGTTAACTGAGCAGTTTTCTTTTTCCTTTTTCCCCAATGTGTTTTTTCTTTTGAGCTGGACCTCTAAAAATCACCAGTATCCAACAGAGTGTACTATTTGACCCAGTTTCTACCTGAGTTTCAGAAACACAAAGTCTACCCGAGTATTTTTATGAGAGTACTGGAGGCAAGATGCAAATGAGCAAAAATCTAAAGTTCATTAGGGTTTTCAGCACCATAGAACATTTAATTCTTCTAATTTCTTGACCAAATGCTTCCCACAACAGATCAAAATAACTAATCTTAGCTAATAGATCAATTACATCAAATGATTTCTTCATAAATCAGACTAGTTATAGCACAGTCTAAAAACCAACCAAAGAGAAAATACAATTTTAGGCTTTACTCAGTTTTAGTAATGTCCCTGAAAATGGGCAGACTTCACGTATATACTGTTTTCTTAAACTGAAGATTGTAAAATTTAACCAACATCTGTTACTTCCCAGAATCAGTTATAAGTGGTGTTAAAATTAATGAGGCCTTCAGGCTCTGATCTGGCAAAGAATTCATTTTAATCTGTAGAAGTCTTGGAGATTTTGTCATGTTTGCCTAGAAGAAGCTACATGAACACATTCCTACAAATTGTGCATTACACATCCCAGGTAAAGGGGGAATTTTAGCATCTGCCACGAGAAGTGTCAATTGCAAAAGACAATGGCAATTAGCTTAAAAACTCATAAATTGTGTCTATCCAGACACTGATTTATGTTTAACTGTAGAACCCCAATATACTTGATTTATATTTCATCACTTAAAAAAGGAACATAAGGTCTTTATCATTCAGTACATCAGGTAAATGCAAATACAGACCAATCAGTTATGAGGGTATTTCAGATACCAAGGGCAGCAGCAGCACACTGATTACCAAATGTGTACAACACCCTGTGGGAAATGCCTGAGCCATTGACCATTTATCCTGTTAACTTGTAAGACATGTGAGTCACTAATTAAAATTCAATTTTCCTAGACCTGACCCAATGCCTACTAACTCTCTCTTTTAAAGACAACCTCCCCACCCCCCAACACATCTGCCTGTTAGTGATTTATGCTGGCTGATTTTGCTGCCTTGGGAAATATGGCTTAGAGTCTTCCAAAGCACCGTGAATAATGGACCCCTTCAGTCTGCATTATGCAGAAATAGATGTTTACTTTAAATACAGTCATTTTCAAGAGGAATAAAGAAGAATATAAAATTTCACTTCAAGCTAAAAGAAACCTTTAAGTAGCTCATTTGTAGTTACACAAGCAATAATATTTTGGGAAATAATTAATGAGAAGGATTCTAACCAAATAAAGCACCTTTCAAATGTCTCAGATTGGGACTATTTGACAAAATGGGTGTAAAACAGATGGCATGAGAGGGAACAGGGATGTCTTAAATACACTTGTTATATCAGCAGCCTAGGAAGTCACTGATAATGAGTTATTTATCACATGCTCCAGTCTAATACCTAAATTAATGTTAAAATAAACAGAAAATGCACTCAAATTTAAAAAAAAAAAGAAGAATGAAAGAAGTTGCTGCCACATGAACATCTATTACAGGGCCATTAATACTGACCTCAGATTGAAAATAGTTTTTATTTTTTCACAAAATTATATTTAAATAATGGATTTTAAAAATCAGCTTCACTTAAGTAATTCTGCCAGTCTGCCTCTGTGTAAACTAAGCACACCAAAATCAGGTATATTTAAAACATAAAAAACCCCTAAAAGTTAGGAATGCTATTTATCCTCCTTATCCCCCCAAACTATTTTCCCCAAAGGAAAGAAGACTGTAATTTTCACCCTAATTTCTGATTACTTCAGTTAATGTATCATCGAGAGTTATTACTGTAATTTGCAGTCTGCATAATTTTGACTTCCTAAAATATTGCAACATATTAACTTCCATTAGCTCTAGGACAAGAAAAGAATGGGAAAAAAATACACAGATCATTCCTAAGGTAGGAGAATTCTTAAGACTAGTGCAGAGGACCACATAATTCAACTGGGCTTTAAAACATTCCTCTGTTTCAAAATGAAGAAATTAAATAGAACTAATCTTGATTTTTAATGAGATGTTGCAAAAAAAACCCCAAAACCCAACAAAACAATGAGTAAGATTTAATTTTATAGACATCACATGAGTCTATAAGCATTGAGAACATCCCCAACACCGCTCTCTTCATTTGCTACAAACAAATGAGCCTCACACTGACAGAAGATACCAGGGAGGGGAGCTTGGAGCTTTAACACCTCCATATCTGGAAACCCCTTAGTGTTTTAATTCCCTTTTCTACAGGAATAACAATAGCCAATGCCTGCTTCATTTGAGTTGGAGGATAAAGGCAAAAGAGACCCCACCCCAAAAGGCAGTGTGAGAACATCACCTCAGATACAGCTGGGCTGATCTACAGCCAGCTGCCCCCCAAAAGAACAAACTTGTCCCCACTTGTGGCTCCCCAGCATTTCTCAGACTCTGGGTGAGACAATTCAGGATATTAAATAAACAGCGTAAAACTAATCTAATAAAAAGCCATTTTCCCTCTCACCCAATTTTCAGTCCCTCAACTATCAACACATTAAGAGGCTGCTTCTGACATTTTGTCCAAGAATGGGCAATTCACCATAACAATCCTAGCGAAACCTCAATGGCATGATGACACCAACCAGAAGACCAGGTTTAACAGCCAGCATCTCCTAAAACTAGTTAAAAGACCTTTTCCACCCCTTCCCATCCATATAGAGGGGGCAGCTAACACCTCTAGGTTGTGAAAAAAGTTAATTTGTCTCCATGCCCAACCTCTGCTGCCCTCCCAAAGGAGGCCAGGCTGGCTGGCATTGTGCTGCCTAAGCAGCAGAGCCCACTGTATCGAGTGTCACCCACAGGCTGCTGCTTCAAGACAAAGCAAAACCTTAAAACACCCCCAAAAAAACCCCAAAACACTCAGCTGCTTTTCTGAACAGAAGTAACGTGGCCATTTGCTGCTGATCTAAAAGTTTGCATCAGCTTTAAACGCTTTGGAAGAGCTCCAGATAGATAAACCTTTTTTACCAAAAATGAGAGGCGTTTCTGCTAAAAACGCCTGAGCACCAAAATGACTTTTTGGTTGAGAGGCAAGGCTTTCAACACAGTATGTCATACTTCCTGATGGGATTGTGGACACAAAAGAATCTGTTAAAAATGGAGTATGTTTTTAGTCCTGCTTCCAAAGTAAATGCAACTCCTGTAATCACACAGGCTCCCCTCAACAACTTTTAAACATGCTGTCAGCTTCCACTAAGTTCACCAGCGAGAGAGAGGGGAGGGCTCAGGTGTAATTAAGTCTCCACAAGTTATGTAAAATCAATGGCTAAGTACTGAAGGGAGACCAAAATTGGTGAGTTCAGGGCAGGCAAAACAGGCTGGTTATCCATCCCGCCTGGAAGCAGCTGCCTGGCAACCAGCACGCGCATCCCGGCTGGCCAACTGGGACACGACTGGGGGAGAGAGAGGGGAGCTGAGCATTTTAAGGACATCAGTCCACAGAAATCCAGGCTTTGTTGGTAACACTGCTCAGAGGATTTTCTTTCTGAACATCACAAAATAATTAGTCTTTTGTGCAAAAGCTCTGAAAAATACAACCATTGGGATTCCAGATATTTTATAGCCCATTTTGAGAGCTTCTCCATCACCTGTGCTTTCCACTGCCTAGTCCCCATCAGCTCCAGCAGGCTAAAGAGTGGGAAATGGGTCTAAATATCTTTGTGTAAGTGCAATAACTGATGGAACAAGAACTGCCAGCAGGCTGCATTTTCATTTACAGTAACGGGTTCACAGCCACGCAACTCACATGTTGGTGACCCAATACTTCAATGTTGCACAAAGCATGATCTGTACAAATCTTAACATAAGACACTTGGAAAACATCAAGTCTTTGGATGAGTATTTGTTGCTCAATATTATGTTTCACAAATCCAATTAGTCACTGAAACAGACTTGTATCAAAGCTGGCATTCCACTGAAGCTTAAAATGTCAGTAACAGATAAGAGTGACATTATGCCCCATACATTCACTTAACTGTAAAACTTACACATTCAGCGTGGAGCTTTTCTATTTTCCCACCAGTACGTTGTCTTGGCACAGTCTGCCTACATTCAAGACAATAATAATGCACTTAAACCAAAATCAAGTGTCTTAGAAAAACTTCCCGACTTCAGATTTATTGGGATGACAGAAATTGCCTCTGTTCTGTCCAGAAAAACTTTGGCTCACATCACAGCTGGGGTCCTTACACTCACTGCAGTTTTCCTGCTGCAATCTCACTGTTTTCACACAGACAGGACCAGAAGCAAAGATTGCAATATAAAATTCTCAGTGCCAAATTAGGTGAATTATCTACCAAAACATGCATGCTCAAAGGAAGGTTACCAAATGTAAAACCCCACAAAAAACAGACAAAAAACACGACAGAGAAGCAGCCTTGGAAAATGGAGCTTTTCATTACTGAAAATCACTCCTGAATTTTGCCCCTATACATAACAGACCTCACTGGAGGGAATTAGGCAGTAGGGGGCAAGAAAGTTTAGAAACTTCTTTTAGTCTTAATTAGATGCAAAAAGGTATCTAAATTTGGTTCCAGGCCTTAATGACAAAATTTCAAAATACAATCAAGCAAGGTGAGCAGGTGTTCTGCATCTTAACACATAAACTCAACGTTAACAGCCCCTCAAACATTATTTCTTGTCTATCTATGACTGGAATTAATTCTTTATAAAAAACATTCTTACCCATTCAGATTCTGAAACATGTAAAACTAGAAGTACTATCTAGGCTTGCTATTTTCAAATCATACTGTTGTGACAATGAAATTACAATAATTTTTACTAGCTAAATATAAATGGAGTTGAAACACACACTGCTTGGTTTGAGAACTGCAGAATATTTCTAGTAAATATCAGCTTTCCCAGTTATTTACGAAACAAAAAAAAGCATTACAAACAACCTGAACTTTGAGCCCAAACCACCCAGTGCTGCCCCTTTAACAGTGTTGTTTAGCAGTGCTCCACAGTTTGACATCAGTTGATTCTCCTAAATATAGCTCTGCCTTAAGTCCCCCCCACAGTTCACAACCCAGACAAAGCCAGCTCCATGAGTCACAGCCTGACACAGGCCAAACAACCCTCACAACACTTCTGAAATTTAATCCGAGACATGAAACATCAAAATTTCGGGAAAATATTTAGAAAATAAGTCACTAAAACACAGCCTTTGTTAACAGTCTCTTGACTTTTTAACCTTCCCGTTTGCTGCACAGGATGGTGATTTTCTGTGAATCACGTTCTTTCAGTGGGGTTATGTGCAAAAATGATTCCCAAGTGGTCTTCCCCGTGCCCCCAGTGCAACCCCTCACTGCTTTTTCTGAACTCCTTGAAGCAGCTTTGGTGACAACAGACAAGGGAAGCAAAGGAGAAACATCCAAAGGAATAAATGAAGGCTTCTGTGGCTTGTTCAAAACTAGAAGCAGAGGCATGTCACAGCCACAGATGGCATTCACTGTAAGGAGGCTGTGCATTACAGGCACCAGGTCTCCTACACAATAAGAGGAGCACTTCTCCACATGCAGGTGTGAATGAAAGCAGGTATCCTGCTCCTCTCCCCCTCACAAAGAGGCCTGGCTAACATTAGGAAGTGCTCCAGCAGGAATTTAGAACACATTCAAGTAAATTGCCCTCCCAGATTAGTGGTTTTGCATAAACAGTGCCAGTTAAAAGCAGAGCTTCTGCGTTTGCTTAGGCTGTGGTTAACTAAAATATTCTCGTATAGCCTTACTTCATTGACATGGGATAATTAAGGTAATACAAATTAAAAGTAGAGGTAGAACAGCAGAAATACACAGAGAAAGGTGGAATAGAAAGGGAAAACGAGTTAGCACACAGATTTGGGCTGGGGAACTCAGGGGGAAAAGGGTCGATTTCAGAGCCACCTTAACACTCCAAAGACAGCTGAGAGAGGTCCAGCCTAATTTCTGCAGTCAGGCTACTACTCTGAGCAGAAGACAATTAGTGTAGCCATGAAAGTTGAAGAAACATTCAGAGAGAAGCTCTTTTTCATATAAAACAGTAGTTGTTCCCAGGACAAAGAAGTGTCAAAAAAAAAAGAAGCTGAAGAAGATGTTTTCAGGGCAGTGGCTTTACTTAACACTACACTGCCTCTGAAACCTGCAAATGTCCAAGTTGAGCGAATAACTAAGAACCATGCTGATTGCAGATTTTTGGCTCTCAGACTACTCTGTGAGATTAATTTAATTTAGAGTCAAACCATTTGGAGATTTTCTGCATGAAGAAATGCATATTAAAAACCACAATCCAAAGTTTTCACTACACAGACAGTGCTGTGAATCTGTATGAGACCTTCACCCGAAGTTGAGACAGCAGCACTTTTTGTATTGTATGAAAAACAGTGCCCTCTGGCTTCACTAAATTCATTAAATTAACTAAATTCATTAAATTAACATTTAACTTCATTAAATGGCAGTAAGAAAAGACTTTAAGGATAAAACAAGTTAATTGGCTCCTATAGCCAGTTCTTGTAAAGAAACAAGGACAATTACACAATTTTCTAACTAATTTTTCAAGGAATCTGCATCATAACTCAGATGCTCTGAATATTGAGATATTTGATATTCAACTTAAAATGTAATCCTTATCAGACAATTGTATATATTCATATGTTGTAGGAAACTGAAACTCAGTGAAAACAGGAAAATCACTTTATTTGTTCTTTAGAACTGTCTTGTTCAGTGGATACTTGTTTAAAGATGGGAAAAAGCCCTATTCAATCAAAGCCACACAAAGGTGTTTCAACTTTGCAGAACCTTAGAGAAGAGCTTACACAGAAACAGAGAAGATTAGATATTCAAGACAATTGTAAATTTTTTTATTGCTATAAAACACATATACAGAGAACAACTTCCTGAGGTACTAAAGCTGAAAAAGGAAAGATTTAAAAGAAAATACTCAGAAGCGAAGAACTCTGCAAAAGTAGCGACAAACTAGATTTAACCAACAAAGCCTACACTGCCTAGAAAAACCACGTTTATCCATCACTTATTCACTGCCTCCCTCAGGGCACAGAGAGGATGACATTTCGAGACAACTAAACCAATTTCTAGATCCAAGTTTCTCTTCCAAGTGTCACACGTGGTATATTTCAGCACTGATAAACATCAGGAATGAAAATATTTTCTATCATTAATGTGATTATTTGTGTTATTTAGGTTGTGCTGGGAAAATCACAGTGTCCCGTTTGAGACTGCAAAAGGAAAAAGAAGCAGAACTGTACTTGAGGCCTGGCAAGAGAGAAGCTGTGGTAGGAAAGTGCACACACGTGAAATACATCTCTGTGATACAGAAAACAATGATTATCCACATGGATAACTTCATGATTTAATGTCATTTTTACAACCTTCAGTGTCTTTGCAATTGCACACTTGAGTAAAAGTCCAGCCTAAATGACACCTGTGAGGCAGCGTTGCAGTTATAATTTTATTTAGTTACCTGCCCCCAAGTATACTATAACTTGATACTCTGACAAGTGCCTGCATTTCACACCTTCCAGTACACGATTTGACTACCTTTGCAATGAAGCTGCAACTTAATTCACCTGACAGAAATTGAACTTTATCTGAGAAAAACAGCTAAAGGAATAGCCAGATGATTAAAAGTACACACACCTTTTCAGAGATGTCAGTATTTGATTCATGTACACCAGCACAGTAGCAAGAGAGATGCCTTTTCCATAAATAACACTGCAAAACCCAATATCCTTTTAGAAGAGAACTTCTTTTCTGCATTGGTAATTGGACACATTCCTAAACATTTGATTTATGGTGTCTTTTTCATGTCTGAATTACTCTACATGAATTTACATGCAGAAAGGCATATATTTTCAAACTCATTTGTGCTTAAAGCGATTATTTTGCACCTATTTCTGAAATGACACAGAACGTTCTCAGTCTGAATTTTAAAAATCCCACAGTCACATTAAATAAAGGAAAAGTGCCTCTACAACAGGTTTCTGAAAGTTTGAGTTCTAAAGCAACAACTTCTGCAAAGGCAGTTCTCTAGCATGTTTGATTCAGAAGGAAGGACAGCCTAATGCCATGTTGTACAGGGGGGTAAAAGGTCCAACTATATAGTCTAAATACAAAGCCTTGTTAAATCAGATCATTTACACCTCTGATGAAAACTGAACCTCAAACACTAACTCCTCAAATGAGGCCTGTTTGCTGAATCTCTTGGACATTTACTCCAATGCCCTGATGTCCCAAGTTCATCCCTGCACTGTTGTTTCCCACCTCCTCAATACAGCATTTCATAGCTGCACTAACAGGCAGGATTTTCTTAGAAAAGGAATACTCCTAACTCTGAGTACAAACCTGAAGTCACTGAGGTTCCTCTGTTATAGATCCTCATTTAGTAATGGACACTGAAGTCTCTAGAGATTTTCCACCCATCAAGGCAAGTTAGATGGTTTCCCTCAGAACCACATCAGAGGAAAGGAGGGAACAAACAGCTACACTGCAGACACCTACTAAAAAATGCTGACATTCTAGTTTTAAAGAGGATACTGGCTTTAAAAAAAAATATGACACACCAAAGGAAAAAAAAAAAAGCATGCTCCAAGTAATTTTATAAGCAGACTGAGGGAGGGTATAGCATTCAGGCTCTTCAAATGAAAACATGAGGTCATTTCCCCAAATCATCACTGAGGCATCTCAGTATGCTGCAAAAAATTCCCAAATGCAACATTACAGATGTGAGCTCAGCAAATAATCTCAACACTTCACTTTAAGATTTCTCTTACCATTTTATACTGATGGTATTAACTACTTTAACTTCTTCTATTCATACAGTATTAGAAAAGAGGCTCATCAGCCAAGTAATAATTATGGCTATTTCTGTAGATAACTGTTCTCCCTTTATTTACACATGCACTTTCATATAGGGACAGACTAAAAATAGTACATTGACGCTGACTTAAAGACACTAAGTGTGAAATACTGGAGGAAATCCCTGTATTTTCATTTCAAAGAGACTTGCAAAATTACACCCATCCAACCACTCACAGAAGATTTGGAGATTTTTGCAGATAAGCCAGGTAGTATCTGAGACCTAAGCCCACAGTTAGCTGCTGAAAGGCTGAGTAACACCTGCCCAGGGGCAGTGACTGCAGAAGTCAATGGTCCCCTGTAAAACTGGCCCTGAATTCTGAATAATGAATAGCAAGGTGGTAAGAAGCACTGGACAAAGGTGAAGTCTCATGGCCAAGAATCACTTCCTTTTTGCAATAAACACTGGGGTGACAAACAGACGACTGCCTGCACCTCAGACAGACCCTGTGCCCACTCTATTTCTGGATGCTTATAGAAATATAAACTGCTGTGCTCTGGGCTCCTGCAGGCAGCAGTGGTACGAAATTGTCTCGGTTCCTGGTAGCCCCACTGCTGCCCACAGGCACAAGAGTAGCAACAACCAACACAGACAAGTCTGGGCAGTTTTCCTTCTGGTATTATTTGGGAAACCTCAAGCATCAGCAAGTTTGGCTGATGACAAACCCCCCCTCCCCACCCAGAATCAGGAGTGCTTGCCACGCATTTAGGAGATTATATAGAAATCTAATTTCCATTCACACAAAAGCTCCGTTTTTACAGATTATGAAAACTAAAAGTTGCTATAAAACTGACATAGAATGTTTCATTGCATTCTCTCCCTTCCTCAAAAACTTAATAATTTGCATTTTTTTTGACATTATAATCCAGCTGGGGTCAAGAGCAAATTTACAGGCATTTTTGGGTAAATGAATGTACTATGACTTTAGCTTAAATAGTATTATACAGTTCAAATTCTTAAATATGATTAAAAAACCCCTTGTATTTCAGTGGCAAGACTAAACACATTTTTAAAATCTCATAATCAACTCCTGAAAATTAGAGCAGAGAACATTCCAGAAGCACTAGAGAATTTAGAAGTGTTTTTCTTCAGAAAGAATTGCTACACTTATGATTTCCTTTTATAGTCTGAATAAGCTACAGTCAGAAAAACAGAAAAAAATATACCTACTCACAAAGTAATTTAAATTCTCAAAAAAAAACCCAAAAAAAACAACAAACCAAAAACACAACCAAAAAGACCCACCAAAGAAACACAAAAAAAAAAGGCTTTATAAGGAAACTCTTAACCATTCAAAGTATCCTTCCAAAAAACCAAATTCAGCTGAGTTATTAAAGACACATCAGTGCTATAACTCTGGCCTAAGACATGGCATATTTTTTTCCTCTCTAGTGATACCTTGATATTGATTTGAAAACAAGGTAATGAATCACTTATTTCTTTTGCAACGAAGTTTGCCAATTCAAAGGCCCCAAAATAAATCACATGAAATGGTAAGGCAAACAGGGCAAAGGAAACTCAGCAGATGATCAGCAAAATAAACTTCCAATTTCATTTGGTGCTAGTTCATTAGCTGTGCACCATGCCACGTTACGTTGCCCTCTAAGCAATACTAATTTCTCAGCCTGCCTTGTTAGAAGCACACACAGCAAAGAGCAGGAACTGCAAAGGGACTAAATCCACTATGGCAAAAATAGAGTTAAAGAAAATGGTTTCAGTTTCCAGCTCTGAAAGGGGCCAACAGATTAACTATTATGTCTGTAGCTCAAAGAAACAACTTGAACATATTCCATTTTTTCAACAATTTAACTATTAATAAAGCACTACCTGGGTAGGAAAATAATATAAACACTGTGGTGTCAGGTAAATGCAACAGTCCACAGAGGTTAAATGTCATTCAACAACAAAATCCATTCAATTATACACCTTTTCCTCAACAGTGCTGGATTACTAAAAACCAGTTAAAAAGGCAAGGTTGTTTTATAGGCGTTATAAGATGGCAGTTAGAGATAAAAACTGCAAGCATTCCAAAACTGAAGACAAAGGTTTGAGTTTTCTTTGTTTCATTCAGTATTTTGGGCTAATTTCAGCAAGGTTCTGGAGGAAGACTGCCCTCCTGCGTTCACCAACCAACCCCAGCAGGCTGGGATGAGACAGCCCAAGCAGCTGGAATCACTTCAAGCTGGAGATTTAATTTTTTTTTTCTATTTTTTTTTTTTTTTCAAATAATCACATTCAGATTCAGAGAGAGAAATTAGCCCACCAAATGTTTGCACAGAAATACAAGGCTGGTGAACAGCAGGCCTGTTCCTAGTGCTCTCACAGAAGGTGGTGATGCCTGCTAGTTGGCATCAAGCCTAGAAAGCCATTCCGGGCCTTTAAAATGGCACTGCTGCTCACAGCTGCTCTTTGCTCTTAACAGAGGCTGCTTATTAAAAGCTCCTAAATTGTTCAATGAAGTCCTAAAGGAATAAAATGCTTGTTAGACACCTTGTAATGAGGTTAGCTGTGCTCCATCTCACCAGCTCCTCGTGCTACTGCAGCCCTGTGGCACCAAGAAAGGTACCAAAAAATCCAGAGGTGTGAATCCATCATCACCCACATTTCCTGTGCCACACTGCTGCCATGTCAAGAATCCTGTAAGTGCTTTCTAAATAATAAAAACATGAAAGGAGACTGTATGGGAAAACAAGCATTTTAGAAATGGAAACACCAAGGTACACAACAGTGTGTCAAAGGTAGGAAGTCTGGCAGTGAGCGGGCAACAGCAGGGACTTCGAGATTCCTGCTTTTAACAATGTAACTTGGTAAGTTAAAAAAACCAAATGCCCCTAATTTGGCAGAACACTCGATACTCACATAGCAAACTGCATTTGAAAACATTCAGGAAATCATCCAGCCCCCTATGAGGCCTGCACTGAAGCACTACAAATCCAATGGCAAGGGAAAAAGCTTTGCTTTTAACAGCATTCAACAAGACACAAAAAGCACTTCAACAGTTGTATAGATAGCTCTAAGAAAAATGTAGGTTTTGTACACTAGCAAACACAAGTCCATTGTTATGGTACTTGTGGATAAAAAGCAGCACACAGATCAATAACTTAGGGATGCACGTCACTCTGAACTCGTGTGTGGGCATGCACAACGTGCCCTGGGATAAGTTTTATTCCAATTAACAGAAAATTATCACTGAATGATCCTTCAATTATTCATTCAGGAAAAACACGAGACTGAGCCAATTCTTAAAAAAATCCCACATGGTTATTCACCTACACAAGTACCTAAACCAGTGTTTTCAAAAATGTGTTTTGGTTTTTACATCAGCACTTGCTCACACTACTTAGAAATGGCAATCAATATCCATTATGGGAATTTTTAGCCCCTCATTTGTGCATGATATGATGACAAAAACCACTACTTCTTTTCCCTTATTTTTAAAATATTTTTTTACACTACCTCCAACACCCTTTTTTTTTTTTTTTTTTTTTTCTGCAGAGAACAAAAAAGGCATTTTGTCTCCAATTACAGAACAGCAATAAGAAAAATTTTTAAAAGTGAGGGAGAAAAAAATGAAGCTATTATTCTGTGCATCTGGAGGGCATGCACTTGTTAAATCTTTCCTTATGAGCCCAGATTACTTTTTCCTCACACATTGCCTCATGATTTTTCCTTTGTCACTTTGGGGATCACTCAGTTCTTTTTATAGCCCTCAACCACAAGAATTGCACAACAATTGCTACAAAGTGATGCTTTTCCTGTAATTGTGCTTTTTCTTTGACTAGTTCAAGTAAACAAATAAAGTATATAAATAAATAAATAAATAAATATACATAAGAGGAGAGAGGTTCTTGCGTGGGAACAAGCAAATCAACCATCCCCTCTTCTTCTTGCATTCCTCACAACACAGACTTATTAATAGTTCAAAACACTCACTGGTGTGAGACGCACTTCTAATTTAGACTAAACACTCTTAACACAGAAATATAATTGAAATAATTTAAAACTTGCATATAATAATCTCCTTTGTGGGGCTTTCAACACTGTTTCAATTTCAGTTATTGTTTTGCCTCCTGGTATACAAGCAACATTATTTTCTTTCATGGAAAGACCTAAAAAATGCTGCTTCCCCACAACATTCATTAACAAAAAAAAAAAGAAAAAGAAGAATTGTTTGTGGTAGTGTTCATTTTTCTATTTGTGTACCTGCATTATCAGTCTCTACAGCTTGTTAAACAATATCGAACACTACTCAGCAAACAAAAGAACTTACACACAACATCCAAACTAAATCAATTAATACATTCCAGCTGGACCATTTCTAACTTTCTTTTTTAGAAGAGAAACCAAGCACTAGTAAGAAGAGCTCTGATAATCAGAGACCAGTGGATTTCATGCTACAGCCAGAGTTCACCTCCTGTCAAATCCAACACTTCTGGAGACGTTTGCATGGCAGCAGGAACCTCCAGTGCCACTGATATTCCCAAAGGGAGCGTCCCAGCAAGAACCTAAGCTTCTATAACTCTCACTAAACTAAAGAAGCTAAAACCTCTGGATAGCCAGATGATTGTCAATACCAAGCTTCTTTTTCTGTTACATTTTTGCTGTAGGAAAGAAGGACAAGCCTTTAAGGAGCATGGGACAGTTGGAGTAGCTTGCTATTTGCATAGATGATATTATGGAAATTAAGGCCAGTGTTAATTCTAGTGTCACTGAGAATCCACATCAGTCAAGCAGTCTTTGGAACAGAATATTTAAGTACCATTTCTCTCCCAAAAGTCCCAGAAGGACAGTATTGTCCAAACAGCACATATTGTGTCCAAGATTATGATACAGGAGTTTCCTTTCCAGTGGGTATTCAGGCAGCTTTCAAAAGGGAAGCACAAAATGTGCCTGAGATGTCTTGGAATCAAAAATCAATTGATTTTGACATAGGGATTTGGGTGGCACACCTAATTGTCACAAGCAAGCAAGCACAGAGTACATCTATATTTGGAATTCAAGCGTGGTTCATACCTAGCTAGAACCCACAAAGCAGAGCACTGTTTCTGTTAAGGTAATAAGGCCTCAGCCCAAGTGAAGCTGGTACAGAAGGTGATAGCCAGGACAGAGTGACCCAGGACAGCCAGCACTGCAGTCAGGACATGCAGGTGGAACACTGGCAAGAGCAGGGTCTCACTCCCAGAACTGCCAGAGCTGATGCCCACAGGGAGGCTCAAATTCAGCAGCTGCACACCTTGGAAAGGAAAGGCACGTGACAGGACAGAGGACAAACGAGCCATTCCTGAAACAGTGCACCAAGACACACCATTTATTTTTGGACCAGTACTTCAACATTTTTCCAAACTAAACCTGCAGATCCCTTCCTGGCCCATTCCAATGACTATCATGTTCTTCATTCAGCAGTTCCAGCTCAATACAAGAGCCATCTGGAACCCGAGGGCACGTGCCTGATCTGGTATAACCTTATCTGCTGCTCCAGTAACCAGAATCTCCTCCTGCAAGGTTTCTGTTCATTCAAAGGAGTACAAAGCACAACCTTGCACTGCCAGTCAACAAGTAAAATATCCTGTCTGCTGGCACAGGACATCTCACAGAGGTGCTGGTGGGGAAAAAGGTGACAAATAAGAAGGAGAAAAATAAGCGAATACTCTCTTCCCAGAGGGCACTTTGTTCATATACTCCTTTTTAGTTCTCAGAGAAATCAACAGTCCTTCTAAATTACAGATTCTACAAACTGGGTGTTTTTGTTTAAGACAAGGATTTTATTCTTTTCATAGACTATTCTGACAAATAATTTTTAGAAGAAGATTTATTACAAAGACTTTATTCCCCTTGGTCCCCAAGAACTTTTTGTTTTCAATCATATTTCACCTCCTACTCAAGGCCTACAAAAATGCACAGTAGTCACAAGTTTGCGAAGAAAAATCCTGAACTACAAACAACTCTGTGGAAGGGACTCTATTTTGTATTTTCCATATCACTTCAAAATGACATACTGCTTAAAGCTTTTTGACAAATACTTTTGGCTAAACAGTCGAGCTGCAAACTTGCAACACAAATTAACCAGAGCAAAACATTTTGTCTCTCCTAACTTCCAGGAACTCAAAATAATACCAGAAAATAACTGCCCAAAGCTTTCCAGATTGGCTACACATATTAGACAAGGACATAGCATCTCTCTCCAGCCTGATGTTGTGGAATTCTGTTTGTCCCAGCTTCGCAGTTCAAGCACGCTGCCCTCCTTTCTGCTCAGGATATTTTGCAATCTCAGATTTCCATCAATTAAAAGGAGAGAAGTATTTTAAGGAAATAATAATTTAACAGCAGGAACAAGGGATTAAATCTTTTTATCTTCAATAAAACAACCTCTGCATCAAGCCTTGTCTTTGATCATTAAACCTTTGCATAAGCCAGTATAAAGGATAAGAAGGCCGCTTACTAGGAACAAGCAGATCCTTCCTTTCAAGAAACAATGCATAAATAATAGCAAAAAAACCCCAAGCCCTGAAGAAAAAAATATGAAAAAATCTATATCATGAGTCTTAAAGTGGAAATAGGCAGTCATGATTAACTGTGTATTCCTTATGGCAATAACTTAATTATACAGAGTGAAACCACAGAGCTTTCAGAAAAGCTTCTTTAATTTACTATATAATCCACAAGCAATTTCCTTATATGGCTGAAGAGAAATCACTGCTGTGTGCGCTAAAGCTGGAAGACAAATGGCCTTACAAACAGAAATCACTGTTACTAACTGGAATAATAAAAGTCTTGCATCACCATTGTTACACATTCCTTTCATGTAAATGCATTGCATTTTCTTCTGAGTGTGGTACATCATCATCAAATCATTAAATTGTTTCTTGAATTTATGTGGATTAACAGTGCAGCCTTACAGGGAAATGGGAGAAACAAAGGAAAGGCATTTAGGATTTTTAGTCTAACAAAAATCATTAAAATTAGATTAGATGTAAAAATCCAACATACAGACTTGAGCTTGTATGCTTCAGATAAAAACGAAAACTTGCTTTGGGTCATCACTTTAAAGTGAGGTGATGATAAAAGATGAAATACTGAACATAGTCTGGCTGAGTTCTGATCTTCAAATTCTAACTAATTCTTCTAAATATGACCAATTAGAACTCATATTACAAGTAAACTGCTTTACTTTATGGAAAAGTTAGTTCCCACTGAAGAGCCGCCTTCAGCACCTGATGACCAACAACTTCTGGTAAAATTTGATGATTACAGCAAGTTTCTTATAATTTGGTCCAACTCTTCACACTAAAGGCATAACAAAATCCTTACAGTACATTTTTTTCTCTGCAGGAGGCAGCTCCAGGAGTATTTACTGTTTGCTAAACACGAAGACCACATCCTTTAATTTCTACTGCAAAGTGTTTGGGGATGGGTTTCTGTAATTCTTTCCAAACTCTTCATCATTTTTTGAAGTAAACAGATCATACACTTCATATATTTTTACATACTCACTCATATACAGGCACACTCACTCACCATTTTCATACTGCAAATGGTCAATTACAATCAGACTATAGTAAGGTATAATTCAGAATTTTAAAATGCTAAGTTCCCAAATAAAACTAACTCACCAGCTGCTTATATTCTGACTGCTAGGCACATGATAAAGGAGACAAAGCACAGCTAGCTACCTAAATTGAAAAATTTCAACCCTTACAGAGTACACTTATTTTTCATTTACATAAATACACACCATACATTTCTAAAAATCAGGCAGTACACATGAAAATATTATTGTATTTCGCTGTAGTTCAAACATTTTCATTAACACAATGAAAAAAAAACCCAATTTCAAACACTACTTTTGTTATTAAAAAAAAGAGAAAAATAAAGGACAAAACAAGTGAAGAATGCTACTCACTCTAGAGAAAAGCAGCTCAGAATCTGCCACAAAAGAGCATAACTCAATGATTAGGTTGACTTTTACAACTTTGTCCATGGAGAAAGTGACAAAATCGCCACAGCCATAAAAAAAGTCATTTTTAGCACCAGAGTTCAAACAGACCCATAAATAAAACTACACTCATCCACATCACTAGAAGTGTCACATTAAAGAACTTCCACTGTTGGGAAAATATTATAAATAATCCTAGCTATCTATGAAATATGAGAATTTACTAGTGCCTTTGGCAACTCCTGGCAGCAATGCTTACCTGGCAATAATCCAACCTGAAGATAACAGGCTAATGTAATCCCCAGTTTTCTCCCATTCAAAGTGCACAGAAACCCCAATTTAATTAGACTGCCTTCCTTTCTTGCACATTCAGCATAAGTAAAAATATCCACAGATTTAAGTTTTCTCATTCATTAATCACATCACACCAATCTCAGCTTATTTTTTGGATGACATAAGGATTCAGGCCGTAGGAAATTAAATCCCAGTTCTTACCCAGAACATTTCCTGCAGGGACTTCCTCAAGATCTTCAAGCTCTCTTCCCATAAGTAAGTAGAGGTTCTCCAGTGTACAGCAGGACATATGAGGGACTGCTGGCAGATCATCTGTGGCAGAGCACTGGGATGACAGCTGCACAGGGCACAGAACCAGCATCTGGATATTAAACCTCCTCCCATTCTGAAGCTAAAAAAATACAACCTAGAGCATTTCCATCTCAAACCTCAGATGTTAAAAAATCAACACACACTCCCAAAAATCCAGACTTGAGGCAAACACGTGAATGTTACCAAGAAGATAAAAAAATAGTGCTTTCTTTGACAAATTTTAGGAGTGTGCTCACTTCTACCTCACTTTTCATTATCACCCAAAAACAAATGTTTTGAAGTAAATTCAAAAGTAATGAACTTCTTTGATCAGAATCTCAAAACATGTAACACCAGTTTTGTTTTTCCAATACTATTGTGCACCTTCTGTTCCCTTAAAAGAATTGCTTTTTCCTTCACATTTTTTAAAAAAACAAAATATACACACACTGGATTTATGGTTAGCTAATAAAACACTATACTTAAGACTATTTTGGAAATGTTAAGGTTTATAATGAGTTTACAGACATAATCAGCTATTAGCACAATTACCTAAATTACTTGGGTACTTTTTGGAATTTTTCACTTGAACTTTTTTTCTCTCTTTTGAGTGAGGCACGTGTAAGAAGTTAAGTCATCAGTGTCTCAAAAGAATCCCACGTTATTGCAACAGTTCACAGTCACTCTTACCTTGTGCAGAGACTCAGCAGGATCATACTTTGGTCCTAAAACAAAGATTTTCTGCCCTCTTTTCACCACGCCACTGAACACTCTGGCAAAAGCAATGAAGTGCTCCTTGTCGTCTGGTTCCTGTTTCATTGCCTTTGAGGTCATGCTGTCTCCTTGACCAGTGAGCTGCTGCTCTTCACCTAACCAGTCAGAAAAAATACATTATGCATAAAAACACTTTCTGCCTCATCATCTGAAGGGAAAAAAGTCAATAATATATTATGTTGCCACGTGTGGCAAATCACAGAATCGTTCCAGTTAAAACAGACTTTTAAGATCCTGAAGTCCAACCCAGCACTGCCAAGTCCACCACAAACCCATGTTCCTCAGTGTTTTGAATATCCCCAGGGATAGTGACTCAGTGACTTCCCTCAGCACACTCTTCTAATGCTTTACACTTTTGGCCAAGACAGTTTTCCTCTAAACCTTCCCTGGCACAACCTGAAGACATTTCCTCTTGTCCCACCATTTGTTACTTGGGAGGAAATACCAATCCCCACACCTGTTACCCATGATCCAGTCCTGTTGCTCATACACTGCTTTTGTACCAATTTATGGGCTGTTTGGCACTGAAAGCTACACAGCTTTTAGCAGAACATCTCCTTCAAGCATCATCTCCCTTCAAATAAAGCATTGAGATCAAGCACATTCTCAGGCTAATTAACACAAATCCATGGCACTATTTCACCATTTATGAACCACCAGCTCTCTTACAAACCCCTCCTCACTCTTTGTTCAGTTCCACCTGTTCAACTTTGCACTGGCACGTGGATGATTCACAACGTGGATGTGGCAACACCAAGACACTGCTACCCAACACCCTCCAGAAAAACAGGCATCAAGGTTCCCACACACCTTTGGTATCACCAGTGCTCCCAGTTAATTCAGATGGATTTTCACTGGGGGGCTTTTCTGGCAGCTCCTTCCCTTGACTCGCCAGTTTCTCTGCGTGCCTTCGTTTCGCAAGTTCGCGCCGATGAGCGATTTCTTCTTGAGTTAATGGCCTACATTGTATTTTAAACATCATCAGTATTTGGCAATTCCATTTATTTTAAAATAAATTAAACAACAGTAATTAGAATACTATGTTTGACATAAGTAAAAACTCATGCAGAATGCCTTTTGCCGCCCAATACTATAAGTTTAAGTCAGCTAAAATTAGCAAACTCTTCCTCTACCATATTTAGGCTTTCATTTTTCGTCCAAATACATAGAGATCAAATACTGTCATTTTTAATTACTTGTGGTGTCTTTATTATTTCAAGGTAATCTTTACAGAAAGTGCTCAAATGCAGGGAAAAGTCTTTGCCTGGTAAAGCTACCTTCCATAAAGTGAATAAGCCCATTAAGGCAAGAGACTTAAAACAGACAACAACAAAAAATAATTTTAATAGTCTGATGCATCCATCTGCTCACTGGTACACCCTGCCTTAAAGCAAAGTGCTTCAAAGTATGATTTAGAGCAATAAATAATAAAAGATACAGAATATTATCAACATTCATACGTAAGGCAATACAAAAGAGACTTGTTTGTCAATGCAAGCATTTTCAACAGCAAAGTGATCTTCATTACACTCATATGAAATCTAACAGCACTGCCCAAAACTGTCCATTTGATTTTTAAATCTGGCCCTAAGTAAAAATATGTTATATGATGTTATCCTCTAATTTAATGATTCCAAAGATAGAAAATAAATTCAGATACTAGTCATCTTCTCTTTTCAGTTATTACTCATTTCTATTAATTTTCCATGTAAACAAGGGGACTCTAATCATTACAGATACATATAAGAATAATCTATTCTGTTTACTAATTTCAGTATCAACAAATTCTCAAGCAATGTGCTGTTATGTGCCTATATTAAAAAATAACCTTTAGAGCTGGAACTTAAAAGCAGAAAAAATAACTAAGTTATGTAGACGTAATTTTTTAAATGGAACCAGAATGCTTTCAATGTTGTTTTTTTGGGGTTTTTTTTTGTTTTTTTCTGCATTGGGAGCAATGGACATACATAATGCTTTAGTTGTAACTCAAGAGGAGGAAGAGAAGTCTATCATAAAACATTAATTTCTACAACACGACTGGACAAACTAATCACCAAATCTTAGATCTTGAATTCAGCTAAACAAGGCAAACATAATCCCACAGCAAGACCTCACCTACATGACTTGTCCTGCATTTGCACACATGATGGAGACAAAACCAACAGTCCTTATTGTTCAGATGGTTTAGCATTTTTGCAATCAACTGCATCAAGCACACAGCACTAAAACAAAAAGTGCCCCATTAGGAGTTTTAGCTTGTTTAGCAGCCTTGGACAAGTCACTTCCCCTCTGCAGCCTCCACACTTACAAACACAGGTCAAGATTTCCTGAACAGCAGCATTAATGAAGGACAAGAGGAAGACAAGCACAGGAAGCACTACAGCAGTAGCGTCATTTTTGTTTACAGAACAGCCACATAAATATGATGTCTACTAAAAAAAAGCACAGCAAGACTGACTCACTTTGCCATATCAACTATTACACACTTCAAAATACGGAAAAACCCTTTTCATCACAGGTCAGAGGTTTTATGTGCAGTCAGTAGTTACTGGACACCTACTCTGCTCTTAACTGGATTAATGAGGGGCAGGAAGCCTTGAACAGATTATATGGCCGAGAACAACTCACTGCCAGTGAGATTTTTATTTATATCAGGACGGTTTTCTTGAAGAAAATTACGTTCTTGCACCTTCTGCAGGAGACTTAAAACACATTTCATTAATCAAAATTGTTCCTAGAACATGAAGAAATCACTTGGAACAGTTATCATGCTTATCTTGAACCCAAATGTTCAATTTGAAAGAGTAAAAAAACTATGCATAAGTTTAAAATCTCTCTCAAAATCACCTAAAAGAGGCCCCCAGGATTAAATGTCAGAATTTGAAGCACAGACTTTTAGAACTCAGAATCTGGGACAGATAGAAAAGGAGAATGCAAGACAAAATCACCCCTTCAAACTTCTTAGCAACTTTTTTTTTTTTTTTCCAAAAAGAAAAAAACTTTGTCTCTTAAAACAATCATGACAGAATTAAGAAAATGTATCTCTGAAATTTCAAATACTGTGGTATTTCTGTTTGGCTTGATTATTTTGCTGCTAAAGAGAGTGAGGCTTAACAATACAAAATGCAAAGCAGATGGTGGAGAAGAAAACTTTTTTATGGTTTTTTTTTTTTTTTTTCCTGAAGGCAGCTGTTCAAAGTTATTTAAAGGTTTGGAATGTCAGAAAATTTTCTAGAGGAGATAGATTGATAGGGAAAGTACAGATCAGACAGCCAAGGGTGTCATAAACATAGCCTATATATGATGGCACAGTATGCATACAGGGACTGTGTATGCATTCCAACACATTTGATTGTCCAAAAATACTTTTCATTTTTTGTAAATAATCCTGAGAGTAAAAGAAAAAAGTTTCTTTGCTTTTTTCCACTTTACATGGTATTTTCCAAAGTATCAGCATATTTAGGTGTCAAATAGTCCTAACCACAAGGTACCTGAAGATTCTGAATGCACTGGTCTAAGTTGCAATGTATATAAACACTTAATAATATTCTCATTTTGATAAAAAAGCAGATTGAATGTAGGTGGGACTTTAACTAGCAGGTACAACCTGGACTTCCATCCTGGTTTCTGTCACCATCAATTTATATAAAAATTAGTCACTCCTGGTAGTATCATTAGAAACTACAAAAAGATAATGTTGTCAAATAAATCCTTTTATAGGGTTGTAACACAATAAGCAGAACACAGAACAAGGTTAATGCACATAAGGCACTGGATCTGAAACAAAACCAGTTTCAAATTATACCCCGATTTATTAAATTTCTCCAGTTGGTAAAACCAATCAGAAGCAAAATCCATATTGAACAAAAGCTGCCCACACCAAAAGAAAGATTGTTTCTTCTTCTTTTTCCCCTTTTTCACTCCATTAGAAAGGATCAACTGCCTCATAATACTGGCAGGAAAAAAAAAATGGCAACATGCAGTCACACAAAAACCAGCAAATAAAAATTCTGTAGCAGAAAGAGAGATTCCCTGCTCCAGCATCCACACAAGGGAACCTGGCACAAGGAATGGAGTTGGCATAGAAGGGTGACCACATCATTACCAACTCATCTTAAACGTGTGGTAAACAAATGCTATGGAAACCATAAAGTGGGAAAGAGTATAATACACACACTATTGACATTTCATAGATTGCTGATTGAAGGCAGTAGATTTCAGGTTATGTAAGCAAGCTCCTGCTGACTACTTGTTTGATTCCCACATTCCCCCAGGATAACACATTTAGTTCAAACTGAATGACAACTAGACTTCCTCATGCAATCAATCCTCTGAACATGATAGCTTTTCTACTCTTTCACATTATCAAACACAGACTTCAATCTAATGCAGTTCAAAAATTCAGAGTGAATAATCAGAACAAAACCCCCAAAGACAAATTTGCCTCTGATTATTGAAGTGCTATGTTTATGTTTTTAACCTCCAGACCATTTTAAAAAGGAAACACCACAGTCAAAACATCAACTGGTTGCCAAAAGACTAACAGCACTGCCAACAAGTGTCTATGATGCATCCCTCATGCCATGAACAATGGTGTTCAAGTTCTGAGAATGCTTTGTCTCCAAACAGCTTCTACCAGTTTAAACTGTGTAAGCTCATGGACAACATGTTGGACTTCACAAGATGTGGAGGGGATAATTTCTGATAACATCTTTAAATACCTGTAATTTATAGACAATCCTATTTGTGACCCTGCTCTTCAGAATGAAGTTCCAGTGAAATCATTGGCTGCTGCTCTGCTCACCTGCCACTCAAAGAGTTCGGTCAACAGCATCCCCAAGGACAGCTGGGTCAGGTGCAGTTTGTTTGCCACACTGCAGCACAGGGTATGTCCAGTGCTCTTCCTAATCCTTTAGGAGCTCATTAACTTCTGGATTAAACTACTTGATGTCTATGGAGCAGTCTCCATTCACAAACCAATGCACACCTACTAAGATCACTTACTATCAGTTCTACTGCAATGAGACTGCTATGCAATTCACAGTAGAAATAAATGTGCAGACACAAAAGGAGCAACTGAAAATTACCCAAATCAGAACTTACATAAAATTTCACACAGCAGTCTCGCTCTTTCAGCAGGGAATACTCAACAACTGTTTGTACTACATTATACAGCAGTCATCATTCATTCTGAGACACGTAATGAAATAAAGTATCAATCCCAAGCTGTCACACTCTGCCTGGAAAAACACTCCAGACTGATAGAGTGACCTCTGATTTATCTCACATGCTCAATGTGCAAAAAAAGAAAAAAGAAACTTGAAGCAAAACCCTTCCACAATGTTTTGAGCTTTACTCACTTGAGCTCACCATTACACAAACTATAGCATGCCCAGAGATTCAAATTTCAACCATTACTGTGTATTTCTTTCTTGGATCAGTTGCCAAGGTCTCGGCCAGACTCAAATGTATATTGTTACTGAAATCTATTTCATGATAACCATAATAGGGGTTTTAGTTTTTGAAAAGCATTTATTAGCCTATTAATTATGCAACTGGATACCAAATTCAGCTGCTAACCTGTAAATCTGACAGCCTATTCAGATGATACATGCCCTATTAATTTGTACTGCACCAACTACAATTTAGAACTAAAGAAAACAAAAGATGATGGGTTCAGATCACACTGAAGTCGCTGCAAGTCGTATTGCCTTAAACACATAAATGAATTTACTTGCACGAAGACACCAATTTCTTACAGAGCTTGGAGCTTTATACAGGTTCTCATTTTGATCAATGTCATTTCAGCTGAAGATCTGGCAAAAATCACAGGATTTTTTTTTTCAGTACACTTTTTATAAAACATTAGAAAGAAAACAAATGAAACACACTACAATCTGTTTGTTTAAGACATGCTAACAAGCTGTAGCACAAAACAAAGAAACAACTATCAATGTAATTTCATGCAGAATTGTATGGGGAAGTGTCTGTTTCAGGGTGACACCTAAGAAAAAAAACAGTCCTCATTTCAAGCTGACTGAGGAGAAAGAAGAATCTTTCACATTATCTGGTGGAAAATAGTAGAGGTATTATAGGTTTTATATCCCCCAGGGCAGTAATGGAATATAATTTTAGTGCACTAGCTTATCTGTTCAATAGACTTTTCTTTATTACCTCTGGAAAGTAGAAATGGAATTTCTTCAGTGCACTTTATTTATTTACATTATTCAGGGTTACAAAATGGACTTGAGGTAACATAAAAGGTTTGCTTTCCATGCTCACGTGGCATTACATCACCATGAGATTTATACAAAAAGCTTTGCTAAGTTAGTAGATGATTTCATCATAACAAACAGATGATAATCAGTTTATATTTTCTTAACATTTTACATTAAATACCCCTAGCAGTTAGTTGGAAGCAATTACAATTGACTAGTAAATATTTCTCTTTTACACTGGCTTATATAAAGACAGAATTCTGAACCTCAGGAAAAGCAGACTGGTACATTTATACACCCTGTAACCTAAATGCCAAATTTGACTTTTATTTATATATCTACACTCGAGCATTCTGTCTCAGACCAGGGTTCAATGTCACACACCAGTAGAAATGAGAGGAAGAAACAGCAGATGCTGAATGAACACCTAATATTGCAATACTTTAGAATAAATAACCACAGGCATCATCAAATAACCATTACACAAAGCAAGGGGAGGAGGGGCACTAATCTGTTTGCCTTCTCTGCCTAAGCAACAATGTACATTTTTGCCTGACTTGGTGGGAATTAGCAAATAAATTTCAGAAGCTCAGACAGAAGAAACTGGAAGACAAAACATTTGCACAACACTCATTTCTTTACAAAACCAGGTAAAAACTAATGACATGCTGGTACCATACAAGAAGTCAATTTTCAAACCTTTCCAAGGAAAGATAAATATAAGATGACAACCTGCTTTAATTTGACAATGAACCATTTTCCCATGTATTCTGCTATTTAAACAGTAAAAGCAAAATTGTACCAGTTTTAGTATAGAATCTCCTCATTTTAAAGTGACCTTCAAGGAGATATTAGTTGCCAACACCAGTCTCAAAGGAGGTTGTTTTAATTAAAAATCCGTCCTTTGTTATCATTTACTGTACACCCTGGACTTAGAAGAGCTTTTTGCTTTTCCCAACTTATGCTTAATAAGTATTACAAGCAGATGGCAGAAATAAGGCAAACCATAAAAAATTACAAAGTCAATTTGAATCTTCTATCAAAGTAACAAAAAGGTAACCTTACAGAATACTACCTTACAAAAAAAGAGACACTAGCATGGATCTACATTTTTTTCTCTCTGGAAGTAGAAGACAAGTCTTGCAAAAAGATATCTGGAGGAAACTCTCAGATTTTTTTACATGCTTTAACATGCTCAAAATCAGTCCTTTCAGTCCCCAAGGATGGGATCCCACTCTGAAGGGATGCAAACAACCTTAGATCAGTCCAGCAGGCAAAGATACACGAGAGCACAGTTATGGCTCCTCAAAATTAACATGTAATTAAAACATATAACATGGATTCATTTTCTTTCATAGGAAACCATGAAACAGCTGGTAATAGACATAGTGCAGATATTCTTTGTTTCTCCCCATATTCAGACATTCTCAAGGAGCACCCTCATGGAATGCCAGTTTAAATACTGATCTCACATGCTCCTCTCAACCATCACTCAATTCTGTCAAGCACAATCTTCACTGTGTAACTGTAAATAGTACACAATGACCAATACAATTACAAATATGCTCAAGAACCACAGATACACAAATGCTGTGTTTTTAAAACACTTGGATTTTGTTTCATGGAGATTGCTTTTCTTCTTTAGAACTAAACTCCTTTTCCAATTTCTTCAAGAACTGCTTACCTGTAGAATCTTAACAAAGCAAGTATTGAGAAATACACATTTAACTCTGTTGCTGGTTTTCAAATAATGGAAGCCAACTGTCATCTCAAACCAAAATCTTTAATATTACCTAAACAACAGAATCCCACAGCACTAATAATACCTGATTACCTCAAAGAAAAACCTACATGTGATTTCATTTTAATATTAGCTAATTAGTAAGCAATTGAATCATTTAATACAATGGACAGCAAGAAGCATTTTTCAAGCAAGCAACAGAGCAAGACGCAATTTTCCATGTACTAAATAAAGAGAAAGGAGAGAAAAGGAGAAAGGAAAGAAACTAAAATCTCGAAAATTTCTGTGTCTGGCATACGTAAAAACCACCTCTGCCCCATGTCACATCCTCATCACCTCAAAGACTCTCGATTCTCCCAACAAATAAAAAACCAGGTCATTATCAGTGACAGAACAGCCAAAAAGTGATGGCCTGAGTGTAGCTGTCTCTGATAACTGGAGCCCATCGGCAGGAAAGGAGACAAAGCAGGAATGGCGCTGCTGTGCCACACCTGAGCGAGAGATTCAGAGCCACTTCGGGACAGCACCCAAAGCAAAACGGCACCATCTAGTGTCTGCTCAGCCCGTGCATCCTTTCCCTGAACTCAAGCAGTGCAAAGAAGATTTCTGGTGCAAGATTTCTAGTAGGGAGCCTTGGTAAGAAAAATGTTGAAACAAATCTAGCAAGTGGGAGGAAACCCTAAGGTAGTAGTAAAGCTTTCAAACATTACTATAGTAGCAGAGCCATTTTTTGTAGAAAGATTAAACACAGTCTAATACAGCAGGAAAATTATTATTTTCCCTATTACTTCACTGTACAGTGACAATCCCCCCAAAAAACATGAAATGGCCAGTTAACACAGGAGCTGCCTACTTAAAATGCTCCAGAGGCTTGGAGGGATGAAAGTTTAAGATGAACTTTAATTCTTGTAAACTCATCAGAAAAGTATCTTTCTTCTGCAGAAAAAGCAGGTGGCTTCAGGTTAAAGTAGTACACTTAAGTGTGCCAGGAACATGACATCTAGAAGGACCTACTCCTCAAAGAAAACAAGATGGCTATTGAACAACAAAAAGCTGTAACAAAAAAATCTTCCAAACCTGCCAGAAGAAAATCTTTTGAAGTGCATTAATGCCCTTCAGATCACTGCAGTCAGGACTTGGACTACTTTAATCAACCCATTTTATTTTGCTGTTGCAATGGACAGGATGATCACTGAGCTGTTTTGCCCAGTTTGGTGGGAAGTGTTCCTTGGTACCAACAAAGCTCGTGCCAACACAACCCAAGGAGGTGTTGCAAGTCCATCACTTCCACCAGACATCCTGCAACTGCTTACACTGCATGCCTCAGGATGACACCTCTGGACAACAGTGTTATTCTCCAACAGACCTGCTGTATCTTCCAAAACTACTGTGATTAAACAAATCACCTCCTGAACTCTTTCAGAAAATCTTTACTTGCAGAAAAGACTCCTGAATTTCAAAAATTCATTAATTATTTTCTCAGGTCAAAACCAATTTATCCATGCCTTCAACAGTTTTTTTCATCAGAAGTAACTACCATAGATCAGAAAGTAAAATGCTACATTTTCTTACCTTGGTTTATTCTGTGGCAATGCCTTTGCATCAACAGGAAACATTTTGGAAACAAAGACAATAACTGGGGCTGTTCCTTCACTACTGCATTTCATAAAAGCTGAAAAAAAACACATAAAATGAATTATTTACACCTTTTTCCCCCCCCAGAATCATGGGCAAAGCTGTGACTACATTAATTTTGTAGGCATTATTATTTATTTCCTGTTTCAATGGATAATATGCTAAGGACAAATCAACAGGAAGAAGTAGAAAATTTCTCTAGCCTACTCATTTGATGATACTGTCTCTATCTTCAAATGTGCTTTGCAATAAAATGAGCAAAACTGCAAAAATAGAGCTCTTGATAAAAAACCTACAGGTACTCCAAATAAACAAGTTGAGTTTACAGGCTGATTTGGATCACAATAGAAACCAGAGAGCAGCACAGGATTAAGACTGAACACTGTTTATTCAGTACCACAAAGTATTTTCCTTCCTTTCAAACTAAAAGAGAAAGAGCTGCAAATGTCCAGTTGCTCACAAAATCCTAACAGCTTCACTGCAAGAACAGATATTCCTCAAAAGATGAAAGATTCACACAAAACTCATTCAATACTTAGGAAATTCCCATGAACTGTTTTTTTCATCCAACTTGAAACACATAAAATTCAAACTACACAATACCATTCAAAACTTCTCACATGGAAACTGAATCATCCTCCCTTTAATCTGAAATGCGAAAAGACTACAGAGCATAGGCAAACAGAAGCACAAGACTCTTACTAAAAATTAGCAAGATACTAAATGTGCAAGTCAAGTCCAGTACTTGTTCATAACCAAGAGCAGTACTGTTTAGAAATAAATCAAGTATCAAACTTGCATCCTTGTAAAACCCCCAATTTCAGAGTCCTGGACTTTATATCACCTGCAGCTTAAGTTGTCTAAAACCCATGAATATATGGGATTGAAGAAAAATGCACAGCCATAAAACTATGACATGTCAATGACAAACATCAACAAAGCTACTGCAAATGGTGTATTTATAAATTTAGGTACAGATTACTACACATCTTATAATCCAAAGATGGGACAGTAACAACCTTCATGTTAATGGGAGAATGCCTACTCACCACTTTTCAGCTCCCGAGTTTCTGGTGGCAAAGAATCAAATGTTCTTGCTCCAACACACATCAGCTTTTCCACTCTCTCTGCTGTGATGTCCAGAGGACTGGGAATTTTATTACACACCATGGCTAAACACATTGTTAAGGACACATATTTCCTTACTGAATGCAAACAACAGGAAGAAAATGCTTTCAATGCTTCTTTAACTGTGCCCTGTGCATGAACTGCCAGCAGCAGCAGACCCAAAACCCAGCTCTGCTGTCACAGAGCATTCAGGTCCCTCTCAGTCACAACAATTCTTTGCCAATTATCAGGGACAGAGTTAAGGAGGGGTGACCCACCCTAACTGAAGCTGGGAAACTAAAAACAGCACGACTGGGGCAAGATATACAGAGGTAATTAGTATTTATACATCAATAATTTGTGCACATCTACCATAATATAAGATGTAATAATATAAACAACTGGCACATCTGACAGACAGCAAAGGCTGATTCTGGATTAAGAAATTTTATGCCTGAAATGTAACACACCAGACATCTACAGAAATTCATGGACAGAAGACCTATGATATTAATATAAATAGGAGATTGGTTTCATCTTCTGCAAAACCACTAGAATTTGAATATAAACTACATCATGAAGGTGTATTGTCAAATTACCTCCAGATTCAGAACTTATTTACCTAAAAATAAGATGTGTACAAAAGCACAGATTTGGAAGAAATGTAAAAAAATGGTAGATATGTAACTTGTAATGTTACAAGCAAGAAAATAGGTCCAGCTAGCTTAGGCATAGACATTAAAAAAAAAATTATACCAAATCACACAGTGAAATATGTGAGCACGCTCTAAAGCCTCAGAACTGCCAACAGAACAAAAAATACTATCTTTTTGAAGGATACAGAGGACTGCATCAGATATTGGTAGCCACTGGCTACAAATGGCATTTAGATGAACTTTAGGGTCTGCATGCCGGGACTCCCGGGCACCAATTCTCAGTCCCAAAGAGGTGACTATCTTTTCTATTTTTTCTTTGTCTCTGTAAGGAAAATAGTAACAGATAAAAAAAACTACCGCAGCAACATATAACCAGTATCTATAATTCTTGAGTATTTCAAAAAAATCACCAGAGCACGTGGAAGGAGATGCCATGAAAACTTTAGAGATGTTCTCACCTTTTCATAACAGCCTCATACAGACTCCAAATGTTGTCCAGCACCAGCTGCACAAACAAAGGTTTCTTTCCTTTTGACTGGCAGAAAATAAAAACAGCTCATTACCAGCAATTCCTCACTTTTTCAATAGGCTTAAGACTGCACTTTTCATAAGGAGCATGTAAAACCTTTATTCACACCTTTATTCTGTCTCATAAGAATGGTATAAGGCATGAAACAAAAATGCAATTTAGAAGTGGAGGACAAAGGTTTCAACTTCAGTAAAAGAACCTGATAAATACGGCACATGACTACGTTGAGCCTCCTTATCATCCTTTCAATAACCATTAATCATCACCTACGTAAACAGCAAAAAAAGATCATGATTACATGAGAAGAGGGAAACTGCTTTCTCCTCTTTGAACTTTCACTGGTGGAAATGCTTAATGCTAGAGGGACAGAGACCCATTGACTACCCTTGTTCCTACACTGTTAAATCATCCTTTCATCTTGTGTGTCTCACTCTGTGCTGAAACCTTGAAGCTGCAATGTCCCTTATTTAGTGAGCAGTTAGCTGGGATTTCCTCCATGCAGCATTTGAGTGGTCACTTTTGGAATGTTCTGTGCTCCAAGGAGTGCTGCAAGGCCATCCTGGTGACTTTATACCTCCAGTTACACTGAGTCAGCAGGATCTGAGGTCAAGTTTCTGAATACAGTATGAAGAATAGAATTAGAAAAAGAACTCCAAAACAAAAATCAGGTTATATTTTTTCTCCATACCTGATCACCTTTCATTATCTTCTTTGCTTTTGTATTTAGATAATAATCTCCCCATAAAGTCTTCAGAAGTACTGCAGGCTTGATTCCAATTTTTTGGCTGTACAGTTTGGCAAAATGTTCAATTCTGAAAGCAAAGAAAACGTATCTTGATAAAAGTGTAATGTTTTTTATAGCAACAGCTTACGTGAAAAATTACACAAAAATCTCAAATCCTTGTTTTACTCCCACTTTTCCAATTGTCTTCCCTTTAGCTCACACTGCTTAACATTTACACCTGCAAAAATATTTGTCGTAACAGATCAAAAACGTCAACAACAATTGAATGGCTTTGTTTTGCTCAAGTCAGCATCAAAGCTTTACTTGAAATAAACACTTGTGTACTATCCCCTCATCAAAAACTCAAAAGTATAATACAAACCTTATAAATACTTAAGTGATGACTCTGAAATTTATTCTTTGAATGTCTTCCCACGCCAACTATGGTCTGGGACCAGAATAATAGATGTTAAAAACCATTAAAAGCATTCTTTCGAGCCATCAGATGGTGGTAATTATTTTTAATTAACCACTTATGAAGCTTCTTGTTGTCTGAATCATTACTTTAATAATGAGTAAACCCAAGAAAATGATATAAAACTGTAATGCCATAAGTGTGCTGTAAAGCCAATTGTGTTGTTCAGCAGTCCCCATGAGTTAACAAAAGCAGCCTGCTTAGGCCCAGAGAGGGAAGCCTGAACATTTTATGGTTTCCTTGCTGAATATGTTCAATGAGCAGTAATTAAAAAAAATTTTCACATATTTGTTCCCTGTGCATGCAGAAAAAAAAAAAAAATACAAGTTACAACCTCAACAATCCTATTTACAGAACAGTGCCATTTGACAGTATTTTCTTGGAAATTCAGAATTCTCAAGTTTTTACACAGCTACAAAAAGGACCTGTCCATGTCAGCAACACATAAGCTGTGAGTTCTGAACTAAGCCCAAAGAGATTTCTTTTCCAGAAACTACCTGACCTCTCAGTTCAGGGAGAGCTCTCAAGATTCCTGTGCCAGCAGCTCCTGCATATGTACTAATGGCATTTTTCAACATTTGAGGATTATGAGAAAACCATGTGTACTTACCACATAGGATGAAGCTGGCACTCCCTAATAAATTAATATTGTCTGCTAATACCTTCAGGAAAAAAAACCCACAACCATGAAACAGCAGTCAAGACTTTCCATGATTAAGAAAATGCTCCACTGATCTGTATTTCACCACACAGTACTGTGGCTGGCAGTCCAGAGGAACCTCTTGAAAGTAATTAAGAAAAGTGTTCTTTTTTCCCCCTCCATTATATGATTTATTAGAGCCAAGGTCTGACAGTTCATGACAAAAAACAAAACAGTCTTGAAAGATAATTAAACTAAATTAGCCCACTTTGTTTTCCCTTTCCTCTGAAGTTACAAGAGCTGTTTGTGTTAGACAACAAACTATGCATGGCACCTTATTTAAGAGTCTGACTTTGATTTAAAAATCCTGGAGATGATTTTCCTCAAGGGCTCTGCAGTGCTCAAGACATTCCCTGTGTCACCACTGAGAGTATCCCTCTAATTACAATTTCAGGATGAAGACAACGCCTCCACCTCGTGGCCAGCGACCAGAACACGGGCACTCTGCACATGCCTGCTGCCCTCCAAAATAAAGTGTACCCTGAACCAGCTCCTGCCCTTATCTGCTACAGTCTATCCAAGGCCAGAAAGTACTAAAATGCTGTTTACAGGCTAGGCTGGACTCTACTGTGGGCTCAGAAGCCCCTGTGCAAGTAAACAGGGATCCCTGCCACACAGGCTGATTTCTGCACAGCTGCATATCACAGAAAAATCTAAGAAATATCTTTAGAAACATGAAGCCACTGAAATACTTTAAGATGAATGGCAGTAATCAATTAAAAAAAAAGGTCAGTCATTAAATCTCAAACTTACCCAAAACCCCAGCCATCAATTGCACTGGCAAACACCACATTTCCATGCTCTGGTGAAAAATAGAGGTGTGAATCATCAGTATCTTCCAATCCCGTACTCCAGTCATAAATCTGATCCCCTGGTGCTGTGTCTGAAACACTTTCACTTTCTGTTTCCTTTTCAGCTCTCTCTTCTAACACTTTGGAGGTAAAAAGTGTTCCAGTGACTGCGTTGATCTAGAGAAGGATATGTAAAAACACCCTCAGATTCATTCACTCTTTAACAACGCTTGCAATTAAAATGCAATTTTCCCTACCCTTTTAAACATAAAAGAGAAGTTTTGTTAACAAGATAGCATGTCTGTGATTCAGCTGGCAGTTTAAAGCACATCGAATTCCACACATTTGAAGACAACAGCAGTTTATAAGACTGACATTTTGACATAACCACCATGCAGTTTCCAAGTCAAGTCAGCCTCACCAGGGCTGAGTCAGATAGAGTATCACATGAAATAACTTTGTCTCTCACCAGGAATGGTGAAATAGGAACTTGTTCCTGCCAACAAAACAAACAACAGAGGGCAAAGGGAAACCAGGCAGATAAGAGCTCCCAAGTGAGCTCAGGACGGGGAAAAAATGTTTGAGGCCAACTTAAACTACAATATAAAATATGAATCAACTTTATTTCTACACAAATCCACCAATATCAGGAACGGTCTAACATTTGTCTGCCTCCAGTAACTTTAAGCAATTTAACAGAAGAACAAAACATTCATCATATTATTTCTAAAAATGAAGACATTTCCTGATGACCTGCCAAGAGGCATTTACCACTCCTTTCTCCATCAGGGGCATTCTGAATTAATCCCAAAACCAACCAGGCATAAGATGCATCTCAATGTTACAAAGTGCCACAAAATCTGCTGTGAGAAGTGGCAGTGCAGCACAGATACCTGCTCTAAGATGTTCTTAAGGTGCAGGTATGCTTCCTGAGGGGTGAGCTTCAGCTCCACAATCAAGCGGTCGATTTTGTTAATCACCAGGACTGGACGGATGTTTTCCAGCCATGCCTGCCGCAGGACTGCTTGAGTCTGGGAAGGAAAGAGGTTTAAAAAAAAAAACCCATTACAGAAAGCCTGACAGCACCATAAAGCTAGAACATTAATAAAAATTAAAATATCGTTCTAAAATTTAATAAACACACAGTAAAGGACAGGTTGACACTCAAGCCAGGAATGTGACTCCCACGGTATACAGTGTTAGTGACTGAGGAGTTCTGCAGAATGGTGGGATTTCATGGCAAAACCACCCATAATAACAGAAACCAAACTATCTAGAAAAGTAAGCCATGAAAAAAAAGCAACCTCAGTGTTATTTTGTATATTCTTTTCCAAATCCTGAAAACCCATGTAAATATATGAAATTATTTCCCCTAAAACTTTATCAAAACATCCCATTACCTGAAAAATGGCATACTCACTGTTTCAACCCTGCACCTCTACACCCACTCATCAGCACTGTTCAGTTTTTCAGCACAACTATGATTCTCCCTACTCGCTCTCATATCTCAACTGCATTGCCATTTATTAAAAGTTTTATAAAACTTCTAAAAGAGCTCATCTTTTATTTCTATATAACCCACTTCAGACTTTGCTTACTCCCCTCTTTCTCTACTTAATACACTTTATTTCACCTGTGGACAGACTCCTTCAACAGCATCCACCACTATGATGCAACCATCACAGAGTCGGACAGCAGTAGATACTTCTGAAGAAAAATCCACGTGCCCTGGGGAGTCTATTAAATTAATCAGATACTCCTGATCACCTAGGATCAAACAATAAATTAATATTTCAGAACAGTTTTCAAAAATATTTCTTCCAGCCACCCAGTTATACTGCTTCAGCTACTATTTTTTTAATGTCCTGACAATAAGTACACTATAAAAACCCTTTGAGCACAGTGTAACAGGCATCTCAACAAATTAGTAAGACTGTACAAGAACTTGGGGTTTTCTGCAAGAAGGCTTTGCCTTTAAGTGACATTAATTCAAGACTTAAGATCAAAATATACATATTTATATCTAAAATAAAAAGATGGGGAGACTACTCTCATGGCCTCCACTCAGAGATATGATTTGAGATGTTTTTCCTGACCCTGAGATGGAACTCATATTACCCTGGCTGACTGTTACTTGCCTAAGTCTCTGCAGAATCACAGCCTAACACTGAGAAACACAAAAGCTGCACACAAAGATCACACCAGCAACAACGAAGACACAGGGAAAATTAATGGAAATGTGTATTGAAATGTATCCATGCCAGCATCAACAACCTACCTTTCACAAAGTGCAGTGAAATTGCACTCGATTTCATTGTTATTCCCCGGATCTGTTCATCTTCCCTGCTGTCCAGATACCTCAGCTGAGCAGAAAAACAAAAGAAGAAATGGTTAAGTCTCTAGAAACATCTTCACAATTTCCTTACCAGCTGTAAGAGTTCAATGGTGAGAAAACAAGGTTTAGCAAGACTATAAAGGGAACTTCCTTAATGATGAAGAATTTACAATCCCAGCATGTACAGACCACGAGAATTCTGTCAGAAGGGACACTGGAACTCTACCTTTCCTGCCAAGCGGCTGGAGATTATTCCATTGCTAGATATAAGGCAATCAGCTAGAGTCGTTTTGCCTAAAAAGAAAAAGAAATTCCTTAGATTAAATGAATACAATGGATGGCAGGATATGCAACATACAGTATTCTAAGATATCAACACTAATAAAGGCTATAAAACACCACAAAAGTACAAATTAACTTCAAAAAAAAAACAAATTCAATTATTCAGCTTCAACTGTTAGGGGCACACAGATTTATTTTTGAAGAGTGGATGCAAACTTAGCTGTTATGACCAGGAAAGCAGTTGAAATAACAAACAGTATACCAGAACCTCAATATAACAAGTAAAATACACGTTCTTTAAAAAGTGCCTATTATTTCCACCTATGCAACAAAATTGTTCTATTAAGGAAACATAGAAAAATATCATTCTGCCTCTCAAACATTAAATTCATGCCAACATTCACCACCACAGAAGCAGAAAACATTCAGTTTCAACTATTCCAAATCATTACAGTGTGATGCTCTCTCATGTAAAAGACAAGCTGCATCAGGCCAACAAAAAGGTGTGTAAGGAGATTTACTTTTCTGAATCAAGTTCGTGACAGTTTAAAGCTAAATCCACAAAAATCCTACTGCTCTACAACAGCGACCAAAGCATCTCCCCACCGCTCAAACACCCGCGAGGAGGAGGCACCAACACCTGCCTTACCGTGATCCACGTGCGCCAAAATACAGATATTCCTGATGCCGGCCGCCTCCTTCTGCAGGCCAACCATCTTTTCCACGCTGGTGAGCACCATGGCTAGCTAACCCTGAGGACGGAGCAAACTATTTTACTGAGGAGTCAGCATGAGAAAACGCTTTGGGTTTTAAATGCCGCAAANGGCCGAGCGGGGCCGGGCATGGGGCCGCCGCGCTGCATCTGCGAGATCTGCTCCTGCGGGTGAGTGAGGGAGGCACCGAGCGAGCGCCGCCCTCCCTCGGCACACTCGCCCGCAACGCCGGGCTGGTGCCGGTACCGGCTGCCGCAGGGTAGCAAGGCTCTGCAGAGNGGATGCAAACTTAGCTGTTATGACCAGGAAAGCAGTTGAAATAACAAACAGTATACCAGAACCTCAATATAACAAGTAAAATACACGTTCTTTAAAAAGTGCCTATTATTTCCACCTATGCAACAAAATTGTTCTATTAAGGAAACATAGAAAAATATCATTCTGCCTCTCAAACATTAAATTCATGCCAACATTCACCACCACAGAAGCAGAAAACATTCAGTTTCAACTATTCCAAATCATTACAGTGTGATGCTCTCTCATGTAAAAGACAAGCTGCATCAGGCCAACAAAAAGGTGTGTAAGGAGATTTACTTTTCTGAATCAAGTTCGTGACAGTTTAAAGCTAAATCCACAAAAATCCTACTGCTCTACAACAGCGACCAAAGCATCTCCCCACCGCTCAAACACCCGCGAGGAGGAGGCACCAACACCTGCCTTACCGTGATCCACGTGCGCCAAAATACAGATATTCCTGATGCCGGCCGCCTCCTTCTGCAGGCCAACCATCTTTTCCACGCTGGTGAGCACCATGGCTAGCTAACCCTGAGGACGGAGCAAACTATTTTACTGAGGAGTCAGCATGAGAAAACGCTTTGGGTTTTAAATGCCGCAAAGCCGCGATGAGCGCTGCCCATGGGGGGAACCTCCTGCCACACGTGGGGCGCGTCACGAACCCTCCGCCACTCCCGGGGCACCTCAGAGCAGAAACCAAGGGCCGTGCCTGCACTTCGGAACGCGGCTCAGGAGCCCCAGTGGGCTGGGAGCGAACACGGAGCCGCCCGGAGCGGNGGCTCTGCAGAGGGATCCGTGGTACGAGGCCAGCGGGAGGAGGTTCAACAAGGCCAAGGGCCGGAGGCTGCTCTTGGGTCACAACAACCCCATAGAGCGTAACAGGCTGGGGCAGAGGGGCTGGAAAGTGCCCGTCGGGGAAGGAGCCGGGGTGCTGGTCAGCAGCTGCTGGACACGAGCCAGCGTGGGCCAGGAAGGCCAAGGGCACCAGGCCTGGGTCAGGAACACCCTGTGCTCAGCACTGGGGAAGCCACTCCTTGAATCCTGTGTCCAGTTTNGCCCTGCCGCCCCAGGAGGGGCACAGCACCTCGGCCGCGGGGCGAGGGCCGAGCCGGGGTCAGAGCCGCCGCCCAGGCCCTCCCGGAGCGGGGCACACGCACCTGCGCTCGCTCCGCCGCCGCTCCCGGAAAGCCGCGCCCGGNGGGTGTTCAGCCTGGAGAAAAGGAGGCTCGGGGTGACCTTATCACTTGCTGCAGGAGATCACAGCCAGGTGGGGCTCAGCCTCTTCTCCCTGACAACCAGTGACAGGACAAGAGGACACAGTCTCAAGCTGCACCAGAAGGGCTTTAGGTTGGACATTAGGAAGAATTTCTCCACAGAAGGGGTGATTGGGCATGGGAATGGGCTGCCCAGGGAGGTGATGTTCCTTGGGGTGTTTAAGGAGAGACTGGACGTGGCACTCGGTGCCATGGTCTGGTTGTCACGGTGGCTTTTGGCCACAGGTTGGACTCGATAATCTCAGAGGCCTTTTCCAAGCTCAGTGGTAATGTAAGCAGCACCCCGGGCCACTGGGGAATAGGACCCAAGTATGAGCACATTCTCAGTAAATGTAAAGTAGTGGATTTACATTTAAATCAGGTAAGAGTAAAAGAAGGTCTTAAACAGACTAAAATAGAGCAGAATGGAGACAGTCTGAAAGCCACCCAGAATATATCAGTCAAGCTTTTCCAGAAAGCAGAGCCGGCACCCATTGAAGGACTGCACCAAAGGAACCTTCAGAAGAGTTCTGGCAACCTTGCCAGAAACCTGTGCAAGCACTGCAGCCTTTGAAAGAGATTTAATCTATCTGCCCTTCTGCCATCACATCCAGTAGCACTCACCACTTTGCTCTACATTCCATGATCCCATAGACAGACAAACAGTTCATCGCTGTCCTATAGCCTCTTTGACCCAGGGAGGCTGGCACAACAGGGTACAAATAGGCAATTTTCAATGGAAAATTACTATTACAGGTCTATAAGCAATATTATTGATGCTATTGGTAAAAAAAAAAAAAAAAAATCATGTTTCCCAAAATAATAAGGGACTTAACCCTTTGAAAACTTACATACATATTCACAGGTTGAAGTCACAACTCTTCATATTTTCAACTTCTTCTCTGTCTACTCTAAAAGAAATCACAAAAATAATCATCCCACGACTCAAAGATTCAGTTAATAAAAATAAATATAACAACAACACAAAAGAATAGTCATCATAATATCACAGAGGTGTGCTCAATATTTTTTGGAAGCATAGGACAAACCCTATGGTTGCAAAGTGCACCAAGACCCACAAGTTTCATATGAAGGTCTGCAGAGCAGGCACCCTCTATCTGTTTCTGTATGGGAAGTCTATCTGTTTATCAGCCACTTTTTTTTCATTGGAGACAGAGATATGAGGCAGGCACTGAATAAGGCTCCTCATGTTCTTTTTGGCCAAGCCTATGGTGAATTTTGCCCCATAAATTTGTTTCAAAAGTCCTAGATTAATGAAGAGTTGGAATGCATTGTTTCCATGATGAGATAACAAACCTGGCTCGGGCTCAAATAGAAAGATGGTGAGATAACACAGTGAGACAGCACAAAATGAGGTTCAACTCAATCAGAAATTCTCAATCCAAAACCCAGTTTAATAATAATTGAATTAAACATGCACAAAGCTTGTGGTTTAAAATAAACCTCGCTGATGTTTTTACGGTCAATAAAATCTTAAGCCATTATTGGTTTAGGCAGCACATTGTGTTTGCTTCAGTGTGTAGTGTTTCTGTTTTCAGGAGAAGGCTGCTTGGTCGCTTGGCAGTGGTACCTGGACACTGGAATGCATGCACAGCTTAGCAGAGACCTCAAAGCAACTATAAATATCTAATGTTTTGTAGACAGTATCATTTAGCTATTCGCAGGAAACTTTATGGAGGTATAATTACTGCTTAATTCCAAATAATAAAATAGAAGGAAACAATCTTCCCTATCTATTAACAGAATTAAAAGAAAACACTGGAAAAACTTACAGGGGAGCAAAGCCAGTAAGACAGAACATCATTCTGCTTTCTCAAATGCAGGATGCTAAATCTGGCCTCCAAAGAAGAATAAATCCTGTGTGTCAGATGAATTTTCTGCACTCAAGAATAGTATTTGTCTGCTGTAAAAGATAATCACAGCCTACAAAAGCATAGAAGTTGTTTTGAGACACAAAAATAAATTACTGCTTTATCTTTCTCTCAATCTGTAACCCCTATTGCCCTTTTGTTTTCATTATCATAAAAATCTATATTCCTGAATAAATGTAAGTTAAAAGGAAAGAAGATTTCTCTAAAATATAGGTTACTTAAGCCATCATACTGACCACATGTAAATACAAACAAACCCTGTAAAAACTGCCAGATCTCCTGTCAACAATAGGAAAGTAGATGACTCTCAAAAATACTGTGTCCATCCATCATTTCTGTCTTCCAGACCATAGTGTATACACTGGCAAAAATTAAATAAAAAATAAAAGCTTTGAGCTTTTCCCAGCAGGAGTCCTTTGTGTCTGTTTCTGTATTCTATTTCACCTCGCTTTAATTTATTGTTTACCTTTTTGGTACTCAGTGCTAGCTAAAGCTCTCGGCAGATCTTTGAAATATTCCTTGAATATCTAGCTTCCTGAAACTTGAATTTATTTGTACTCACTAAGATCTGTACACTTTTGCCCTTTTTGGATTTTAGATACTTTTGCTTTTCATGTACAGAATTTTACAATACTTGTTTACTTGAAAAATAATTTATTGTTTTTTCCCTTTGCATTACAAGTTGTGAGCCATAAGTAGGAGGAAGACCTGTCATTCTATATTTCCTTGAGGTCAGCCAGAGATGTGCATTATGCATTTTAGAATGAATGTAACAAGATTTTCAAAACAATGTAAATTTTAATTTCATGGATTATTTATGCAAAACAATAAGGTATTAATAATAAATTGTCATTGTATACCTCCCAACACCTTTTTGCACAATGTTGTCATTGACAGAAGTATCAATGAGAAGTAGGTAGAATTGAAATAAAATCTATAAGAAAAGGAGATGTCATTACTTCTGAATAAACATGCATTTTGTATAGAGAATTTAATCAGTCCTTGTAGAAAACCAAATGAGTTGAAAAGTCATTAATTGCCTGCAGAGCTCTAGAAGCGCACATGAGATTTCACACCACTAAAATGTTAATAAAAAAGTGTTAATCAGTAGTGAGATGTACAGAAGTAAAAAGACAAGTGATGAGGTAATACAGTAAAAAAGGGATCATGTGAGACAAGAAATGAAGCATAGTTAGTTACTTTTACAAATAAAACGAGTAATATCATTAAAGATTACAGACAAGAAGAAAGTGCACTTTGATGGTAGCATCATTTGGAGAACTGAGACCACCTCTATCCATGCTCTGCATTCTGCACCAAGGACTAACTCCCAGCTGACACTGCCTTTATGACTGTGTCAGTATAATGTGCTCTGGACCCGCGCCATCAGCACAGTATTTTGTGCTTTTATCACTCAGAAAAGGTCTTAAACAAAACCTGACACTGTTCAATCGTGCCCATTTGTTATTCACTCCCAGTAGGCAGAGTATGGGTTTTCCCCTTTAATGAAACTATTCCAAATTGTCTGCTCTGATGTGTTTGACCCAGACGCCATCGCTGCTGCCACAGACCCACGAAGATTTACGATGATTCCCTGCAGCCGTGCCACAAAACTGAGTATCTGGAGAAATACCCCGGCTATGGCAATGTCTGCCCTCCCGAGAGCTGCAAGCCAAAACCACAGTTCCCACAGGACCAGGGGAGAATGGATGGCATCTCAACATTCAAGTAAATATTTTAAAACAATATTTTGTAATTACTCTGTAAAGTTTCTCGTTCTTTGTTTTTTTAAGCAAGGGGACTAAACGTTGTATTGCAATCTTCTCAAAATGCAGTCATTGCATCCTTTGCACATTTTGCTTATTTAAAGTATAAATGTTGAGTATAGAAATAGAGTTACCATAAAAAGGTCCTAAAAAATAGCAAAGCATGTGTACAGCAAGATTTGCATTCTCTACAGCAGCCTTTAACCTGTAAAGAGAATCTGAAATTTTTGTCTTTGTTAGGAAATTTAGGTCTTATGGAAAACTTGGCAAGCTTTCTGATAATTTCTTTGCAAAATTATAGCAACTTTGTAAGTCTCCTTTCAGATATTTTAAATAATATTGTTAAACTGTGAATGAGACTCGGAGTGTTAAAAAACTTTCTTCACCATCTACCTTTGACTAAAGGCTGTATCATGCATCAGAGACTCTAGATTGATGTACTATGGTTTTCCCTTTTTTGCTATCCCTCCAATATATGGTGCCTGATGATTTTTCAGAGTAAACATTTTGTTATTTTTCCATGAAGCAGAAAAATTACACAAGTGACTTCATAAGGAAAAAAAAGAAAATTTTAACCAGTGTTTTCTTTTCCCCAATTCAGATCTGATTATTTACCACATGATGTGAAGACACCTTTTCGGCCACAAACAGAATATAGACCAATATCAGGGAAGATTGACCTGGGAACCATATACCAGAGAGATTATAATCCTCATAAAGTAGGACCAGTGACGTTAGCAAGGCCTCGAGAGAGGAAACACACTTCAGGAGCAAAAGTGGATACCATCCCAACCTATCGAGGTAATAATGTATGCCACCTCCAGGAAGAGAAATAACCAAGATGAAGGGAGTATTTGCAATTACCTGTATTAGAAACTGGATTTGTTGGCTTGGGACAGGGAGTAAAACATACTAGAAAGCAGGTGATAATGCCCTAAAACATTCCACATTCCAGTGTTTAGGGGAGACTTCTTGCTTCTAAACTAAAACCCCTCTCTGATGTTTCCTTGGCTACAAGGAGATTCTAACATACACGTGGTTAGGCTATCTCAAGCAAAAGTGGATGGGAATGAAGGCTATGGATCTTTTGGGTATTTTTAGTTCTTGTTTTTCCACAGAGTAGAGTTTAAGCTTCTGTTTGTGCATGGTATAGCTTACATATACGTCATCCTAGTAATGATCTCTCTTGACACAAATTATTCTCTTACCATGGTCAGCACTAAGGTGCTAAATCTTTTAAGTAAAATGGAAGATATTGTATATAAAACTTGGATAGGGCTATGTTCTCTTTAGTTTCTGTGGAGAAAATAGTCAAAATAGGGCATCAGGTACAGTTTTCTGGGGTCTGTTTTTATCACACACTATAATAAGAAGATGGTTTTGTCAGATCGCAAGCATGCAGATAAAATTATCATTTTCACTTACATCTGTTTTCTTTGTTTTGCAAGATTTAATACCAGAAGAATTTGTCTTCATTTTAAAGGAATAGCACCCATATGGTGGAATTTTGGTTTTGCCTTACAGATCACTACAGGCTGTGGAAAGGTCAAAGGGCGGAATCCTGTAAGGTGGAGCGTCCGTACGAGCCGCCTTCGGAGACCTTTGGAAATCCTTCTACCTTTCAAGACGATTACATTCCGAGGCAACCCAACCCCCCCCCAAGCTGCAAACCTTGTGATGCCAAGCCACCAGAGGGGCCTTTCGATGGCAACACCATCCACCGCACCGCGTACGTCGTCCACGAGATAGAGCCCATGTTTGTCAGGCCAAAAGAGGAGTACAAGCCAAGCGACCAACCCTTTGAAGATCTCACAACCCACCAGAGAGATTTTAAAGGCATACCTGGGGAACAAGCAAAAAGCTGCAAGCCTGAAAGTAGAAAACTTGGATCTGATCCTTTCAAAGGAACCACAGAGTTCCAGGATCGCTATCAGCCATATTTGGTCACCACGCCTGAGTTCCACAAGCCGAGAGAGTACGTTCCACCCACAGAAAAGATGGATCTCAGTTCCTCAAACCGTCTCGATTACATTTCACACAAGGCTGCTCCTAGAGCTCCCATAAGACCTGCTCCTGGAAGAAAAACCACTGGCCCTTTTCAAGGGAAGACTACTACAAAGGAAGACTTCCAACCCTGGAGCGTCTGTCCACGAGGGATTATTAAGACAGAGCCACAAATTCAAAAACCCACAGGAAGATTTTCTAATTTAACTACGTTCAGATCCCATTACATACCTCATCAGGCCAATCCACCTCAAAGTTTCAAACCTGCACACGTTGTAGGCACTGCGGTTCCTTTTAAAGATGAAACTTTGTATCGCACTGAATATACTCCAAAGAAGCAAGAGGTCTGCCCAGGTCTTCACCCAGATGCTCTGGGTTATGTCTATGTAAACACAGATTCTCAGGGTCACAAATTCTACCGCCAGGTGTCTCCAGAACGCTCTGGGTCAGATTGTAATCCTATTCCAAAGGAAGTAGCTGGTGTGTCATAATACTTACGTGCAATATTTCAAGCACCTTGGTAAAATAACTGGAAACCAACTTGTTCATTTTTTCTTTAGATAACACTGAAAGCAAATTAAATACTGCAAATTTTGCTTTTGGAAGTTTGAAGAAAACCAAAGCCAGACCAAAGTTTATTACAAGACAAATAAAGATTTGCCAAATGCTGAAGGAACATTATTCCCTACATGGCATCTGTCCTTTTTCTGATTGTGCATTCTAGTTTTCTTGACTCCCCAGATTTCATTATACTCCAACTCAGGCATATTTATTATATATTTATTTCTTTGAGACTTTATGCAATCAAATTATTGTATTTGTGAAATAGCAAGTGTCTTTTGATGATAACATTTTAAACAGTAAGCAAATAATGCTTACTGCAAAAGTTTATGATAATCTAAGAAATCAGTAATAATCTCAGCAATCTGTAAGACTTCTTTATATTTTATGCCCTAGTCACGTGCCATGACACCTAGGCATTTCTAAAAACCTGGTTTTAGCTTTAGTCACCTCTACTTTAACTTCATTCAGATCTGAAGTGAGTATAAAGGTCCCACTGTAACTTCTGGTAGCAGTTAACAAGTGGTAACCTCACTCTTTTTCTGTACACATAGTTGAAACCACTCAGCTACCAAAAGCAGCTCATTAGACTCTGTTTCCTAATTTCTGTGATCGTGCTCTTTCAGCCTTACTTCCAAAGGAAACAAAACTGATGCACTTTATAGACACACTGAATATTTTTTAAACCCAGTGTGCATATCGAATCTCATGAAGAGACTGCATAGATTTTTTTTTTTTTTTTTTTTTTTTTTTTTTTTTTTTTTTTTTTAGTTTCTAAGGTAGGTGATGGGGAAGCAGAGAGAATCAGGCTCAAAAAGTTAACATCCACTGTAATTTGATCCTGCTATCTGATTTTTAAAGCTTAATAGCAAGTTATCACTGCCAGAGTTTACTGCTGAGGCAGTCTGAAGGAGAAAAGGGCAGAAAACTACACAGGTGTAAGTAGAGATAACAGAAAATAGACTAAACTCAGGTAAAAAAAAGAAATACCAGCTGAGATGCAGAAGTCTGTAGGCAGCCTGGCTTCAGTCTGTCTGCTTTTCAAAGATTTGCTTGTTCCAAACACACAGAAACCAAAGTTTTTACAGAGATTTGTATATTAAATTGTTATACTTTTGTATGAAATAATTAGTATTTTCTCTGTTATCTTTATCTGATTTTGAGAAATCCAGCTGAACCAATTTCAGTTTTATTATGGTTATGATTTATGCAAGTCACAATTAATAGTTCTTTAATTAACTGTATTGTCATGCTCTATCACACTACTCCAGTATGATTTTTTTCTCAGTATTGCATATCTTGTACCCATTGGTGTAGAACAGTATTTGGGTTCTGCAGACTCATGTGGCTGTACTTCATAAACAGATCACTGCCTAACAGATAAATGGCTAGGATCAATGATGGAAACACTTTTAAAGCAAGAACTTGGTCATTTGAAAGCCAGAAATCTGAACTGAGCAAATCAGCTGTGCTCAAAAGCGCTGCACGAGAGGGATCCAGACATTAACAGAGGATCAGTCACTTTTACACAACTTTTGTCTTTGTGCTGTGTTTTTGTAGTATCACTTACTCTTTTAATGAAATGGCAAATCAGTTTTACTTTTCTGTCTGAAAATTATCCGCCTCCCTCAGATTGTGAATGAACAAGGACGATGTAAATCTGTGACATCCTGAAAGCAGGACAGAAAAAGTCCAGTTCATTGTCATCTTTCTGTACCACAGAAGAAAAAAATAAAAACACCCTTTTGAGTCATTCTCTATCACACCACCACTGAGGAAACAAAGTCAAAACTTTGCACAGTCACACTTAAGCAGGTCTATATCCTATCCACAGTCCTGGTATCTCTGGAGCAGTTTACAGAAGCTCCCAATGTTCTTTAGCTCTCCTTTCTAGGGAGGGAGAAATGCAGTCTGAATCCATGAAGTTATGTGTGCCTGCATGTTCTGCACAAAATAGTTCTTCTGCTGGGTCTGTGAGGGAGCCCAGATGCTTTTTTTACTTTTCACAGCTGTTTTTTCACTTCTGAAGTCACTTCCTTTGAATTATGGAAAGTCATTTGCTGCCACCTACCAGCAGCAAATGAGAGGAAGCGAAGTGAAGGGCATATTCAGATACATTTAACAGTTCCTCTGCAGATGTGTTTGAAGACTTTTTAGGGTGGAGGGCCATATTCCCTTTCATTTTGTCCTTAATGTTTTCCCCTAAGTTTAATAGTGAAAGAGAGAAGTCTTTATTACTTCACAATTGAAAAAGCCCCAACACACTGATTGTGCTTCCAGGAAAAGCATCAAATGATATTATGAACCTTCAGACACCATTCAATACCTGACGTCAACTTTTTCATAAGCAACAAATTACTGAAATGCGGACCAAGTGAAGAGATGGCTGGAAAAGCAATATTTTTCCAAAATAACAGCTGTTAAAAAAACATTTTATGATGTCATGCTAAACCAAGATGTAAAAGCAGAGAAGCTATTCGTGGATTCAGCTGCTATTCTGAGAGAGCTCTCTCTGCACTCTGCCATCCAGCAGCAGGCTCCACAGCACTGCTGTACGGAGCCTTTGTTTTAAAGACTGCACCAAAGGAATGCAAAAAGAACATTAAACCCTTGCCAATATTGCCATCTAGGATAACTCTGAAACACCACCATTCCATTGCTAGACATTTATTTTCTATGTAATAAACATTTTTTAAGGCTTTTTATTGTTCATACTGTTTCTTAAACTCTTCTTTCTGAAGACAATTTATGCATATTGGATATTCTGAAACAACTTCTTTTTCATGAAGCTATTCCCATCACTCACTAAATATAAAGCATGGAGCTGTTCTGTCAGATCTAAATGAACTCTGCTTGGTAAGCCCAGCAAAGAAATGCAATTTTATTCCACCTTTTAACGGAATCCTGATTCTAGATTTCAGTGAATCAGAGCTGACGCATTTGGATTTTGACAAATTACCTTCCCACTTTTTCAGTCAGGTTACTTCCAAGTTGTCTCTTCATAGCAGTGCAAAACAGACTGCAGTGAAGCTGACAATGTGTCTGATAAACTGTTAAAAATAAGAGCTAATCCTAAACTTTGAAAAAAATCCCAGAATTACGGACAAAGTATATTGAAAAAAATAACAAGGAATTTTTGTTATAAAATACAACATAAGCACAGTTACTATGCAAATCATGGTAATAAACAATGTCAGGGTAATCGCAGTGTTGAATAATCAAACTATACTTTATTTCAGAAATATCAAAACTACGTTCAAGAAGGCTAAAATCTTCAGTTACTGGAGAAGCAATAAAATAATCTACAGAGGAATATCATGCCAATTGCAATCACAAACATTTACAGCACTGCTTCTGTATAGCATGCATATTTAACCAAAGTTAATGCAACAAAAATGCTATGAGTTAACACTTGAAAACTTTAAATATAGAGGGGAAAATGTGAATAAGAAATTTTGGTAATAAGAAAAAATATATGTCCAAAAATCTTTATTAAACACTGTACAAAAAAAAATATTGCACTTTTAAATCAGACAATAAATATCTACAAAAAGTATCTTACAAATGTTTAATTTAAAAAACTGCTTAAACAATCAAGACCCATTGCTGATTAAAAAAGGTAATGATCAGGAATATCCTCTCCTTGCAGTCAGCCTTGGACACGATAGTCCACCCTAAACATTTTCTATACAGTAGTGCTACCCTAATTCTCAGTGATGCAAACCCCACGCAGGTCAGAGATGGAACACAAGAGCCAAGTCAAAGTAAGCATTCAGGCCTCCAATATGAGCAGTAGTTTGGAAATTACAAAAGAAAAAATCATCCATTTTCTGCCTCCCTCTCTGCTTAAAGCCCTAGTCAGACAATCTGCAATATGGAAGATAATTTACTCAGGAATATCAAAATAAGAATTTATCAACTTGCAAATGACTCAGATGGTCAATGGTCATGATGAAAAAAATCACCTCGATGGAAAAATGCTCAAAATAGATTTCTTGCACTTGTCAATCTTCACAATTAATAATTCTTCCTTGGACATTTTCCCCATTAATGGAGAAAAAAGAGAATGATTATTCAAGACAAGAAATCTGACAGCCATTTTGGCCAATTACTGGCTCCTCATTTGACTTGATGTGCAAGAGAACAGTGCTCACAAACATTTGTTCACAGCTCTGACAAGGAAGCTTCTGTCTAATATCATTACAAAAGCATAATCATGCCAGAACTTCGATTGTTCTTCAGAGACTGGAATTAAAAAATAAAAAATGACACCTCATTTATTCAAAAGAGATCTATTGCTGCTTTGAAAATTGTACCAGGATCTATAGTGTCTTACTGCATACACATAAATACAAGCAGGAAAAATTCAATGACTTCTGTGCATCCATCTGAGAGCCAGTATCTGTAAAGCATATCCTGTGAGATCAACCCTTAAGCTCAAGCTGTTTATGAAAATGAAGCTGCTGCCAAAATTTTACAGCCACAAGCAACAGCTTCTATAAATTTAAAAATGGTGTTAAGTATGATGAAAAAAATCAAATCAAAACCTGTGAGTCAATAGTTGCTGCATTTCAAAAATTTTTTGAAGTATTTTTTGTCACTCTTCCTAATAAATTTAGGACTATTTGCTGCTTCTAGGTAACGCTTTTTTCACTGATGAAACTATAAAATGATGGCCTGCAAAATTTTACAGATGGTATGCCATGATAATATCTTGCTAATCCAGACAAGTTTAAAACATTAGAATTTCCACTGCAAAGAATGAGAAATGAAAGCTCCCAGAAACAATACCTGATCCAGCACATCAAGCCACTGCACTGTGTTTTCATCAGCCCCATGTTGCCACTTAACTGTCACAACTAATGCCTCATTTACAGGGATCTATTTCGAGCAGGTTAGTTTAATGAACCTCTCTTCTCATCTCTTCTCTGCAGCACCATGAACTTGCCATAGAGGACTTACATTTCTTGACATGATTGACAACATCTTTGTTTGTAGGTGTCTATCAAGCATAACTTTAGTTGCTTTACAAATGTACAGTAGTGAGTTTTATCCTTGCACTCTCCTTCTGAAAAATATATTTAAACATTACAAGGCTTTATAATGAGCAGAAGAGAAAAGGCAGAACTTGCCACAGTAATTGTAAACAATGGATGGATTCCTGCTAGCTCTGTAATTATTCTAGTGTGCATTTCTGGCAGCAGTGGACTGAAAGCTAAACAAGGTCACAAGTAAGAGGTGTGATCTCACTGCCTTCATTTACTCATTGTCTGTTTCAGAAAACTACCCCATCTTGGAGGCATTAACAGCTCACTCAGAGACTTCTGAGTCACAACTGACACAGTCACATAGGGAAGTTTGCACAAAACTTCCTAAATATCCTGTTTCTAAAAGTGCTTTTGAGGTTTTAATATCAAACTGGCCTACTTAAAGAAAAGAAACCCCAGGATTACGAAGTGCTCCTTGGAGAGGATCGTTTTACCTTTGATGTACAATCAAATGCTTGTAGAATCAATAGTGTACAACCGTGAGTTGCTTCCTAATATAACTGCTACAAACTATTACTATGCTCATATTTAAATAAACCTTTACATACTGCCACAGGACGTGACGTTGCAGTGTTGCCAGGTCACTGGTCTCTTCCTCCCTCCGCAGAAACGCTCAGCCACGGGTTTGTTGCTCTGCCTGTGCACACAGGACACTCTCCTGGACTGGAACCCGCTGCCACAGCCCACACTGCAGGGCCTCCAGGGGCCAGTCCGCCAGTACACATCACACAGCTCTGAGGAACAGTTCCTTCTCACAGGAGGGCTGTGCAGGGAAATAAGTGGCAGGGAAATGTTTGCTTTTGTGCTAAACACATATTGACAGAACTACAGAACCCATCAGCCCCCATGCCCCTGCTCACAGCACAGCCAACTAGACCAGGATTCTCAACGTTGTCTCTGTTTGTATTTTGAATATCTCCAAAGATGAGGACTCCACAACTTTCTGAGTAACCTGTTCCATTTTTTTTTTAATATTTAAGTTGAATTCCCTTTATTTAATTTTGTGCTCCTCATCATGCCTTCTCACTCATAAGGAAACATGAGTTTAAACCAATTTCTTAACCCTGGAACAGAAAAGGTGTTTTATCTTTAGGATAACTTAGCTGACCCTGAAACTCTATATACTGGATGCTCTGAGTTCTTCAGGCATAACCTCTCCTGGGTTCCTGAATTCATCCAGTGTCCACAAAGGGATGACTGCCTCTACCTCCTTCCCTTTGACACAAGAATTTGCCTACTTGTACTGCAGCAACAATCCTGTACCTTAATTTGATCATCTAAAGAATCTAACTTGTCACTTATCCCAACTGTTTACCTCTTTCTTTCATCACAAGAGGAGTTTGGCACCAAAGATCCGTTCCGAAGCTGACAAATAAACTGACGGTGCTGGGAACCTGCAGGGTGGCCTACACAGCGACCAGAACACTGGAAATGGAGAGTGAAGTGTGAGAGGGGAGAGAAAAAGAAACAGTCAAGTTAGTAACAACAAAATTACCCTCCTAGGCAGTTACCCAGCTACACAGCCCAGCCAGAAATTTTGCATTTTGCCTTCTTCTTCAGCTCTGTCACACCTCGGTTTGGATAAGGCCTAAATATTTTTGATTTTCTCTGTGCAATTTTGCCAAGACACTGATTTTCCTGCCTGCTCCTAAAGCTAAATCCACTGTCTGCTCTCATCGTGCCATATCCCTACTGCATCAACCTTATTTCTGTAGCTCTGACCATTACAAGCTTGTCTTGCTAAAACCCGTACTGTGAATGCAACAATAGCAAATCTGATGAATTACTTTGCACACTGAACAGTAAATACTGTGTTAATAATTATAAAAATCATGTCAATATGAATACAAGTTTACTGCATGAAGGAAGAAACATAGAAAATACAGGAAAACAGAGTTCTGTGCATTAAACACTGGCAACTGCTGTTGAAGCACATTCATGTATCTTTTTTAGGGGCTTCACAAGTACAGCTATGTAAACTGTTGTGTTCTTATACAACTGCAACAAAAGCAATAAACTAGCTTGGAAAATGAAAGACATCATAGTGGCTTAGCTTGTAAAATACACTGAAGTGAATACTCTGGTTTCAGGTCATGTCTTCAACAAACAAAAGTTGCTCAGACAGCACAAAATGGAAAAACCTTATAAAACAGGGTTTCTAATTGACTGCTCTGAAAGATAATTACAGACACAAAGCTCCTCCCTTGTGTAGGAGGACAGATGTCCAGCCACGGGACGACAGCCGTTCAGCCAGCGGCACAGTGGCACTGTCCCGCTTTTATGAGGCAAGGAGACTCCAGACAAAGGCTGTAACTCACCTGTGCTTTTGCCTGCGTTGGCCCTGCTGGGCAGGAGTGCCCCGTGCAGGGTTTGCTCCCCTTGGGCCGGTCCCTGGGTGGGCAGGCCCCTGGCAGCAGGGCCAGCACGCTGCCGTCCGCTTTGACTTGGTGGCACCACAGCCGCCGGTGGCGAAAGCCGCGGCCACAAGATGCAGAGCACTCAGACCACGGCCCAGCTGCCCACCTGCAGGATGCACAGACAGACTCACAGCCATTGCTGCAGCCCTGCTGGTGGCTGGCAGCAAACTGTTTGTAAAGAAGGCACAAAATAAGGCGTCCTTGCAAGTTTTAAGTGTGAGAATGGTTGGAATCAGCTTCTTCGCTTGAGCAAGGTCTTCTGAACGTGGTTAGCTGGTGGCAGCAGGTTTGCTAACAGAATTTATTAGAAGCTGTCACTAGGTGAGCCCTACAGACCCTGGATGTGACATTCCAGGAGGAAGGACACTGTACTTCTCCATCACTTATAAAATGGTTGGTACCAGTCTAGTTGGTAGCAAAGTGACAGCTGCCATAACTCATCCAAATTTATGGCATCGAGATCTCACCAGAGAATGGCTCAAGCAGAAGATGTTATTTATTGATTAGAAGCTGTAGATATTTAATCTGTCTTGGCAGCTAGGAACAATACTGGGGAAGCAGCAGGTGACAATACAATAAACTTGACTTGCTCTTTGCATAAATCTAGGCTAGAAATATAAAATGGACTTTATGTACCACAACAGTGATAACAGGAAAAAAATTCTATTTTCTTCAGCAAATATTGCATTTTCTTACACTCAAGCAGCTTATATCCACTCAAGGAAGATTAATCTTTTACAGTCTGCACCCTTGTCTTTTTCTCCCTTTTGTAAACATTTGGTACATTGCATGCACAGCAAAGCTCAAGTTCAGAACATACCCAAACCCTTATATTTGCTTAACTGTACCTCTCCACTGTGATGGAGAGAAGCGATTAAACACATGCAAAACTCTCGCAATAGTCACAGCCCCATGCCACTGACTGTGTATCTAAAGCCTTTATAATTCTACAGATATTATCTAAAGAGCTGACTTGAAATGAGAAGGTTGTGCAGAAATCAGCAAGTAGGAAAATAGGAAGGGAAGTTTGGACATTTTGCACTTCTCTCCCAGGTCAGCAATCACAAGGAAGGAGAGAGGTTAGAGGCACCAAGGACCAAACACAGGGCTATTTTCCAGGCATCTGGGATGCCCTTCCTGTATGGAAAGCATGGACTATTTCATAAAAAGAAAGCCAGTTTATGTGTTAGCACACATGTACAGCTAAAGGCAGAGTTAATTCAGTTTGTATACACACAACTGCCTTCCCCTGGTGATTACATAAAGCCAAATTTAAAGCAGAACAGATCTGAGCATTTAAAAAGACAATTCAGTTCCCACTCCCTTTAGCCATATGAAATAACTGATTTGTTTATGCTGGGAACACTCCAGGGCCAGTGATAATCAGATTATTCAGTCATGCCCTGCAATCCACTGAAAGGCATGACCTTGCTCAGAGGAGCCCCAGGACCTCTTGCACCCTCCTGTCTTCTGCTCCCAATGCCTGCAGCTTAAGAGGGAAACCTGCAGCCAAAGCTGTGTTTCAAACTATCAGTTTGATTTCAGTACTTTTCTACTCTCAAAATGTTTGCTTTCTCTAGGCTGGCTGGAGTTCAGTCTCACTATTTAAGATGATCTGTTTTTTTGGCTGCTAATAATGGAGTATAAACAACTTCTCCTGATACATATCTGTTGCTATGTTTTCTGCATTTAGAAGAGGATTTAGAGCATACTGGCAAGATGCAATCTCACAGTGTCAGCTGAGGTCTTGACACTTCCCTGCCAACATCTTCCAGTGAGAGACAACTCCAAAGTGTGTGCATCCCTCACTGATTTTTGCTGATAGTGATGACCAACTCTTTAAAGCAACAAAAAGCACTTGTTTTGAGGATCCTGTGGGTTTTCCTGCTGAAAACCTGGAGAAACACCCTGTTGAGCTGGAATGTTCAGTTCAACTCAAACAGCCTGGTTTTGGCTTTGGAATCAGATGCTGTGATATACTTGTCTGTGATATTAAAACCTTCAGCCCCACGGATCCCCTGTTGAACCCAGTGAGAAAAATGGCAGGGGGGGACCTACAAGGAGCACTGTGGTGAGGGGCATTAGAGATGAATGAGGCATTCCACAGAAAACACCTTCCCCAGAGCTCTGCTGGCACAAAGGAGAGCAGGTGAGCACAGAGTTTTTCTGGCCACTCTAAACACAACTAGTTTTCCCTGTAGGGAAATTCCACAAAACTGCACATCCCAGTGTCTCAGAGAGATCTCCAGTTGAGCTTTTGAGGTGTGGTGTGGCTGCAGCAGTGTGGAGGCACACATAAACAATTTGCAGGAGGTGCTGAGTGCATTTTAACACACAAAGAGCACATGGGAAGCAGAAGGGAGTTTACCTGGCAGGGCAGTCCTCTGTGTTGCAGGGCTGGTAAATAACCCCTGGCTTTTGCAGCTCCCTGCATTGTGACTCATTCACTTTCTGCCTCTCAGAGTTCAGGCACTGCAGGCTCCTGGAGCGGGTCCCTGAGTGCCCACAGGTGGCAGAGCAAGGACTCCACTCTGCATATTCCCAGGTGGAACCTAAAAAATGCAATTGCAAGCAGTGTGAGAGAGGCACTGTACACTGTAACTGTGTCACATGCTGACTGATTTGGCAGTGCTCCCTGCAGGCTGGATAGGCACCACATCCTCGGTAGAAAAGCAAATATTTCAGCACTGTGAAAATGGACCATGAGCCAAAGTAGAATTTAGTTCTACTCAGCTTCCCCTCCAGTTCAGCCCTTACCCATGAAGCTCTCTAGAAGGCAAATGAGATCAGCACATGAAGGGCAGAACCTGGCTCACAGTAGGAACTGATGAGCTTCCTTTAAAACTTTCATAACATTGTTATACAATGAGCATTAAAAAGAGGAAATTGTAAATCAGGCTCTCTAGGTTTCCTGCCGTTCCACAGCAAGTTTGTCCTGAAGAAAACTCATCTTATTCCAGACACCTCACATAATTTCAGGATTTAAGAAAATCCTGTCCTAAACGGCAGAGAAGTATTTAATGTAAAAATAATTTGCCACTGAGGCATCTGGCAAGATGAAAAAGGAATTTGTTTTAAAAAGCATTTTATATTAAAAACCAATCACCTCTAACAATTACTACCTTTATATTTAGTTAAAATTCCACACTTACCCCTTCCTCCACAATTTTTTTTTTTTTGACACTTGGTAAAAGATGAAGTACTAGGCAATGCTGACAGATTTTTATGTGATCACAGAAGGAATTAGGTTTTTCTATAATAACCAAGAATAATTGATAGCTACCAGCTGTGTCCACAGGCTCACTCTTGCAGCACATAATGAATTCTTTAACTTATTGTTTTTCAATGTTTCCTTATTACTTCTGGATTTCTTAAAATAATACAAAAGGGCCTTTTTCAAAGTAGAAATAGTTAAATTTACTGACTGCAGCTATGATGGAGAGACTGTATTGTTTGTTTAACTAGGGTGACACTGCTCAGAAGTGCCCTCAAAATGCCTACTGTGCAAAACCCACCAAGGGAGGTTTCCCAGCCTCACAGATGCTCGGGTATGGCACTGATGAAACATTTACAGACGTGTCCATCAGAGTTACAGCTCAGAAGGAGGAAATGGAATCTCCCCAAAATACTGCCCAACCTGACTGGAGAGGTGATTGGGAAACCAAAAGGCAGTCCAGCTGAAGACTGCAGGTGGACAGTTCAGTAAGTGGCAGAAACTCTAACTGTAAGGAGATCTAAATTAGGATCTAGGGCTGGATTTAGTTTTTGAAAAATTCTGTTAGGGTATTTTTGTGATTTACGTTTGATTTTAAAAATAAATGTTTGGATCATGGATACACCTCAGTTAAGGCTCCTTTGCAAATGTAACTTCCTCCATAACCCCAGGCACTCCAGGACCATCCTCACCCATGAACAGTCACTGAAAACACCCTCACAAACAGCACTGGGGACCTGATTGTACTTTTTGTGTCCCAGCCAAATCAAACTGATAGGTGAAGAGATAAAACAGACAGAAAAGCTTACAGTGCCAACAGATGCTTGGTTTAAATCTGAGCTCCTAGTTATAATTGGGTTTTTTAAAAGGGAACATAATTCTTTTCTAAACAATTAGAAAGTTTAAAACTTGACAAAATGTCTGCAGATACAGCTGATTGTCCTGCTGGTGCATATGTAAGGTTCTTTTCAAATTCACCAATTTTGATATTCAGTTGCACATTTCATAACCTACTGATAGAAATGTGGTTTTCTGCAAATGCTTTACACTGGAGAACCTTACAAGACATTCTTGAGAATTTCACATGGAAATCTATGAGTGTGCAGTGTGCTCTAGCACACTGATGTGATTAAGGGTGTCTGCAGTAAGATCACTCTTGGAACATGACAATTACATTAAAATTATTTTTATTATAATTAAGATATTTCCAAAGATGACCTCATAGTCAGTTTTGTTTGAGTTTGGTGGGCCACCATGGAGAAGTTTGTTGAAGGGAAAGATGATAAAACTTATCTGATTTAAAACTGTTTAAGCAGAAAAATACATTCTCTCAGTTTCTCAGATACACAGGCAAGCAATCAGAACTCCCACATGAAATTTGGATACACATTAATTGCCATATCCAACTCTGAGTATGGACACTGTCTACTGACTTAAATAAGGCCATTCCCACACGTAAGGCTAAACATATATTTCTGAATTACTCTCAACACAGAAAAGCAGGTTAGTTATCAAGAAAAGTCTTTACAGAGAGAAAGAAGAGATTTTAAAATTCAAGAATTTGTCATGTAACTTTCAACAAACCTTCCTTCTTGACATTTACCCAAACTGACATTAGTTTTGCACTAGCTGAAGTCCGACATTGGAATTGTCCAGCAAATTGACCAGAGTTGGTGTTCACCTCTAGGATACGACCCCCAACCAGGGTTTGGTATTCCAAGGTCTTAACTTCTTCAATTGGGCTATCTCCAAAGAGCCACTGGACTGAATTTCTGTGACTGGGCAGCACCGGGCAACCTAAAAACCAACATCATTTTAGCAGGTTCTCCTCAACACACTGAAATGTTTGTGAAAAGTGTGTGTGAATGTGGGATTCCACATGAAGGACATTACCATTCTAAATAAAAACAACAGTATGCATCAATTCACTGAAGCCCAAGCTGTGGCCCAAAATGCTGGCTGCCCCTTGAGGGGTATGAGCTCTGTGAGCTGATGTGTACTTCGCACACTTCTCCATAATTTCCCTTTCTGCAGGTTCTTACAAACTTAGCTTTTATGTGAACAAAGTGGAAGGGGGGGAACAATGATTTAAATAGAGTGAAGATTTCATCCCAGACTCCACAAGACCCAAATAGGGCTGCAATTAAAGCATTTCTATCTGTTTGGGAAAGGAGTCAAACACATGAGATGAAATTGCTGCATTTTCACTCCACAGGCACAAGTAGGGATGGAAGCAGAGGCATTCATTTAGACAGGAAAAAACCACAAACATTCTGGGGCCCAGCTGAATCCATTCCATCTCTTCAGGTGAAGCTCAAAGAGTGATTACATGGCTTTGGTGTCAGGGTGAGTCACCTCAATTTGTCTTAAGGGAAGCTATTTTTTGAAAAGCTGAATAAAAAACCACAATTTTGTGTCTTAATCTAAGGCTTCCTCCCTGGTAGCTGAGAGCTGACCCAGAGTTAAGAAATCCAGGGGGTCACCAAATCTGGACTCTTGGGAACTGTGCTCACTTTTTCCATGGGGCCCCCTGCATTTTAATAAAATAAATAGATAAGTTTCAAGAAAAAGCAGAAAAGACAACACACCTATTCTTAGTGGATCTCCAGGTACCACACTGACATTTGTACCAATCCCAGATGCCATCAGGACACGCTTTCTTCTGCTTCCCTTCAATGCTTGAGTCTTATTCTCTGTAAGTCTTTGTTCTGTAACACAGTGCATAAAGTATCTTCTTAGCAAGAATTAAATCCTGATGCCAAAAACAACTTCCTATCATAATATCCAGCATGCTAGTTATGAAGCAGAAGGATAGTAGCAGTTTGGAGTTCTTTGGGACCAACTTCATTTATGCAGTTAAATTATCTGTCTAACAAACTTCAGGTATGTGTACAGGGAAACAGAAATTATTTATGTTCATGCAAGTTCCTGAATTAATCAAATTTATTGAATTCATCAGAAAAACAGGCCTGTAACAGTGTGAAAACAAGATTTACAGGATATATATCCTGTTTCTCATGGCAATGTTATTTATTAGTTCATTGCATACAGAAATTTTAAGAAAAATAAGTCTCTCAGTGGAATCCAGCCAATTCCTCTGTTCCATTAGATGGAATTATGACAAGGTGTCACAACAGAAAAAAGAAGAACATCTTTTAAAATCTCATTATGCATAGAGATAGCACAATGAATGCAGAGTCAAATGCCCATCACTATAGCAACTCCTCCTTTTTATCACATGCTGGCAGAATAACTGCCAAAAACGTGGGCAATCTGTCAGTAACACACAGTTCTTACCACTTAGTCAACATTTCTGTTCTAATGAATGTACATAACATCCATGGCTCTCCCTCCACAAGGGTTTAAATCTATTACTATGTCCTAACTTCTCTGGGTCATTTCACACTGGCTCAACATTTTTCCTCAGCGTGCAGTTTCTGTACAAAGCCTCCTGCCTCTCTGCAAAGACCAGGACAAAAAAAGTCTCCACAAAACCACGGTGAGGCCAGTTCCACAGGTAAAGGACTGGCTGCCCTGTCAGCCCTGAGGAAGTGTTGTGGGAAAGGCTGCACAGACTTTGTGCCACTGCTGGACTGCCCCTGCTCAGGCAGCAAGTGCTGCAGCCAAGCCAAAAAAACTGAAAGGATGTTTCAGACAGCACTGAGCCAGTGCAATCTGCAAGTCCTGACAGCAGAAGTCCTCCCATTTCACTGCATTCTTGCACAGCCAAAAAATCACAGAATTTGGCCCTCTCCTGCCCACTCCAGATTTATTTGAACTAATGTCACGTGGCCAGGAATAGAAACAAAATTCAGGCTCTTGTGAGCAATCTTCCAGCCACGTCATTGTAATAATATTCCTCTCTGGAACATCTGAAGTTTTGATGTACTCCAGGAAAGCTGAAACCAGGAAGGCAGCTCCAGTCTGCACTCATCCTCACACAGAGACTCCTATTTATATTTTTGGAGCATCCCCCTCGGCCAGCAGGCCCAAACACCCAAAACCTGCCATGGGTGTGTGCCCGAGAAAGGGATCTTTGTGGCAGGACTGGACACGGGGAGCTGGGCTGCACTTTGGACAGCAAACTGGTGAGACAGCTCAGCTCTAGAGCCAAATGAGCCATTGACTGTGGTGATCTGCAAGGCATGTTTGCATATTAATTATTACCAATAATAATTAATTATTGAGAATAATTAATATTACTAATAATTAATTAATATATGCATCATTAATCTGCTTACAATAGAGGTATTTACACTCAGGTTTTTCTTTACATTTTCTACTCTGAATGTTAGCAGTTCATAATCAGAATTTTTTCCTTTCCATGTCCTTATATTTTATTGGCCTCTCTGATTAAGAAAAACAAACACCAAACCCCCAAACCAGCCTTTGCTTTCATTTTCCTGCAGATTTTCTGAATACTCATGCCCTGTGTCTCTAGTTAGAAGCACTGGGCATGACAGCACACAACAGTGGATTTAGTTCCTAATGTGTCAGCTGGTTTTAGGGCTGATTATTTGTTGCCTGGAGGCAAGAAGATGGAACAACCTGGAAGTCACAAGTCAAACCATCTGTACATAAATCCACATCACAGGAAACACAAAACAGAGAACAGATCCCAGGGAGCCAAGACGCAATCAAAAATTCCAAATTTCTAATAAAGTATTAGATATCCCTCCATTTTATTGTTGAACTTTGATCATAAAGTGGCTGACTGCTGTTATCAGTGAGGAATTCCCATTTAGCACTTACCAGTTACGTGGAGAACAGATGCAGCCTCAGCTTTTCCGAGAGCATTAGCTGCTCTGCAGGTGTATGTTCCTGCATCTCCATGGGAAACATTCCTCAGGTATAAAGAGCCATTCAAAACCAAGAAAGAATTGATTTGTAAAACGTCTTTCTTCTTCAACCATGTTACGTTTGGTTTGGGAACACCTTTAAAATGAAAATAATTAAAACATTTCTCGTGAGAGAAAAGCCCCAGGGTTTATACTGCTAACTGCTACCATAGCATCCAAGAACCCAGAGCTCCTTTCTCATTTCACAGAGAGTGAAAACCAAAGTATTGCAGTCAAACAAGCAGTTTTTACACTCACAAGAAAACCTTTCATTTGTGAGCCCTATTAATAATTCAGCATCCCACTAAGAATGAAGGTTAAAGGTTAAGTGCTGCAAGCCCAGCTCAAAGACAGACTGCCACCAGTCCTAAAAAAGCAATGTGCTCATGTGTCTCACTGCTGCAAGATGTGAGACCTCTACAGCCAGCCAGGACCGGTCGATGGGAAGATCTGCCCAGCACCTTTTCATTCCACCTTCCTCCCACGAGGAGGGAAGGACAGAAGGGAGGAAGGAAGATTGAATTTTTTATCAAAAAAATTAAATAAAACTGGGGCAACAATATTTGCCTTGGAGAAAAAGAATAGATTAGAAAATACACGTTGCAAATTTATGCCAAAATACTTGCAACAACTTCTCCAAGCTGCAGATGTGATCTGCAACTTGTAATGACAGGGTGTGAAGGGAAGGGAATGGAAAGAGCCATCAATAATGAAAAGAGGGGCTCTCTTGTTAAGCAATCTCAGTTGCTGTGGTTCAGAAGCCAAAGGTCTATCATCATTCCTGCTACAGTGCTTGAACTCTGAGAGCCTCACCTCTTGCAGATAACTTGTCATTTTAAATTTTAATCAATAAATTACTCTGAAAGCTTCTTTTAATGAAATTATTTTTCCACTGGCATGCTACCAGTGGGAAGACTTCTACTGTTTTGTCTTCCTCAAACACTTGCCTTTAAAAAGGTATTTTGCAAGCTGGCAAACCACACACCTCTCTGCTTGTGCTCTGGTTGAGCTGCTGCAGCAGCAATGCTCTTCCCAAGTTCCAAAATCCTGGGTAAGTTGGCACATGTGGCACAGTGAGCAGCACAAAGGTGCAGGGATGGGACAAGTCAGAGGTGAAAAAAATCTTTCACCTGAACCCTTTTTTCTTGCTAAATAAACTGGTCAGTGCTCACTGTCCCAGCCAGGCTCTGCCACAGAATGTGGGACATTTGGAAGCTCCAGCCATGCTGAATTCAGTCTGATTCAGTCTCCTCTCCTCACAGATCATTGTGCAGGATTGCTTTACAGATGATGTCTTCATGATGTGGAATGGCCTTTAGGAACAACTTCAGCATTTCAATCACTGGCTTAGCACTTCCAATGCACACCTCAAGCTTTTCCTTTGCTGTAATAGGAACCAGACATCGTTTTTGGAACCTGCTGTTTCACTGAAGGAAAAAGCTCCCCCTGCCATTTTGTCCAGAAAGGCAGTGGAGAGAAACACTCTCAGTGTTTATTCTATCACAGATTTTATTCTAGACAATTTAGCAGCTGTTCCTTGCTTTCAAACTCGTGTAGAATTGTGTTTTGCTGAATAAAGCTGCATAAAACAAGATCTGCAGAGTGCACAGGGGTCCAAAAACCAGGTTGTTTTTCAAGTTTCTAGAAGAAGCTTTATGCCACTTCAAAGAATCCTTCTGGAATTAGAATGATGTCTTGTTTTAAGGGTCTTTTTTCCATTTTACCCAGATTTCTGGCTAAAGTGTATCATTCTCAGACATATTTTTCCTTTACAGTGTACTTTCCACAGCCATCCAGGCACATATACTTAGTCTGCAGATGGGCTGAGGAGGTGGTGTGAGGATCTGAGCTGTTTCACTCCAAAGCCTAGAGGTTTGCAGCCAGACTGCCCTCACTGGCACCAAAACCCAGCAGGCCAATCAGAGCCAAAATAGAAGCCAGAAGCAGCACAGCTGAGATGGGACCAAAGTAGAAAGGTTTAAAGTCCAATTCCACAGAACACAAAACCGTTTGGAATGGTTCAAATTTAAACTTTTAACCTGAGCCTCTATCAAACATCAGCCCAGTATCACCTCATGATAGTCCTCCCTCTGCTCTCATGACAGCATTTAGAAATGCAGCTCATTCTCAGGATTTAACTAAAGACAAATATTTTTCTTCCAAACAGTTTATATCCTAGGGCTATCCCAGAAAAATTGCCCTGTCTCTGTTCTCCTACGTGTGCCTCATTCAGAGACATTGTAGAGCCTTTTAAAATGTGAACTGGAGTTCAGTTTGCACAAGACATCTGCAGAATAGCTTTGCCACTCATTTTGAGTTCAAAACTGGGTATGTGTCACACCTTCAACTCAAGTTATAGCAAATGATTCCTCTTTCTTCCTCCAAAGAGCTGTATTTGTTTCTCTTTAGGGGAAACAAGTGAGCAATACCACACACACGAGTAAATCAGGCTGTTACTGGAGTGAATAATGCGAGCACACAAACATCAATTGGAGGTCTGAGGAGAGGTGCAGACAGAGCCCTGCACGCCAGGCCAGCAGCCATGCCCCAGGAATGCCACCCAAGCCATCTGAGGGGTGCTGGCACTCAGAGATACAGAGTGTGGGAGTGGGGAATCCATGGAAAACAATCTGTGAAATGCATCACATCAAAAACACCACCAGCACAGGCACCACAGGCTGCTGCTCCCCAGCAGCTGATCCCACATGGACACCCTCAGGGTGCACCCAGAAAGGGGAACTTGGAGCTGAAAACAGCAGCAGGAAGATCACACAACACTCCTGCACTGTGTTTTACCCCAAACTACCGAGAAGCAGGGGTTTTATCTAGGAGTTAATAATTGTTTTGTGAACTGTGTGCTGAGCCCCTCTGAGCTGGCCTCTTCACAACCATTTTGAGGACCCTTCAAGACTTTGCATTTCATGGTTCCATTCCTTTCTCCAACCTCTGTATTTCATGGAAACCAATTCACTATCTGAGAGTGAGACTGGGAAATACTGGATTATCTGCTTAAGAGCACCTGGTGCTTGAAATCGAGCTCCTTCTCTGACCTTGTCACAGGCTTTTGGTTAGGTTGCCATTAAGAGCATTAAGCCAAATGCTCAGACTGAGTCATAAGGTAAGGAAAAAAAAGAAGATTGCTTTAGAGAAGAGTTCAGGGACCTATTACAGACTGGAGTAGGGCATGAAGGGAGGAGAAGAGAGAAGGACTCTGCACACTCTGCAGCCAGGACACAGCTCTATGCTAGAAATCAGGAGCCTCTAACCCTGCCTTGCAGGGGAACCCAAAACTGGAGGGCAAAAAGGTGATATAAAGCTGTCATATCTCCTAACAGACACCCTAGGAGCAGATAAAAGAAAAGAAGCTGGAGAAAAAGTCATCCCTACAGTCCAGCTCCTTTGCATTCTCGGGCAAAGCAGCACATGCATTTCAAGCTCTTCTGGACAGCTGCACTTTATCTGTATGTTCACATGGCCAGTGAAAAATCCTTTTCTGCTCTAAGTCTCATGAGAGACAGAGTTCTTGTTTATACTTTCATTTCTGGAATTCCTGTCAGCAGAAACTCTTACTTGTTAGAGGCCACTTGGAAAAAAATTAGTTTTAGGTGTGCATTTACCTTTTTGCTTAACAGTACCTTGCATAAATCTCCATCTCACACCCCCCACAGCCCAGCAGGCAGTCAGCATCAGCACATTTCAGGTGCAAAAGCTTCCACCGTGCAGATTTTTCAGTGCTGTAGAAATCAGACTCCATATTTACTGCAAGATAAGATTTCCCTTCCCAGTGGGATGCAGCACTGCACCCTGAGCTGAGGCTCATCTCAGAGCTCCAGGGAGAGAGCAGGCAAAGCTCACACTTCCCACATTCCTCCTGGGACAAGGCTCTTGCAGTTGCACCAATTTTCCTGCACAGAAACTACAGGACAGAGCTCAAGCGTCCCATCAAAGCCAAGAAAGAGCTCATTTATTTTTTTTATTCCCTAGGCAAGTAGTCAAGGCCTAAAACCTCTGTTTTACCCTTCAGAACCCAAGTAAATAAAAACCTAAGTGTTTTGAGTAGTTTTCTTATCCAAGTAGAAAGGCAACTAAGCAAAAAATAAGCCAAAGCCAAGTTGTTGTTGTTGGTTTTTTTTTTTTTTTTTCTTTTCTTTCCTTAAAGGAGCTGAAATTACTCTTAAACTTTGGGACATATTTGTAGGACTTCCTGGAGGATTTTGTCCTGTGCACCATGTTGAATTTTACTGCAGATATGCTTGACTCTCACTTAAAGGTTAATTTACACAGGGACTTTAAATGAACAAAAATAACTTCCATACTGTCTACAAGAACCTTTTTTCCATCACAGAATTGTAGCAAGAAGACTTTCAAGCTGAATAATTCCTGATTTGATCCCCAGGCAGCATGAAAAGGGGGAGAAGGAAGAGGGAAGAGATGGAGAGGTGGCTTGTAGCCACCTTTGTTTCCTTCCTACCCCATTTCCACGCAGATGCAGCTGAGGATGAGCCCAAAGGAACCAACTCCCCCAAACTGCCAAAGGTTCAGAATCCCCAAGAAGATCCCAGGGATTCAAATGGGAGATTTATCACTGGATCCAGATAGCAGCAGAATCAAACTCTTATATCCTACAGCTCCAAGGCAGGAAATCACTTAGGCATGAGACTAAATCCATCCCTATCAGGGAATGCAATTAAACACATACTTAAAATTCAGGGTGGCTGTAATTGTCCTTCATGAACAAAGATGCATTCCTGAACTCAGACCTTCTTAGCCTTGGAAAAACCTTGAAAATGCAAATCTTACTCTTGCAATGGATCGAAATCCTCTTAAAAATTTCTTCTATACACCTAAGTGGCTATAAAACTTTGAAATTAGTTTAATCTATTTTTCTGACCTCAAACACAGGTTATTTTCCACTAGCACTGGAGCAGCTCTACAATACTCAATGTTCCATGAAAAAAGTCATTTTCCACCACGAGTGGCCCTGGGACAGCAAATGTTATGGAAAAAAACTCTAGCTCCGGATGGGACTGCAAAACACGTGTTTAAAAAAAGAGAAAAAAAGGAATCTGCACTATAGGGTGCCCTTAAAATATTCAGTGTTCAAAAACAAATTTCCTCCAACCTTGAAAGCCCTGTGAAATATTACACACCATAAAATCCTTGGCCTACTAACTACTTGCTCTAAAACACTGGATATGTCTTCAGAAATTTTTCCCCCAGCTATGTAGAATCTCATAAAGTATCCTGAGTTTCCCATTCAAGAGCAAGGCAGAACTGTGCTGGCACAAAGCACATTTTGCTGCACTTCAGTTCAAGTTTACCTCCTTTCAGAGGCTGCTGAATTTGCATGCCAGCTTTCAGAGGAAACAATTCTGGGTCAGCTGAATACTGTTTGCCCTGCACCCACCAACACCTCCAGCGCACTGAGCGTGACCCGCAAAGCAATTCCTTCCACTGGTGTTTTCTGCAGCAGAATTCTCAAACTGCCTTTATATTCACCTGAATTACCCTCAGGCAATCAACTTCTAGTGAACCCTAAAAAGCCTAAACCTGCTGCTACTGAAATTACCCATAAGAATCTTGCCAGCTTCACCGGGAGCAGCAGCCCTGCAGAGAGCACCGGCGTGGGACATTTTGGCACTTGGTGTGACCCCCCCACCTGCCCTCTGACACTGCCCCTTCCCTCACCAAATCTTTCAAAGCTTTGCCTCTCCTGCTTCCTGCCAGCCAGGCAGCAGCCTCTCTTTCTAGGTGGTGGCAGGATTTAGGTGTTCTCACCAACATCTGGAGACCTCCTTAGAGGGATTCCCAAAGCAAGACCCCTTCCCAACCCCGCTCTTGCTCCGGCTCTGTCGGGTTCAGCTCAGCTCTCTGGCTGTCAAAGGGAACTTAATCTTTTTTCCAGCTGCAGAAGTTGGAGGCTAATATTTTTCAAAATCAGGCATTTAAAATAAGGCAACTGTATTTAGGAATTAATGACTGCTGGGCTGAAATCTGCAGCCGACCCCCAACAAAGGCTGGGTTGGTGTGCATTAGGGCACTTGCACAATTCAGCACTGTTAGCAGGGACTGGTGTGCCCAGCTGGTGTAATTACACTTTCACTTTACTGAGCAACAGTGCTGCATCACCAAGGACCCAGACATTCATCATCATAAAGCAGATACATACACACAGACTTGGGAAATAGAATTTTATCAGAGATTAAAGCACTATCCAAGAATTGCTATCCTTAGTTAGATCTGAAGCCCACTTAACTCTGCACTTTGTGTCCAACAATGGGCACTGGGGATGTGCAGGCAGAGCACAAAAATGATGGCACTTATTGAATAACCCTTCCTCAACATACCTTCCTACCTTCCAGGACCAGAAGCAGCCTTTAGATCATCCCTGTTTCCTCTACTGCTCTTCTCTCCACCTCTTCCAACTCTATCTCATTTTTGAGATAAGATGAGCAAGTTGCAAACAGGATTCCCCACAGCTTTAAAGAATGGCCAATTTATATATTTTTTTTTTTTATTTTGTCTATTCCTTTGCCATTAGTTTTGATCTGGGCAGCATTTAGGAAGCGTGCTGGTGTTCCCTGGAACTGAGCACCAGCTCTGCACAGAGCTTTCCCTGAGTGGCAGCCCTTCAGGGACAGCCACGTGCATCTGGCTGCCTTTAGGGTTATTTGTCCTGTATGTACATTTATCCTGCAAATACCAACTTTGAACACCCTTTGAGCTCACCCAGCTTTTAAATGTTACTTGTGTGATCCTACTGCAACTCCTTGCAGGGAGTTTTACATACATTAGCCTTTATAAATCTTCATTCTTCAGTTTTAGTCAACTGACTGACCACATTCCTTTTGAGAACTTTTATAAAAATCCCAGAGCAGCCTTTGGGGCACCTTACTTTCTCTTCATTGTGGATTTAACCACTTGTTCCTCTCAGTCATTCAAGCAGGTGCTAACCAGTGAGGTAACCTCTTCCTTTACATAATTAGAATTTGTAAAACTTTGCCTAGACAACTTCTCAACAGCTTTTTGCAAACCAAAGTAAGAAGTACTTGAAGTTTTGCCTTCTTCTAACACAATCCATCTTAACCCTTCCTGAATTAGGATTTAAAGGAAATTTCTTTTCAAATTAGCAAAGCTGTGAGAGAAAAAAAAAAAAATCAGTGCTGTAAACAATTTAATTTATGGATTTCCTCCTCCTCCCCAAGGCTCTATCTATATCAGAAAGTAGTGGAGGGCCTCAGGAAGGTCTTTTTATAGAGACCTTGTAGGTAGCAAGGTCCCAAAAGACACCCAGTGTGTGTTTGGATGAGGGTGGCTTTGGGCTACGTGGTCACTCTTGCCTGGACCCTCGGACAGATTGCCCATCAGCATTGGCAAAGCATCAGGTACAGTCCCCAGGCACACCCTTCAGCTTGGTTATGTCCAAAGGGACTCAGTTTTCAGGTTCTCAGACTGTTACAAGACACAAAGCAAAGCACAATTAATCTTTTGAATATCTTTCAGGCCTTTCTGCTTAAGCCTGATCCAAGCAAAAACTCTAATGAACATGTACTCGCTGTAAAAAGAATAAGAGCAGATTTTCCTTCTATTATACTAATTATAAATTCTGCCATTCCTTCCTCATAAAATAAATCTGTACTTAATCCTTTAAAATTTTGAAATCTATTAATAATATCCTTTAGAACACAGCAGAGCCAAAATCCCATGTACTAAACTTCTGTATTTCTTCACTGCTCTCTTCTAAAGGGGTTAAGCACAGAAGACAAAGAACAGCATCACAGTTACATTTGGAATACTGAGGGTAAATGAAGCAACAGATGGAAAATCAAAATCTTGATTTTTCTGGACCTGTTTCAAGTTCCACCACTGACAGCAAGTACTTGGTTCACCTTTGTGAAACTTCTGTGCAAAAAGATACAACAGGCTTTGTGTCTTTCTCACCATTTTTTATCAGCGTGTTATTGTTAGAGAGCCAAAAGGCATTTGTAGGAATGCAGAATTTGGATGGAAGGTGCAGATTCTACTTTTCAAGGCCTGAGTGCCAAGATATTTCAGAGCTGCAAAGAGAACTGTAAACAACTTCAGCTCGGTGTGTGTCACTTCCCTGCTCTCACCAGCAAGCGGCAAGCAAGGCACATTTTATTCGTATTCCCACTTTTCCCTCTATTTAACCTCAACTTAGAACTTTCAAAGTTTTTACAATAAATGGAGTCTGACAGTTTTAGTTTATTTTAGCAATAATCGCAAGACTTTTTTTTTTTTTCTACAAATACAATAAATGTTATCCAAGAGCAATTTGGAGCAATCAGTATTGATATTTATACCATGTGTGTTGATTGAAAAGCCCTTGGCTGTGAGAATGGAATATGAATCTATCCAGAATGTATGAATATCTCCTAATGTACACTCATGTGGGAGCTATAAAAAATGAGTTTATTATAATTAGTGGAAAAATAGTCTTGTTATGAACTAAAAAGAGAAAAGAAAGAGATACCATCAGTTTGAGCAGTTCAGCTAACTTTTCTCAGTCTGTTCTTTGATGCTCTTAGGATGTTTATTAGGATACACTGATCTTCAGCAGTTCAAAGCCTTTTTTCAAGCTCAATATGATTTTTGGCGTGTGAGAGAAAGGCTTTCAAAAGGATAAAAGAACCAAATCAGTAACAATGAAAAGGAAAAGAAACTTGTACCCAAAAGGCCAATGCTACACAGAGTATTAAACTTTACATCTTCAATAGGGCAGTTTCTTTACAGAAGAAACTATGGATTGAACAACTCTAAAAATTTCTTTTAGGTTATTCATTCTACAGAAAAAAAAAAAAAAGCCCTCAGAGGTCACTGCAGCCAAAAAATTTAAAAGTAATTTAAGAATTCTGCTACTGCCATGGCACTAATACCATTCATTAGATGGTATTTTATTCATTAGATGGTTCTCCTCGTGGAGAACTGTTTTGTGGGCTAGCAGGAGTCCCAAAGACCAGATGTGACACCAGTGAGAAATCTGCATGAGTAGAAAAGCGTAGAAAGATCTCAAATGAGCCCCTGGAAGAACATGGAGAGCGCAAAGACTGACCCACTGGTGCTTCACAGGGCAAACACATCCTCTGCTGAGCAGCCAGGAGGAAGGGCAGCGAGGAAGAGGAGCTGCAGATGCAGCCAAGGTCTCCCTGACCCTACAGGAAGGGCTCTTTTATCATTTCTGCTGCAGTCTGACCATTCACATCACGTTTTACCAGCGTTCACAATGAAGTTCTCATCCTCCTACGCTGCAAATGGACACTTTTTTGGGTCCCACCTACCAGACAAATGTATCAGCATAAATTGCTATTAAATTCAGTCTTCTGAAGTCAGTGTTTTATTACTTTCCATTAAGGAAAGGAGAACAGGAAAACTCTGCTTACATCATTGCAAAAGTTCTTCTGTTTCTAGACTTAGTGACATTTTAAGACATGCAAGCTCTATTTTATTCACAAACAGTAATACTTACTTCCTTGGCAATGACAGGAAATAAAGCAATTAGATAAATCATTTTCTAAGTCAACACTGGTGTCTCAGCATAACTAAAGTTTGGCTCACCAATATATACAACTCTAAAGCATTTGGAAATCTACAGTCCCACGTGAAAATATTAATTTATATTTAAATTGCTAACTGCTTACCCATCCTAACAATATTAATATTAACAGTGTGACATGAACTCTGCTGAATTTGAGATGCAGGTCAGTTATACGAGGAGTTGCCAAACTATAGCTGGAAAATATTACTTCATCAAAGAATTAGCCTTGGTACAACAGTGAATAGCAGAGCCACATGTCCTAATACATGTCAGCCTGGCGCCACTATTGTATGCAGAGCTATTTGCATATATATATCTATATTTATATATATATATATGTATTTCTAGCGCTACTCTGGTTCAGCATCAATACCCTCTGATGTGCATTTCCCAGCACATAAATGTGAGCAGCAAACTGGCTGCTCTGAGGTTGCCCTTTGCACTCCCTTGCAAGGCTCGTGGTTATTTGCACTTTCACACATCATCTTCCCAAAAGGCTGAGCTCAGCTTATTAAATGTTTGACAGAATATCGCTGCTGTGACTGAAATCTTACACTTGGAACTTCACAGACAGCAATGGTAGGATCAAAAAGAAAATATCTACCTTTCCAACAAAGGGCTAGGAAATAAAATGAAGCAGTGATCTGCTTAATGCATGTTAATTCTGATTAACATTATTCCTCCTCCACAGATGCTGAGCTAGAAAATATCTGTATTCTCTCATAGCTTGGCACTTCTCTTCGTTTCCTCACTGCAGCTGCAGGCTGATGAATCTAAAAGGTGAGTTTACTTCACCATCAGGTTTAAAGTTCTATTAAGCTCTGGCTGGAGATTTCATTTTCAGTTTTAACAATAGTCTAGACAGATGTGCATCTCCAACAGGGGTAAGGAAAGTTCTTTGATGAGCAAGTCAGCTGGCCATGCTTGCTATTGCAGCAAGATAGCCCTGAACTCTGGTGGGCTTTGGGCTCCAGTGGAGCTCCAGAGCAGTTCTTGGAAAGAAAGCCCATTTAAAGGGAACCCTGAACATACAGATGTGTATGTAAATTGAAGTGACAGGCAGAAAATAAATAGGACTGGTGTGGGTGACATGCCTAATAAAAAGACTGATGATCAATGATTTTCTGCCTTCACTGATAATTTATTTCAAGATGTGAGGTAAATTTCTGATTCCAATATTACAAGCAATGTCAGTGCAGTTCTTACTCACCTTTCACTGGACATTCAATCATAATATTTGTTCCAGGTCTTGCCACAATTGTCCCTCCAACAACTGCTGAGAAACTGCTGGCTTCCAGATTTGTCACATTTAACACAGAGGACAAGATGACAGGCATCTCTTTGAAATCAAAGGGATAGTGAGTTTTAAAAGCTTTATTTAACTTTCAAACGTAGATCCTGCATTTAAATTCATCATGTCTGGAACAGAATTCAGTCTGCAAAGCAGCAGCCAGAAAAGACAGGTGGGATAGATACAGGCAGGCTGAGCTCACACCTGTTGGGGTTTTAGAGCAATGAGACCATCTCACTGCTGCCTATTAAATCAGGCAGAGTTTCGTGGGCTGTCAATAAAAGAAGCTATTTCCCACTGCAGTGGGCATGGCTGTTTATACACATACATTTTTACACACACATCCATGTGCATGTATTCATGTGTGTGTGTATGAAAGCCCAGTGCTGTGGAATGCCACAGTTTTACCTGCAGGCAAGAGCAGTGATGTTTCCATGTCAAAACCAGAGTCATTAACAACCAGGCATCCATAGGTACCGAGTTCCTTCTGAGTAGGATTCCGAATCTGCACTTTCCCACTGGAGTCCAGGGTCACCCTGCACAACAATCAAGGAAATACAAGGGTTACTACCCTGGGACAAACCCAGCTGAATCTCCTTGCAAGAGTTACAGCAACAAAACTCCTTTTTAGGAGTTTGCAGCTCCAGAGCAGCACAGGCAGTCCCAGCTCTGCCTCCTCTCTGGTGACAGGAGGGGAGCGCTCAGGGATGCACACAGGGAGGATTGTTCAGATCTCCTGCTCCTGCAGAGCTGTGTCCCACTTGCAGCCCTTTGAAGGACAGTGCATTTGCTACCACAAACCAGGATCCCCCGGGAACAGCAGTGTGAATAAATCAGAATACCACAATTAAAAGTATTAGGCTTGGCAAGAAATCGATCTCTCCAGAGCGAGCGTGGTTTTCAGCAGGATTGGGGAATTCAAAAATCTATGGTCTGATCTGAATTTCAAATTACTGTGGGGTTGGGGCTTTTTCTTTTTTTTTTTTTTAATATCACCATTGAAGCTAAAATCTTCCACCCAAATCTCACAGGTGTCTTGAATACCTTGCCTGCCCTCTGAGGGGCAAGACATTAGAGACAGCATCCCAGGCTGGGGAAGAGGCTGAAAATAACTTTTCTCCCTTGTTACCTTTCTCAGCACTAATTACATGACTTGCCATACACTCAGCACATACCAAAAACCTGCAGCTGGTGTTTTCCCACACTGAATACACTTACACAGTAGATTAACAAAAAATTATATTAAAAATACTCGTGTCTCAACAAAAGAAGCCACCTTGTGTGTGGCTCAGGTACATCCTTCTTTACTGCCCTGACAGATAAAGAGCCATTGACCTCCCCATGCTCTTTTTCAGATGCAATGCTATTGACATCCCTGGTTTTTGGGTCCACACACATGTATGTGGATTTGTTCATAAGAAAACCCTAATGGGAAAAAAAATTAGGAAATAATTTTGCTAATACATGCCTTAAGTGCAAGGATATCAGTCTGGGCTAAAATTAGGAAGCAAACACACTCGTGAATAAACAAAACACCATCCAGTCCAAAGAAATCAAAGTATCACTCGCTACAAATTAATGGAAAATTATGCGCATTTCACAAAATAAACATAACTGGTGGGAGCTACATGGTTCCAAAAACATTTGTGCTTTTTAAAATGGCTTCGTTTTGGTGTCTTTGCTTTAATTGATAGCCCTGCAGAAGTGTATTTCTCTTGGCAGTGCATTTAATCAGTTAAATATGTTGAGAAATATCCAAAAGCGCCTTTATCATTTCAGAACCGGTTTTTTCATTACTCAAGAGCGAGCTGCAATTCCAAGAGGCTCACACACAAAGTTAATGTTGGTATTACCAGGTAAGCTTCTCATTTATCAGCACCAAAGTAAAAGTATTTGCTCAGTCTTGAGCAAATATCTGATTGCCACAAACTCTTGCTGCACTTGTTTATCAGCTCTCAAATGTGATGGCAATACAGGTCCTTTATTATTTTGAATTTCACTGTCCTAAATAGAAATATTTTAAAGTACTGAATAAAATCCATAAAAGCTCTTTTTTTTCCTTTTTCACTTGAGGTTATGCAGCTCCAGTTATACCTAAACAGTGTGTTGAAGAACAGTGAGGGTACCAGTGATATTTTCCCTTCTTAAAATGACTAAGAGCTAAGACTTCTTTTCATCTATACCATGGCAGATGTTTTTAATGTGCTCCCACTGTATTTAGTGTCTGAATAAATCCAATAACCTCTCTAATTTGAGGGCAAATCTGCTCTTTTTCTGACACAGCTGAAATTATTAAGGCAGATCAAAAAATACAGCCAGGACATCCAAAACACTTCACCTTATAAAAATAGTCAGTCCTCCTATGTAGTATCCTGGAAATGGACAAACACTTGGACGTCAGTAAAGCCAAACAATGTGACAGACACTTGAAAGAATAAAAATAAATTACTTAACTAAAAAGATGGAAGGCCCAGTGGCCATGCTTATCTCATTTTTACAACAGTATGTTCTAATATTGCACAGCAGGGTGGATTTTTTCCGTTGATAGTGACATAATAAGTCATTCAAAAGTGAAAGAGAAGCTATTGACTTACTTCTCAGAGGCTTTTAATGTCTCGCCATCTTTTGTCCAAGTATATTTCACTTCACTAATACCAGCTGTTTCGCACAGCAGATTGACAGCATGAGTATTCTTGGTCAGAAAAACTGTATTTCCAATTCGTACAGTTACTGTTTTGTTGAAGGAAACTTGAGGAATTTCCTTTTGCCTCACAATAACTGGAACCTTCTGGTCAAACATTAACTTATCAACTGCTTTTGTGCTGGAACGCTCAGATTCGTTGGGCGATTTGCCTGTGAGTTTCGAGGCAACTTTCTCATCCTGGGCCCCCTTCCATTTTTCAGTAGTTGGTGGTGGAGGCCTGGATAACTCAGCAATCAACTGGTAAATGACCTGGGAGGCCAAGTCATCGCTGACTTCTCCAGTTTCAATGAGCTGGCTCATGTTCCTCATGAGCTCCTCGAACTGCACGGTGTCCATGCTGTAGGCACCTTGGAGAACTGCAGCCTCCAGCCGTTTGTTGCTGAACTCACGAGAGCCAAAGTCCTCGGCCGAGTTGCTCCCGAAGCTTCCAGGGCTCCTCAGGAATGGCTGATCGTTCACTTGCCTGTCACCCAGGTAGAGCTCGTTCTTCTTGCTCCACATCTGCCACACTTTGCTCATTTTGTGCCACTTGGCCCCGAAGCCGTCGGCCTCGTTGTGGTCTGGGTTGCTGGGCTGCTGTTTTCGGAGGGGCGGGGGCTCGATGAGCCGGTTGTCGGTCCCGATGAGTTTGAGCACGAAGGTTTCGCGCGCGGAGCCGGCCACGCAGCGGTACACGCCGATATCCGCCGCCTCCAGACAGTGGATCTTCAGCGAGCCCGACTTGGTGATGCCAAGCCTTTTGGAGGTTTGTAAGTGCTGCCCGTCCTTCTCCCAGCGGATAAGGGACTTCTGGAACCTCCGCACGGGGCACTTAATCACCACGGAGGTTTTTGGGAGCAAGTAGGCTCGGCTTCCTATGGTAAAATTAATGCGCTTCTCTGGCCTCGTCTGGATATAGACCCGGTGGATGCTGACAATCTGAGGGCCATGGGCAGAAAACTTCGCTGGAAGCTTGGGCTTGATCTCTGCAAGGAAACAAAGGGCTGAAAAGCATCTAGTCATTGGCAGTCATGCTTACAAAATCTGCTTTTCACAGAATGCTTGGAAGAGCTTTTCCTGACTTTGTTCGAGTCAGGCTGCAACACACAGGGCTTTTATCTGAGTCACAAAAATGCAGAAATATGAACAACATGAAACCATAACATTCCCTTGCTTCAGCCAAGAATGCTGTTGCTTCTTCCCCAAATGTCCTACCAATAAAAGGAGACAGGCAACACATACCTGTGTGAAGGACAGAGATGGTGCATACATATATGAAAGTGTATATGAACTTATTATATACTACTCCACATATATGTTCCTATTATGGTTATATTTCCTACTGCTGCCTCAGAAAGGCTAGGCATGATGGAAATGAAAAAACTGAATTAGAAAAATGTGAACACATTATCACTTTCCCCACATTTGAGCACTGTTGAGTGCAGAACGACCTAAATTAAACAAAATCTATCCAAAAAGTAAGGCTCCCCTTGACTCTTATTTAAAATGTTGGCTGGCTGTGCTGGCTGCCTGAGTCAAGCCAAACTGATAGCAACACAGGAGGTGAAAGAAACAGTCAGTGAAGACACAGTACATGCAACAGGCACAGCCACCCTGCAATCAGAGGCTGGGGGTAATTTATTAGGGTTGAAAGATGAACTGTTGACAGTGCTGTGCCAAGAAAGTAGGGAGGGAAGGGAGGAAAGAGAGAAATAAGGCATAACTCTGAGAGGATGAATATAGTGATCAGATGAACAGACAAAAGAAAAAAGCAGGCAATAACAGCATAAAGCCATGGAGACACTGGGTGCTGTGAAGCTCCTCCTGCATCAAACTGCAGGGTGCTGGAAGGTTTTTGGGAGCTGCCTGGATGAACAGCACCACAGGCAGGTGTTTCCCAGCAGAGCTGGGGAGGCACAGGGGGACTGCAGTGTCTTGGATGCCTCAGTGCTGCCTCAGTGCTGGCAGTGCCCTGCTTTGACCAGCAGAACCAACCCAGCTGAGAGCACTGGGCAGGGAGGAACAGAGCCCTGCAGGGCACACAGCCCCTGAGCCCACCTGTGCCAGGTCGAATTGGCCACATGGGAAGAGCCAGAAAACAATGGTGTTGGTGCTGGAAATCAGCCCACTTGTGTTTGGTGTGTTTTGGGATGGGACAGAGAGAAAACTCCGAGCTGGTGAGCCGGGAAATGGGCACATAGATCACAACACTTCCCAGCTTGCCTGAATCTGAAATCAGTGCTGCTGTTCCACCTGGGAGGCACTTAAATAAAGAGACAACTATGCTGATGGCACACAAATGATACCCAGAAAGCTGCATGTACATGTGCTCCAAATATGCTGTGAAGAAATAGGTGAAAAGCTAAATGCTTCAAGCATTCAGTAAGTGTGTACACTATAGGAACTGCACCCTGGAGTGTGTTCTTATGCTTATAAAACAAAATGGTTATTTTCAGTGTTTTGAGTAATGAGTTCAGACCTGTGGGGATATCATGGTTTCATAATTACAGAGCTTTTAAATCGGGATTCGTTATCCAGATACAAGGTTCCCTCAACCATTTCACATGGTACAACAATTAAATTGTTTTAGGCACTCAGTTTACTAAAATTATTAAAGTAGCGTCCTGTTTTTCATAAGTTATTGGACCCCAAATATTTATTTTCAGGGAAGAGTTCCAGCACTAAATCTTCCATTTCCAAATCCAACTTACAGACACAGTAAGTGTAACTTTAAACACAAATTAAAATACTTCAGCCTGTGGTCTGTTTACACTAGTTATTCCAACTTAGAATTAAACCCAGTGCATACTTATAAATATGTTAACAAGTCTCATCCATTTAGTTTCTTAAAAAAAAAGACAGACCACTCACTCTCATTAGCAGAACAACACGGAAGGGTGTTTGTAATTTTACTGGTGACTGGTGAGCAAGGCTGAGAGTGAATCAAAGATCAGAGCTGTGGATGGCAGGCCATGTAAATATATAATTATGGTCATATGGAAGTATGAGGCCACCTAAGTATGCACTCTCCAGATCCTTGGTGTCATTCAGTCTTGCAGCTGCTGAGGCAATGGACTGTTTGGGAGAGTAAAGATAAATATTAAGGAATATGTGCTGGAGCCATTGGACCTCATTATCACCTGATACAAATCCATCTGCATCTGTGACCTGCAGTGGTCCCAAGGAGCTTCAGCTGCGTCTCAGATCCTGGTGACCTCAGGGCTAGACTGGTGTTATTTCCTATTTCTCAGAGTCCAGAGTCAGGAATGTTTCTACTTAATAAGCACTGCTAAGTCAGAAAACAGCTACAATTTCCAGGGTAAAAGATTAAGCCTAAAACGACTCAGCACTGTCATGAGACAGTAAAAAAGGCACTCATGTGAGCCACAGAAGCACCACCTTCAGAAGGGGCTTTTAGAAACTGCTCTCCAAGGCAAGAAGCCCCAACAGCAGCCACACCTCACACCACGCTGCTCCTCATCCATCCTCACCCTGCAGCCACGCTCTGTTCTTCCTTCTACTCCCTCCACCTTCAGGCAGCCTGGACCCACGGCTGCAGGAGGAGGAGATGCCTCCTGCATGTTCCTGGCAACCCAAAGCCTGATGCTGCACCAGCCCTGGCTTCTTCTGCAAGACCCAAAGAGGAGCTGCAGGTACGGAGCAGCCAGCCTCACACCTTGCCCTGCACAGCAGGAGAGTCACCCTGATCTGAGCTGCAAAGGCTTCCTTGCTCCAAAGGGCTGTGGAAATGGAGGGAGAGGACTGTGATTCTCTTTTTGACTTTGATGTGCAGCCATTGTGGCCGGTGGTGCTGCCTCTGCAGCCCTGTGTGCTGCTCTCTGGGTGCTGGGAGCTGACAAGGTAACATTAATATCAGTCTGAGCTAAGCAGCTTGCAAAGCAGCCCCACTGCCATTCAGCTATCCACAATTAATTAAATTCAGATAGATATGCAGCTCAAAATATTTTATTAAACCTTATGCCAAGGACATTCCTGAAAGTCCACAGGGCTTTATTTAAGTGGAGTTTTGAACCTCAGGATTTTGGCATGTTAATCTGAAATGCAGGCCAGGAAAAGAAGTTTCATATTATGTATGAATCAGTAATTATTCTATTTCTTATTTTGTTTTGTGAATAATTTTTAAAGCAAAGCTTCAAAATGTATGAAGTAGCTGTTACTTGACAACACTACAAGCTGGGTCAAAACATATCTCTGACCCATGATCAAAACCAGGCCATTGATAAAGGCTTTTTGTTTTCCCCCAGCTCAGAACTAAAACTTCCTTTTTTTTTTCCTTTCTTCTCAGCACCCTGCTCCCCAAACCTGCAAACCAATGCTCCCCTTTATAAAGGAAGGGGAGCACAAGTTCAGACACTCAGCTGCAATTTAGAACTGCCTATTCTAAATTAGTGTATGTAATTGAACATACTCTGTGTCAGAGAGGTATTTCCATCTGTGTTAAACACACAATTAGTGCAACTACCACCATAAAACAGTTGTGTCCAAACTGTACAATTTGTACAGAAAATCTTTCTAAAAAGGATCTTATATTGTCAGTAATAAAATATCAGTATTTTTGAAGAGTGTCTGTACAGTCACCACTCCCTGTACAGCTAATGAGGCCAGGATTCTAATTTTTCAAGGAAAGATAGAAATTATACCTAAAATTATCACTGGCACAGAGTTCCAGGTTTTGAATTCCACCATGTTAAGCAAAATGTCCAGTGTAATACAAATGTACAATGAAAAGACAAGGCAACAGAACTGAATTCTTATCTTTTCTAATGTCCTTTGCAATTTATGGTAAATTTATGAATTTTTCTTTTTTTTTTCTTCCCCAGCTGTAATAGTCTAAGTGATAAAGCAAAAATCAGATCAAATTGTGCAGAAGAATGAGGGTGAGAGGTATGTACCATAATATATTCAAAAACGACTTCTTGAGATCATAACCTTTGTTCCTGAGTGGCAGAAATAAAACTAAAAACGACCCTGTTATTACTGGTGTAGTAACTGTGACACTCAGTTTGTGCCAAGTTTTGCTGTGATAATACAGGGAGATGAGTGAATTAATGTGCACACAGATATACAAACATTTATTTATAAATAGATCATTCCAAATCAGCGAGGAACCAGATAAAGCAACATACTTACTGTTGCAGGCACTCATCTGGCAAGACCTTACAAGCAGTGAAGGAGACAGAGCACTGCACATTGACCCATTTAATGTGACATATTGGCCCTTTGCTGTCAGGTTCTGGCAGGCAAGTTTCCTTCTCTGGATCCCGACACCACAGCTTACTGAGCACTGTGAAAGGAAGGAAGCAGTCAGGCTAAACTTGGTGCTCCATACCACATATGCTAATTTTAAACTAGTTTGTTTTCTGGGGGTTTTAAGTTTATTTAATTTTTTTTTTTTAGTTCTGAGAGAGTACACACAATCTACTTCATAGGAATCCTTGTGCTATGTAGTTATTAAACTCTCTACTATTAGTTATTAAACTCTCTCCACTTTTCCAGGCAATAAGAATATAACACAAAGTTTTTCCAGCAAGCAAGACAGGAATTAAATAACATGACAATGTTTATGTCCAGCCATGTGCAGAACACAGCAATGAGATCTGGTACCTGAGAGAAACAATTCAGCAGGTTCTAAACAGCCTCTGCCAAATCTCTTGTATTGCATGAACCTGTAATTGCAGCTTCTAAATTCAATTTTCTAAATCCTTTTGAATGGGGAGCGGCAGCAAGCTTGCATTGACCAGGAAAGGAGGAGGATGTATTGCAGAATAATGCAAAGATTTGCTTTTTGGGATCTGCACCACGTCTGGTAGAAAGCATGCAGGGCATTACAGCCTGTCCCCCAGTGACTGAAACACTGCCCAGGAGGGGGGCTCTGATCAGTCTGGCTGCAGGAAGGGATGCACAGCTCAGCTCAGTGAAAGCCCCAGCAATTTACTGCTCCAAACAGCTCCTTCAGCATCTCTAGATGAGATCTCTAGAGCCTTTGTTGGAACGGAGGGTTTTGGTTCACCATTGTTGAGGTTTGCTCACCTTGGACCATTCTCCAAAGACCAGCTGAGGAGGACAATCAACTTTTGCACATGCTTTGCTAGCTGGCAGTTTGGGCTCCCTGCAGGTGTCATCAGGGTGTTTCAGGAAACTCCCATCTGTCAGCAGCTGCTTGCAGGACACTCTGCGGGTCTGAATCCCTCCTCCACAGGAACGTGAACACTGAGGAGGGGAAGAATTAAACACAGCATTTACACCTGCATGGACATCTGTGCTCTTGGAAAAACGACATCTACTATCAACAAAAAATCAAGCAGCACAGAATATTTATCAGGTAAAATATTTAATACTTTAGAGATGAGGAGAACTGGAATGCAGAAGCCAAACCTGAATGCAAGCAAGTAGTGGAAATCTTAGAGAAAAACACACATCTTATGCATAAACCTATGCCCTTCACTGGTTGATAGAACAAAAAGTAAAGAAGGTTATTGTGTTTAGAGTGCACAGGGAGAGAGATGATGTATGGAATAAGTGGTACCCAGCTTCTGAAACCCTAACAAGGACTTCCACCTCATCCTGTGACTACCCACTGGCACAGAAGTCTAGAGCAGGGCTTTTGGGTCAGTTTGTTCTAATGGGGTAAGTTGAAACCCTTACAGAAGGTCAGGAGCTGCCCTCTGTGCTGGACAGTTTCAAGTCCCTGGCCAGAGGAACACATTTTAACTCCTTCTGTGACCCAACCATACCTGTTGCCACTCCTCAGCGTGCCAGGCAGGGGGACAATCAATCTGGTTACAGGCTTGTAGAGAATGAGGCTTTGGGTCTTTGCACTCGTGGGCAGCAGCAGCAGCAGAGCCCCCGGGCTGCTGGCAGGACACGTCCCTCGTCTGGATCCCGACCCCGCAGGTCGCTGAGCAGCGGCTCCAGGGGCTGCTCCACCACCTGTCCCAAAAACACAGCCAAAAACTCACCTTTGGCAACCCAAAAACTCACCTTTGGCAACCCACCTCCCACTGGGGAAGGAGCAATCCTACCCAAACAGAGCAAAAAGCACAGCTGCAGGTGTAGTTGTTGATCAATGGCTAAAGCATCCCTTTGGTTCGGCTGGAGAGCAAAATTGGAAGTTGGATTTATAAACTTGCAGGTAAGAAGCAAATGAAGGATTTATAACAATATAGTAAAAATAAAGTATTACAATAAAGTAATAAACAGTCATTTTCAGACAAAGTTAACCCCAGTATTCACCTTCAGAGTGCTCCTCTTAAAGAGCAGCCTGTTGGCAACCTGGTGATGTTTACATTTACAAATGTAAATATGTAAACAGACCTTTCTTATATTTACAAAACTTCCTTTAAATGTGTATATGTTTTCTATAAAACATCCTGTTCCTGTTAACTTCTTCCCTATGTTTAGCAAGAGCAGGTTTCTGCAAACACAGAGAAACAATTTGCAAAGGATCTGGGATGTCAGAGATCAAAAATGGGTAAATAAAGCAGTACACATCAAAATCTCACATATGGCCGAGGTTTTCTTGGATTTGGGCTGGGTTTGTTCTTTCCCCAGAATCTCCAAATAAACATAAGAACTATGTGGGGCTACTAAAGAAGCATTAAATTAAGGTACTTTTAAATCAAAATGTCTTCTTTTTTTCATTCAGTAAAGATAAAAATTAAATATTCTCAGCTTTTTTTTGTGAAATATCCTCAAAATTTTCCTTCAGCCACTAGGAGAGTTAAGGCTCTTTCTCCAGCTCTGGCAGCTATTCAACACGGAGGAGATTTATTTCAGAAAACGTCCCCTATTTCATCAGCGAGATACGAAGAGTGGAAAAGGAGCGAACAAGACCAAAAAAACACCCCAACCCCAAAAACCTTGCCGAAAACAGAAGTAGTGAAATTCCATCCCAAGACCAAAGCCCTGCAATCCGAACCCTTTCAGAGGAAGCCAGTGTTTGTTTAAGCCCCGTTAACCCTTCCTTTGCCACCACTGGTGGTGTCAGTGCCGCGGGGTACCTGGGAGGGCAGAGCCCCGGGTTGCAGGTGCGGCTCATCGGGGGCGGCCTCTTGGAGCTGTCACACAGGGTCTCGTTGACACCTTGCTTTGTCTCCACGTGCAGACACATGGCAATGGCTTCCTGGGTGCCTGCAGGAAGGAAAACGCTCATCAAACAGCGAGGATGGAGCAGATTGTGCAAAGCTTACTCCTGAGTAACGCTCAGTGGAAGGCACAGAAGGGACATCTCAAGCAATAAGAAGCATAGAGGTAATTTACACATTTAATGCTCAAAGGATATTTGTGAATTGTATTTTGACTTCTGTGATATTTAAAGGGCTTGATTTTACATTCTACCTCTCTGAAAACCAATAAAAAACCAGGTTTTCCTGTCAAGCCACTACCAGAGGCTGCATCTGCTGGTTCTGTAACTTTCCTGAGATGACTACTACCCCCATTGCCAAAATTGAGGTAAAAGTGATTCCTTCTCACTTACCTTGCCTTTAATAAAGAGCTAAAGATCTGCAAAAATTGCTGTAAAAATGCAGAAAACTTGCAAAGCTCTAGGCAGGAGAAACGCTCCATGTTTAATCAGCCATTCTCAGTGGCCAAGAGATGCAATGGTTTTGCTGAAGGCAGCAAATCTGACCCAGCCTAAAGCTTCCCTCACTCATTACTGCTCTTGGCACCTTCTGATCTGCAGCTCTTGCTACCTGGATCTTATTACTGAAGCATGGAAGATTACTAATACTCAAATTTCTATGAGTCAAAATGAAACGTAATATAAGTTTCCTTTAGAACAAGACAGCTTAGTGAACACAGATTCTGTGAACTACTTCTATTTTAAACCTATGCAATTATCCAATTTTATATATCATATTTTTCAGTATGAAAGCCTTTCCCAATTTCAAAGCCCACTCACATGCACATTAAATACAAGAAGGTTGTGATGTGCCTGGGGAATTCTGTGTATCTGGGATGTTCTATACAAGCAATGCTGATGATCATAATCCTATAGAACAAAAGAGCTGAAATCACAAAATGTCTATATTGTTTCCAGGTAAAGATGTCTCTTTAAGAGTTACAGTTTCATAGAATTTAAATCCATTTCCTTCTTATCTTTCACTTATCTTCAGTGATTTTGTAAGGACACTGCTGACCATTCTGATTCCAGTGGGCTGGAATACCCAACCTTGTAAGTTCCACCCCCAGGCCAATATTTCTCTGCTGTACACCAGCACTGTCATGTTTTTCACAAACCAAAAGATGCTCCCTCCATCTCTAAATGATTTTGACTCAGTCCAGTGTAATAGCCAGCCCAGTCCACAATCCCTCTTGAGCCAGTCCAACTTCAGACACCTTAGCAGGAGTAAACCAGCAGCAATTTTCAGAATAACACAGATTCCAATTTCTTTCAGGCCCTCTGGTACACCTCGAGATCCCCTCTGGGACTCATTTGCAGTTCAGAAAGACCCTGTTATATAAATGTTTTGACTACATCTACAAAGTGATGAATTTTTATAGAACAAAAGACCTGACCTTAACTGTGATTGACAACCTATTCAGTTCTCTTGTACCAAAGTATTGATAATTACATTAACGTAGAGCACACACATTGTGGGAAAACTATTTCACTAGTCAGGCTGAGAAGAAACATTTAGCAACAAATACCATGACTGCAATGCAGACATGAAAATTCCTGAAGATGATAAAGCAATAAATATCTTTTTTTTGTTATAGAAGTAAGGGAATCAAAAGTCTTCTTTACAGTAAATCCTCAAGTGTTCATTTAACAAGAGCAGCTTCCCTCTCCCCTTGCATAGGAAATGAACATCTGGCTGTCTACAGGAGAGAAGGAAGTATTTAGAGCTGGGTTCTGACAAACAGATTTGCATTACCAGATGAGTAATCATGTCCATGTCAAGCACCCATATAATCTATATTTTAGGTCACAATCTACCCTATGCTACCAAGTTTTGGTGTTTATTTTTAGGGTATTCTCACTGTGTTTCTGTGAGAGAACCACGCTCCAAGGTGATGCTGCAGCTTTGGAAGAGGTTGCAATAGATAGAATTATCTTAATGTCTCACACAAAGGAGGGGAAATTCCCTTCAGACCACCTAAACTGGCAATAATGCCTTGGGAACTTTTTATCTTGGTGTTATGTAGGCTAAACTGGCCAGCTAAATTAACAAAAGGCATGTCATGGCAGGTGATGGGGTCTGACTACAAATTGCCACCTGGAGTTCATTAAGCCATTCCTGCCTTGCAGCAGGACCTGCGTAGCTTTAATCACATTAGAAGAAAATGTTGATGTGTGGTGTGGTTTTCATTTGACTGAAGCACGGAGCACAAACTGCATTAGCAAATGTTCCCCACAGGGGCCTCAGTGGAAGAAAACTTGCACCCTGTTTTGCACAAAATAGACACTAAAGAGTTGTTAAAAACCCACCACGAAGCCCCTTCCTGTTCTTTCATTCTCAGTTCGAGAACTCTATTCAATAAATAACTGCACTTAATTGATGTTACATTTGCTTGAAGTTATCTGTCAAAATCTCTTCACAATTAATCAGATTTCTCACTCCAAACTATAATTTTCCGTTTGCTGGGAACTTCAATCGCTGATAAACTTATTCTCTGTCAATTGGAAAATGGAAAAATCTATTATTCAAACAAGCAAAGTTTTATATGTATGACTTTCTTGGCTTATAATATAAACATAGTAGATAATTTAACTAAAACATTATGTATGCAGCAGGGAGCATTAAGTATTTTTACAGTAATCTGATGCACTATTGTAGTAATTACCCTACTATTCAGTGAAATAGAATATTTTCTATTTTAACCCAGCATTCAAACCGCATATATTTACATTCTTTCACAATCTTTTCTGTGCAATGAAATATACAGTGCTTGAAGCTGTGCTAAAAGATCAAAATGCTTGAATTTAGCCCAGAATTTTTGTTCCTGCATTTTTAAACTATAAAGAGAATGGGGATGGAAGGCTGCTGTGCAAACATTAAGCAGGTGGATCTATTCTCTATGCCTGGGAGAGGAAGGACAATAATTTATTTAAATCAGATAGTCTCAGTTTGGTGGCTTCTTAAAAATATGCACTGTAAGCTGAAAACAACTCAGAAGAAATGCCAAATTCTACATATCCTTGAGCATCTCTGTGCATCTATTTTATACTTTTCCAAGAGAGTAAACAGCATCTGCAGCTAATGAAACAAATGATACGAGTGACCACTATCAAGGTGACCCCAACACCAGTCGAGAGTGAATTCTCTCAGCTTTACATGTGAGCCATTGTTTTTCTCAGAGCCCTTAAGTTTGGCTAGAAGCCATCAATATTCCAAGAATCTCAGGTTTCTCATAAATAAAATGGTAAACTTTTAGCCCTTATGGTTCCAGACAAAAGCCTGAAAACACAACTTGACTACACCCTGAAGTTACCAAAGCCACAGAGGCTACAGAGGAAATAACGGGAAGTGCACATTATTTATTCCTTAATCTCATTATTTTTAGGCCAATGTAATGACTTTAGGTGGCCCAAATAATAATTTTTGAAGCATATGGAGTATAAATAACAACGACAATACAATAACAATATTAATTGTAACAATAACAACAACAACAACTGTTGTTTAACCACCAAAATCTGCCTCTTGCAACCAAAGCTATAATTAAAAAAGAAAATGTGATTTTTTCTGTGATTTTCTGTGATTTTTTTTAAATGGAAAACATCCCTTTAAAATACTGTTGAGTAGTTAAATGATTGACAACACTAAAGAAATGCTACAGATTACAACAAAAACATTTCTCTTCAGGCACACTCTTTATTCTCATAATGACTATTAATTCCCTACTGATGATGATATGAAAATTAAACTTACACCTGGGACTCTCACATCACAGCCAAAGTTCTTCAGATTTAAAAGAAAACAAAAACAAAAAACAAAGAAACCCAGAAAAAACATTCTGGGAAAATGAAGGCAAATTTTGAGATCCCCAAGCACACGGCTGGCTTATTTTCAGTTTGGGATTTCTTCAGGCACTGAAGAAAAAACAGATCTTTACGTTTCAGAATGGTTACAGAGCTTCCTATGGGTATTAAAGGTGATGTCTGCCTGTGACTAAAAGGCCTCAGCAACTTTTAGTTACACTCATGGAAAGACTGATGAAGGAAGCATTAATTATGCTAAGAGGCATAAAACAACCCGGCTGCTCTCAAAACCTCAACTTGTTTGTCTCTTCACGTGCTGTGTGAGAAGCCACAGAGCTTTGGTGCAGAAAGCACACAAATGACCCAAGGCTGGTGTGATTTTGCTCTAGAACTGGAAAGATGGTGTTTGATAACGCCTGGCAAACCACTCTCTGTAAGTCTAATACCCAAAAAACCCCGATGTTTCCATCTGCATTTTTTCATCTGCTTTGCAGAGGGACCACAGGAGACTGAATTACAAGTCTAGTCTGCATGAGGATTAAAAAAAAGGTGCAAGTGACAAGCTCTGAAAGAGTGATTCGGACTTTGCTCAAATAGTGGCTATAAAGCTTCCAGCCTACTCAGACCCTGCAGACTTTCCCCTCATTCAGAAAGAGTTAAGCACTAAGAAATGGGGGTAGGGAAAACTGAGGATACAGAAATCCACAGGAATTTGTTTTAATAGCCACTGCTAGATGCATACATACTGGAGAAAAAGTGCCTACTATAATTTACATTACACTGGGTTATTCCATACTCAGACAACATTTATTTCTTGTAACGAAAGAGTTCATCTAATTGAAATGAGATTTGAACATAAAACTTAGCAGAAATGGATCAGCTCCTTTGAACTACACAATGGAAAAATAGTAGACAGTGAGATCATTAGTTAGTACATTGCAGTGAGTTGGAAACAGAAGAGATGTCTGGTTCCCTTAAAACCATTTATCGGCAGGTAATTTTGGGTCTGTTTGAAAGCCTTTGCCAAGGCAGCCAGAAGACCAGAGCTGATAGAAAGGAAAAATCACCTAACTAGCATAGCAACATGGGGGCTCCTGAAGCTGCCCATTGATAAAATACCCTGACAACTTCCCACATTTCCCAGGAGCATCATGTAAGGAAAATGTCTAGACACAGCAGCAGTGATACCACAGAAGCCTTAAAAACACAAACAGATATTGTCTTTCAAACTTCAAGTGAGTCATTTCTACTGCATAGCAAACAGATTGTTAGATTGCTATGAACACCTACAGGACAACTCCAGGTCAGGGAACTTCAGAAATTCATGAAAGGGTCAGAAGAAGTCAGCAATAGAATTTGTACTCGGCTCCCTCAGGAACAGAATTAAGCTGAACATGAGATTCTGCTCATCAGTCATTTTGAAGTTCCTTCCAATGAAACTGCTGTGTTCAGTACAGGCTCCTCAATTCACCATCAGCCTGCACACCAAGTGTAAGTTTCTGTGGGGATGCTTCTTCATGGACAAACTCAGCCTTGAAGATGCAAACACGCACACGTGCAATAGCAGGCAAAGATTAGAGATTATTTCAGCCTACATATCTGATGATGTCCTCAAAATTAAAAAGTCTTGGAGGTTTTGAACACCTCTGGCAAAGAAATTGGCTAAAAAGTGGTCAAGTGGATTTAGGACAGCAAGAATATGGTTGTATGTTATGAAAATCAGTTGAGATACCAGAACTACAAATTTAGAATTAATGAAAGGTTTGTTTCTGCTTTACAGTGCAATTCCCTTATCTCTAAAAACATTTCTCTTATAAAAATGATGAAACAGAGACACTCAGCTGTCACTACAGAATAGCTGTCACTACTATCTCATGTTTACACAAACACACTTGCACTGCAGTCTGTCTCTCCTCCCTTTCCAGCCATAATGCTCACTGCAGATAGCACTGGGAATGGGATGTTCCAGCTTTTGGTGCTGTTATTCCTGTGGATCAACCCCCTCAGTGAAAAGCAGTGTCAGATTGATAAAGGAGGCCCTATCAGTCACTTACCATCCTGCTGGTCCCATTCTGGGGCATCCCTCCCAGCCTCTGCCTTCCAGGTTGGAGCTGGTGAGCAGCACAAAGGAGGCTGCTGTCTGTGAGCTCAGTCTCGCTCCCCGCTTCCGATTGTTTCTGTTTTCCCTTTTTCTACATCTTTTATTTCTTCCATGGGTACAACTGTCCTCACTTCCCACTGATGTCAGCAGTCCTGTCATACATAGGTGTGTTCACAATTCCACTGTCTCCACTTAACACTTCATAACTCTCTCGTGTTCAGTCCCAGAGTACAGCGAGTGGTAGCAACACCAGCAGCCCTGTCTGGTAACATGTACTTAGGACGACAGGGAGATTCGATTACATCCAGGAAGGAATGTGCCTAACTACTTGCAGACAGATGTATGGCACACAGCTCCTGCAGAGTGATCCAGTGCACCCAAACCAGCTCCTGTTTGATCCTGGAAGCAAGTCTCCCTAATTACAGCTTTGTGCTCCTACTGTTCTGCAGAAAATGGCAGCACTTTGAACAGAAAGGAATAAACATGGGCATCTTTGCTCTGAAACCATACATTTTTGGTTCCCAGGGAAAGGTAGGTCATCTGAATGTTCCCACCACTGATGCAACAAACATGCTGGCAGCACAGCTGGTCTGGCAGCTGACACTCCTGCAGCAACAGGACTGAAGCAAGTTGCTGTATGTCCTGGGTTACAATAGATGTATTTAAGTATTCTATTACCACCAGCTGTGGGCCAGTAGCTGTTAACTAACCTGCTAACGACCCACCCCTGATAACAGATGATGGGCCATCAAGAAACCACCACCCGACTCATGGACTTATCCCATCCTATTGTGAGAGGCTCCACCCAGGAGGGGGGAGCCGGGCATTCCCACCTGGATATAACCTGCCCTTGGAACTGCCTGACCTCAGCCCTGGCTGCTGGGTGACCAGAGGACAAGAACCACCACGGACCTTCAGCTGGAGACTGGACCTTCCATGGGATCATCACTTCAACTGGACCACTTCATTTGGACTGCTGGCACAATCCTAATAAGCTATCAGGGTGTATCTGACTTTGTCAGTGCTTTTTCCTTATATTATTTTGCTTGTTTCTAATTTTTTCTATTAATTTCAATCCTGACTTGTGATCTCCCACTGTTTGTTTTCAAACCAATACACTGTATCAGCTTCCTGCACCTTATTTAACCCAGTAAGCGTTTGATAAAGGAAACAAAGTCATTTGAAATGCTCTATTGACAACCAAAAACACGTTAAAGCTTGTAGCTGCAGGTTTTCTTACAGATCAACATTTAGGGTAACACCAACAGGAGATGCAACAATACCAAACAATGCCAAATTCTGACAGCTCAGGATAAATTAGAAAAAAAGTTACCTCCAAGACACGTGGCTGAACACGGCGTAAACCCAATGTATTCCCAGTCGTAAATCACACTGCCACCTTCAGCAAGAGGAAATTCTGGTGTGTAGGGGACAGGATCACTGTCACAGGACACCTGGTGACAGACTCGTTCCGTTGGTGGCTTCTCATCCTGACATTCCTCCTCGGGCAGCTCCACCTCGGTCTGAGTGAAGGCGAGAAGGATCCGGCACTTCACGTCCCTCACCTGGGTGCCACTGCCACACGTGGCACTGCACGGGGACCAGGGCTCAGGGATAAACCTGCAAATCATCACAGCACTGTCATTTATTGCACGTGATTGTGCCTGTGTGTGCACGGTTAGAACATGGCCAGCACTTAAATGTGTGTTCATACACAGAGCAGACAATAAACAGCTCTCACTGATGCTTGAACAGAAGACATAGTCAAGTGTCTGAAGTCTTTCACTTGATTCTCATCCCAGACCATTTACCAAAAATTCACACAAGATCATGTAAGAAAAGAGGAGAAAGAATCATGAGGAGCAGGGAAAGCTGTATCGTTCTTTGAGGAAAAAGGAAAACACCAAAATCTTTTCTCAGTCTCCTTCAACAGGGAAAAGAAGGTGAAACTCCAGGAAGATTTACCTATACAACATAAAATAGCTCCCCAGGTACACAGACTCGGGCATGTGCCAAAATTGTATTTGCAATCTGCCTAAACCTGAGGGGCCCTTCCCTTGTGTCATACTAATAATCAGCAACCAGAGGGAAGAGAAGCACTTTTCAAATGGAGCCACATCCAGTGCACACCACCACAGGCTGCTCTTCAGATTTGATCTTGCAGGCAGCCTCCCATCTTCAAGAAAGAAGTCTAAGCAGACTGCAGTCCATCATTTTTATTAGAAAGCATTTATGCTCCTGATGAGCTACAGTTAAATCTTGTTTTACAGGTCATGAATTTGTTATAATATTCTCTCACTTTGAGGGTCACATTAATATCTGATAGTAATTTTCAAAATGGCACTGGAGCCAAGGGGTTGGATTTCATTAATAAAGTTATCCTGGGTGGCTCTGGGGTGTACTTTATAGGAAATCGAATACAGAGTTTCCTAGAACTATTTTTTTTTCCCCATGAAAAGGCCACAGTTGCTCTTTATTATGTGTCCAAATGCAGCTGATGATCAAAACACCAGCGGGAGATACAGGAAGATAATTTGACCAATGTTAAAAATGTATTTGGAAAGAAAGATCCAAATTAGGATTCAAAGATTTGGCCCTTATCTTGGATAAAGGATTATCTTTCCCTTACTGCAGGAAAGCTGCCCTCACAAACCTAAGAACAGTTGTGTAAGACAAAAAAATCAGTATTTACACTCTGCATACACAGTAAGCACAGAAAAATGTCAACAGTGTGGTTTGATCCTGTGCACAGTTTATCATCTTGCCAATAATTTCTTACCAGTATACACAGAGGAAGAATCAAAGAGAGGAAAGGAGAACAGATGACTGGATAACCTGTAAGGATACCCTAAGTCAGTCCTTGGGATAGTCACCCAGGCTGTGACTGTGACTTTTCCCTGTGGGAAAGACTATTCCAATTTCCAACAGAGGTTAAAAGGTTAACTGGTTGTTCTTTAGGGAGATGTTAATGAAATACCTTTACAGCTCTACTACAAAGATAAATATCAAAGTTTCCCTGAACTGTCTCAGAATCTCTGTTAGAGCTCACTGGTCCTCAACAGGAAAGGGCAGGTTATCCCCAGCTCCTCTTGACTCTGAGAACTGCCAGTGCTCATCCCTTCACAAGCCTGACCACCTCCCAGGACGGCCAGGTTGATTTTTATTGGAAGGATACTATCAACATAGTGGATGGCTGTGTCCCACAGTGATCAAACCTGAGCAAATGCCAGGTTAGGCACAACCTAAGAGCCCACAGAGTCCGATGGCACAGCTGGTGGGGGGCAACTTCTGATAACAAATTCTGATGAGTATTCTGTGGGTAAAGCTGCAGAGGAAGGCTTTCTCTTACCCCAGCAGATAGAATCAGCTTAACCCTGGAAGATCAGATCTCACAGTCTTTTCAAAGACAACCATGCAAACCACCTCAGGTGGCAAAATCACCCTCATCCAATGAAATGCTTGAGCATGAGCCTAACTCAAGCATATTAGCTGTGCTTTGAAGTCAAGGGGATGATAATGTGTTCAGAGGGAAACTTGTGCTTAAGTGCTTTATTGGATCAAGGCCAGTGTGCATAGGCTTAATAAAATGATTACTTTCTTCTCCTTCTGTGTAAAAAAAAAAAAAAAAAAAAAA
>VXAC01008717.1:694843-724875 GCA_013399225.1 Rhipidura dahli
AAAAAAAAAAAAGACTCCATTTATACTCATGTACATAATTGGAAAAATAAAGTTGATGGACATTTATAGCTGAAAATGGTTGGTTGGTTTTCCAACCATACCTAAGTTTACAGTCTGAAAGTAATAACTTCTTTTGTTAAAAGCATGACAGCAGCATACCAGAGATCAGTGTTAGCTTTGTGTACTGTTAGTTGAGTGCATTTAAACATTCCAGAAACAATGTATTTCAAAAACATTCTTTTGAAATCCTGCATAAATCAAAGGAAATTTTGAACCACAGCAACCATTTCACTCAGCAACCAACTGATTTATAAAGAAACTCAGAAAATTCTAAGCATTTTTTGCCTTGACTTATAGCAAGCCTGTATTAGAATTGAGGTTTTCCTGTTGAATATTAGTGTCTGGTATTTTTTCAGTGAAGTGCAAGATAAAAAATGAACACACAAAATACTTTTTATTGTATCTTGGCATTTGCTAAACTAGTCATGTGACTATTTACATAATGAAATCCCAAACTATAAAGCAAGGTACTGACTGAACACTGAGCTGATTTTTATCTAAATTTTGAGTTCAGGCAGATGGGGGTTTTTTAATCTTTACTTTATACTGAACATGCAAAACCAAAGCCTGTGACAGGTCATTAAAGCAAACTCCATCAGCCTCAGATGTGAGGTATTTTGGCATTCACAGCATACACATGGTAATGCTTTGGACACAACACTTCCCTGAAGTAAACTCAGCCTGCCTCCAACGGGCACACACAGAGTCATCTCAGGTCAGGATTAAGAAGCATCAAAGTGCTTGGTATTACAATGCTTTGTAGATCATCAGCAATTTATAACAGACAGGTAAATGAATTTTTCTGGAATCTCTTAAGTTCATAGATGAGACCCCTGATTTAAAAAAAAAAAAAAAAGAAAAGAAAAACGTAAGGAAAAATGCAATTTTGAGCAGGTACGTTTGATAATCAGCCTTTTTGCCCACTCATTCTTCTCAAGGCTACATTGAGCTAAAATGCTCCTATACTCACCTAGCAGGTATAAATAATGAAGATACTACAGATGCAGTGGAGGGCAGGTCCATGCTGCAGTGCTGACAGTCCAGCACTAATGAAATGTGCATTCACCTGGCACACACTGTAAAAGCAAGTGGAGGATGACCTGGGAAATGAAGCAGTGACCTAAACTAATGATGATAAAACTGGGACAGAGCAGCCCAACTCAACCAAATCAATTCTGAGCTGAAAAACTGAACTCAGTGCAACCCTCTGCAGCTTTCTAAAGACTGGGAAAACATGGTGTCTCTTAACTTTTTATTTTCCTTATGACCATAGTTCTTGCTTTCAGTTAAGATAGGAAATGCCTAAATAACAACAACAACAAAAAAAATCAAACAAAAAAAACCAAACAAACAAAAAAATAAAAACCAAAACGCTGCTCTTGCAATATTTCCAGTCCAATCCTAATTCACCAAGGGTCCTGAATAAAAATGTGTAAAGAAGCATCTAAAAAGCTGGCTGTTACTGAGCAGAACTTCTGTGATGCTGGCACCCAACTCCTCCCTGCAGCACCACCCTTGCCTGCTCTGAACAGACAGAGCCACACTGCTGTTTTCATCACTCTTGATGTGTTGGACAAAACCAGCAGCCCCTTCTCAGAGAAGGAGCTGTGGGAAATGGGTAATTCTCTGTCACCAAAGGCACAGTGGGGACATGTCTGTGAAAATGACTCCAGTGCAGGAAGTGGGAACCTTTATGAGAAAAACTGCATTTCACATCACTTTCTAGCTCATGCTGCTGGAAAAATATATCAGTTTTTGAAAGCATTTTAGTTTTTCCCTAAGCCATGACAGAGAAAGGCAGTTGAGGTATCTATTTCTTTAACTTACAAGCAATAAAAAAGATGCAAAAACTTGCTGGAGCTTCTCTGTGAATCCCACTGTAACTAAGAAGGCTCGAGGGAAGAACATTTGAAATAATGATTGGTATCAACTGTCATCACATTCCACAACTAAAAACTAAAAAGGTCAGACCTACATTTTTCTTGGCCTCACTTTAAGGACAGTCATTTTTTATTTTGCTAATAATAATAGAAAAAAAAAAGGCTTTTGAACATTCCCCCTCTGTGTAAATTCAGGACACCAGCAGTGGTAGACTACAGAGGCAGAAGTATTTATCTTCCACAAACTACTTTTGGCATATCCATCACTTGTGGTTTTTAAAACACAGCTGCATTTATTCTCTTATTCATTATCAACTAAAATATCACACAAAAGCATAGAGAGACAGTTGTCATAAAAGGATGGACTAGAAGTTGAGACTTCATATTGTGGTTTAAATTTGGATGACAACAGAATGGCTAAAATTAAAAGTGATGGTGTTTTACCACGTAAATCATAAGTCTCCTGCTAGGCAGAGGTGGGCTATGAGTTATCACTGTGCCATTTCTAAATTACAGAAAACAAAGTTAAACAGATCCGAACCAGAGGAAAATCTTGTTATAATTTATTCTGGGAGATGTAACAATTTATTGTCACAGTTTCTTTTTAAATCTTAATCCCTGTCCCAAAAATCTGACTCTAGCTGGAAAGGACCAGAGCGTGAGGTTTAAAGCACTGATGAAGAAACTGTCTGGTTGCAAACCATTATTGCCCACATGATCAACAGCCAATCTACAAAAAGGAATGAAGTCAGGCATCAGTTATTGTCCTGCTAACAACCCACCCCTGATAACAGACAATGGGCCATCAAGAAACCACCACAGGACTCATGGACTTATCCCATCCTATTGTGAGATGCTCCACCCAGGAGGGGGGAGCCGGGCATTCCCACCTGGATATAACCTGTCCTTGGAACTGCCTGACCTCAGCCCTGGCTGCTGGGTGACCAGAGGACAAGAGCCACCACGGACCTTCAGCTGGAGACTGGACCTTCCATGGGATCATCACTTCAACTGGATCACTTCATTTGGACTGCTGGCACCACCCTAATAGGGTATCAGGGGGTATCTGACTTTGTCAGTGCTTTTTCCTTATATTATTTAACTTATTTCTAATTTTTTTCTATTAAACTCAATCCTGACTTGTGATCTCCCACTGGTTTGTTTTCAAACCAATACAGTTATTTCTCATTTCTCCTCCTTAGAAGACTGAAAAGCAAGCAGCTGGCAGCAGTAAAATGAAACTAATGGGGAATCTGGCTCCAGTGTTGGAGCTGGGTCCCAGGAGAGCCCAGGGTGCCCAGACAGGGAAGGCACAGCCCCTCAGCAGCCCCTCAGTACAGCGGGGATGGAGAGAACAGCTGCCAGTAAGAAGTGGCTGAAAAAACCTTTCAGACTTAGGTGAAGATTCTTCTGGAAAATGTGAAGGGAAGTCTAAGGACAGGATGAGGATCATGAATGAAAGATGAAAAACATCTGGGTCTCCAAAGTGAAGAAGAGAAGGCTGCATGCAGTGGAATATGTGGGTCACAGAGAGGAAGGATGAATAACTGCTCCCACTGCCAGGACAAGGCAAAGGCAGCCCATGACAAAGTGTCAGGCTCTATTATATTCCACACATCCTCTGAATGCTCTGTCCCTGCCAGGCCTCCATTTATTCTGTCAGACCGATGGTGAAGGATCCCAAAAACCCAGGAACTGCGTTAGCTCATGGCTGCCACAGTAAGATTTTGTAATGCTAGAGATAATTCTCTTTATAGCTTCATGCTGAATCCTTTCTAGAAGTGACCTCATACACCTTCATTCTGCTATCCTGACACTTAAAAGGCACATTTGGTTGCATCACCCCCTTGGACAGTCACACTTTATTTTTATATATTTGCTACTACCCTGCCTGAATTGAGGGCCACTGATCTGGAGGGTGAAATAACCACTCACAGTAGGTTGACACTTGACTTGAGAGGCTAGAGCAGTGAAAAGTTTAAACTACAGTCACCATAACTATATAAACACCTGTTTGGCAAAAGGTTTCTTCTGTGAGTCATTGCAGGTGTAAAGATTTTATTACTCATGATCACACCTGTTGCTGCATGTGTGCCAAAAATCAGGAATAGCTTGATGGAAGAAGAAAAATAAGCATAAGGCACACTCCTCTATCAGAGCAATATAAATCCAAAGCAACTTCATTAAGCTCATCTAAATTATATCAGTTTAATTATTTCAAACTGACATTACTACAAATGTGTTCAGAATTCAGAAAATCACAATAAAATATAGTTTGAAATCTCACTGTATACAAAGTTAATACTTTTTAGAAATTTAAATACTTTAATGCCTATGTATTGAATATATTACACATATAAATATGTGTGTGTGTGTATATGTATGAAATACACACAGGGGATATAATGAATTGTGTGGCTGCCCTAATATACAAGGGTCAGGAACAAGTGTAGCTGGATTTAGGTTATGCTTTCATCCTCAGGACTTGCAAGGCTTAACCTCATCACTTTTTAAGGGGACTCACAAAATCCAGATGTTATTTCACACATACAAAAGAGCACAACTTACCCCCACAGATGCAGCTAAGCACAGAGATCAGCAGGTTTTTCTCACTTTATGCATTGGTCTCACCCCCCAAGGAAATCCTGGCAACCCTACAAAGCACCTCTTAAGTTTTAATACCACCACTACACTCTTGAGGTAACAGCTATGACCAGGATAAAACTGAAGTTATTTAATTTGTATCTGCTGAAACACCTCCATACACATTAATTAGGGCTTAATGAGGCTAAATGAAGATCCCTTAAGGGAAAGGGAGAAGAAAGGGGCACTGTAAGAGTGTAGCTCTGTGTCATCCAGAACAGGAGCTCCAGAAGCAAAGCTGAGATGTAAATGAGGAGCAGCTCACCACATGACTCCTCTCCCATGGAGGGCCGACTGTCAGAGCAAACTGCATGGCAGCAATCATCCCAGAGAGCTGCAAAACACTCTGGAAATGAAAAGTACACTTTAAAAGGCAGTGTACTTACGTTGGCTCTTCTGACACTGTCACGGTCTCTTCCATTTCGTGGGCCTGTTTAAACCACGGCAATTTTGCTTCCACAGGACTTTTTTCTGGTAGAGGAACAAAACCCCAAAACATTTGGTAATTCCTCCAAAATGAAAGCCACACATCGATGTTAGTCACCTCAAAAACTTCACAGTTTACATTGCTTATTGATCTAATGCTTCTGTAGATATGCTGGATAATAAAACAAAATTTACTAGAAAATGGTATCCATGCTGTTTGAGCTCCATTCTTTGTTTTAAATATGCAGAAATGGAGAAGGAAAAAGGAAAGCAGATTGATTATAACTTGATGAGCTGCTGAGTGACGCTGAGAATGTTGACATATTTAATGAAAGCAAACAAGATCCCAGGTGATACAATATGGAGTTTCATTCCCATTTCAAGTATTATTGAACAACTCCTCCTCCCTGTGCTAAGCTCATTAATTCTGGTTTTCTCAATTTGACCAGACTGTATAGATTTATTTGGCACATTCCCCTCATGATAGTCTGGCCAGTTTATCAGCAGAAAATATCAGCAGGGCACTTTTCCTAGCACCAATAATTAAAGTGCTTGTTTCTGCCAAAACTGAGAAAAGCCCCAGTAAATTCCAGCTTCTGGCATTCCTGAGAAAAGGTTACCAGGGGCTTTTTAATTCCCCGAGCAAAAATGTAAAAACAAAACCAGACCCAGACAAAATCCCAGTTACCTTTTGGCTTGTAGCAGGGCACTGGCACGATGCACTCCTCCTTTATGTGCAGCTTGAGCTGTGGGTTGCAGCCCCCGACGTGCTGCCCGCGGTGGTCGATGCAGAGCACGACGCGGTACCGCAGCCCCCGGCCGCAGGTCACCGTGCACTGCAGAGACAGCACAGACACCTCAGAGGGATGCTCCAAGCACCAACGAGCTGCTCTCTAAAGCTTCCCCACAGAGATGTGTGAATTTGCCCCCTGCATTGCTAGGTGAGTAAGGAAAAAGGTGATGCTGGGGAAAAAAAAAACCAGTCCAAGTTTTGGGGATGCCGGCGCTTTCTTGGGGTTCTGGGGAGCTTGGCTGATTGGCAACAGCCTGAAACAGGAGTGGCCATGCACTGAGAATGCACTTTCTCACAGTGCTCATTTTCACTTCAAAAAAGACCCTTGTGGGTCAGGGGAGCTGCATTTTCTACACTCTTGTGTCACCGATGTCATCTGGATGAACTCAGGAACTACAGGAGCACTGAGCTATCTGACTGTGTCAGATAACTGCAGCCAGGAGAAGTTGGCTCATGCTTTTGTTACTACAATGAAGGGTAAGAATGCTGGAAAATCACCCTTGCAGACCTGCCAGCCCCTGACAGACATGCCTTTAACTATTACAGCCAGTGAAATACTACATTTATCAAGAACTGAGACATAAATGACCTGATTGCAAAGGGGCCTGACCTCTGTCTCCAGCTTCTCCTCCATGCAAAGCAGGAATTCAACAGGCATAAGGAATTCTACAGGCATTCCTCTCCACACAGACAAATTAATGTTTGGATTGTCAGGCAGAACTGCTTGCAGTAGACTTTTCCCAATGCTATTGATTATCTTTCTAACAGTCCTGTGCTAATAAATACATGGTAACACAAGACCAGAGGATTTCTTCAGAAAATAAGAATAAAGGTCCAAATAAAGTTTTCAACTTACTTGAGACCACTCCATTGCCACCCACTTAGGACAATCAAAGAGATTGCAGGTCTGAATGACTTTGGGCTTTGGGGCATACATGCATTTCCATTCTTCCACCTGCAGTATCTCTCCATGGATGGTCTCCTCTACGCACACAAAACTTCTCCTCTGAATGCCACCTCCACAGGAAACTGAACATGCAGTCCACGGGTTGTGTTCCCACCTGGAAAGAAAAAAAACAAAACCTCATAAAGCTCTTTCTTATTCCACTAACCTCTATTAAAAATGCAAAATATTGAAGCCAACCTTAAGTGTCAATTAAAGCTCACTGGTATTTTGGTTGCTGGATTCTTACCATGCACAAATACATTAACTCACAGACCTACCTTGCCTTATTTCAGGCTTAAATTCATGTGCAAAATCAGAAGAAAAACAGAACTGCCAGTGTAAGTGTATTTCAAAACATAATTGAAACTCTTGTTCTCATACACAAGTTAGAAACTGTGAATATACTGACTCTGATTACTGGAATGAATTTACTTGCAAATAGTCTAAATCATCTAAATAGATTATTTTTGACAATTATTTTATGTGGTCACACAGAACTTTATTAGCACTGTCAAAGGCCAAGAAGCCCATGTATTTCAGACCCTGTGAAGTCTGAAGACAAAGACAAATCTGGCTGTCCTGACTGAAGGTGTTTTTACTTACAGTGGGCTCATCACTGCCCACATCATTTAGACTACCCTTAAAAATATGTTCATGAAGGAATTTTTATGGAATTTCTAATAACTTGGGTAAACCCAGCAATTTCATATCAAACTGCTTTCATCCATAAGGACTGTGATGAAATTAAATTGTGGCAGGTACCATTTGGCTGGTCATCACTGCAGTTCTGCAAGAGTTTTCCACCCTCATTAAAATGCCATTGAATGACTTTGTATTCACACTTTCCAGCTTGCTTCAAGCAAAAGGCAGCTGCTCATCCATCTCAGCTGCTTTGGCTAACTCAGCTGACTCCTCCTGCAGCAGGGCAATGCACAGATTAAGGAAAATTTAAGATTAAAAAAAGCCTGCAGCAGAGCTCCAAGGTAGAAGCCTCCAACAGAGAGATAATAAACAATCTGCTGGGAAGAAATGTCTTCAGAATGGACATCTATTCACAGCCTTAGACTTAACTACAGTAAAGATGGGAAATGTTGCACCATCTGAAGTGAGAATGACATGGAGGTTTTTAGGCTACAAACTCAGTTGCATTCACTTCTTAGTGTGAATGCCCATTTCAGCAATCGCCTCTCAAAAAACCCTGACTTCAACAATGCCCTGCTCCTGTCACATTTGGAGACAACCAGCTTCTATCAAAGCATTTGTCTGTAGGTTCCAGTGGCCTCCACACAGTATCTCTTCACCCTTCACCTCTTATCTCCTGCTTTCTCTCCACCACCCTCCTGAATCAAAGCCAAGCCCTTGGAAATTATTGAATCCTGCAAAGCATCTTAAGGTTCATCAGTGTCTTGTTAGTCAAACCTTATCTCTATTACAGCTGCAGAGGCTCAGAAAGGATCATGAAAATAATTATATCCATTCTGAACAATGGACTCTGCAAGTACTGCAATATCCCACCAAAATCAATTAATCAAGAGCAACCTGGCCTTCATAAAGGAAGTTGTAATATCAGAGTCAATGAAGCAAAGGCCTATAAATTAAAGGAAAATTTAAGCAACCTACTTTTTATGATGCAGCAGGTAAATCAAGGACATTTCCTATTTTAAGCAATTCATTAAGCTGCCTACAAAAACATGTTAATCATGCTTAAGCTCAACAGAAGAATGAGCATGAAACACAGCAAGCCATGGGACACTAACCATGGAGTATATTCTCAAAAACATTCTGAATAAAGCTGTGTGCTGAGATATTGATATCACATCACAATAACAAAACACATCTGAAGAGCAAGAGTTACACTGTTCTTTGACTTAAATGAATGGCCAGTCTTAAGTCATTTTCTCAAAAAAAATCAGGAACTGAAAAGCAATTAACTATTTAATGAATTAGCAGCTCATGGATTTATGTATGTAAGGCTCACTGTGCTATATGTAATATAAGGCTTGCAAGTGTTTATAGCATGAAGTTTTATAGTTGTTTTTCTTTATCTCATCAGTTTCAAACACACTCCAGATCCCATACTCCCACAAGCATTTTCAAGATGGAGTGAGGTCCATGACTACTGGGGAGAAGGGGGGTCTTGGGCAAGCAGTCAAGGAGATACTTTCCAGAACCCACAGCTGTCAAGGGATCCTCAACAGTCCAACAAGTCTGAAATAAATGGAGACATTCCAAAAAAGCCTTAAAAGAAAATTTTCATCCTGGGAAATTTTTCCTATTTCTTTCAAAAGAATTCTCCATCTGTAAAAATATTTCAGTGGGGCATTTACAGCCCTGGCCACAGGAGAACTCTTTCAAGATCTTGTGGCGTGCACCAGGACTTTCCCACCACTTCCTCAGGCAAATGGGAAAGCAGTGGTGAGCACCAAGGCAGCCTCCACAAGGCCCTGGTGTGATGTAGGAGGTGTGAGGCAGGACTGCTGGTCAAGGTGAAGGAGTCTGTACAGGTTTGCTCCAGCAAATATCCAGGACTTTGGTTTTCTGCCTGCTTTGCAAGGACAATTCTGGGTCAACGGAAAGGGAAAGGGAAAAAGGAAAAGGGAAAGGGAGAAGAAAGGGAAAGGGAGAGTGAAAGGGAGAAGGAGGAGAAGGAGGAGGAGGAGGAGAAGGAGGAGGAAGAGGAAGAAAAGGTAAAGGAGAAGGAAAAGGAGAAGGAAAAGGAGAAGGAAAAGGAGAAGGAAAAGGAGAAGGAAAAGGAGAAGGAAAAGGAGAAGGAAAAGGAGAAGGAAAAGGAGAAGGAAAAGGAGAAGGAAAAGGAGAAGGAAAAGGAGAAGGAAAAGGAGAAGGAAAAGGAGAAGGAAAAGGAGAAGGAAAAGGAGAAGGAAAAGGAGAAGGAAAAGGAGAAGGAAAAGGAGAAGGAAAAGGAGAAGGAAAAGGAGAAGGAAAAGGAGAAGGAAAAGGAGAAGGAAAAGGAGAAGGAAAAGGAGAAGGAAAAGGAAAAGGAGAAGGAGGAAAAAGAGCAGAGTCAGCATTCCAGTTCCTTGCCAGGCACAGACCAATCCTGCTGCACTGAAGCAAGATTTGCATCCACACTGGACCAGAGTCACCTCCTGATGCAGACAAACAAACTTTAAGCTGCTGTTTCCTTTCAGAAACTCCTGCAAGAAAAAGAGTTTCTACATCTTTGTGGGGTTCCCTTCTGGGCCCTCCCAGTAGAACACAGCCTGTTTCCTCTCTCCCTCCTGCTTGGCTGCCTGCTATTTTACAGCCCTGACTCCAAAGCATCACCCAGGAAGAGCATGATACCTCCTGACAGAACACACCGAGGTGCTGAAATGAGGTGGGCCTCTGTCTGTAGTTCTCAGTGTTTGAAATAGGAGAACCTGCCCACAGTTTTATCACAGACATAATGTACCTCACCAGAGTGTCATGCAAACGTGCTGAGCACAGTAAAGCACAGAAAGGGGGATTGAATTTCTCTTCCAAGTGGTCTCCGAGCCCTAAGTGGTTTAGAAGATGAAATACTCCTGTAAATACATTAAGCTGAGTTCCAGGAGAGATCTGAAGTACAAAGGAATTTGCAGAAGAAATGGAAAGGGAAGGAAACAGAATATAATTAGAGAACCCAACAGGATAAAGCTGTAGAGGAAAAAAAATCCCCATCTATGTATGAAAGCCAAAGTACCTCACAGGACAGCAGATCCACAAGGACAAATTGCTGCAGAAATAAACTGTGACATTTATATCAGCTGTAATCAGTAGCTCCACTGAGCTGTGCAAGTCTATGATTTCATTCCTATTACTTCATATCTTTGCTTCTTTAGAAAAATACACATTATTCATTACATGACATAATAAAGCAGAGGTTCAACTCAGATAAATAGGCAACTAACTCATCAACTATAATTCTTCACATTAAAAGGAAATGTGACTCAGTACTGTGTAATTCTAACATTCTTTGTAAAACATCTAAGGGTTCCTGAGAAGTTTTAAACCCTCGTAATTGATTCAGGTGTTTAAAAAAAAAAAAAAAAAAGTAACAAACTGTGCTCTGATGACCTAATTTAAGGTAATAGACATCCCAACAATTCAGCATCTTGAAAGTGACATGTCATCTTTGATGTCAATAAACAGACTGTAGATCTAAAGAGGAGAAGGATCAGACCTCTCAAGAGAAAAAGAATTTCCAGAGTCCTGTACAGAGCGAGATCTGTTCTATAAAATCTCATACACTGTCAAAATAAAACCCTTTCAAGGCAAGAATTCATACATGCAGTTTGAAGGTGATGCTCCTCTCAGCACTACAGCCAGAGAAGGCTGAGGGGGACAACTGTTTATTTTAAAGACTTCACATGGGTATTTTCAAGAGGAGCATATTAACCTCTGACTGTTAAGCTAATCATCCAGAGCACACTAAAATAAATCACAAGCTTCAGAAATGTTTACAGGACTGTTGTAAGCTTGCTCTCCTGTACAGCAAAAAAAAAGAAAAAAAAAATCAAAAGATGTTCCATTATCTTAACACTAAAACACTATATTTGGGGTGAAGATTGTGCTAAAGCTGACACAGATGCTATCCTGATTATACATACCGAGGAAGTGGCTGGAAGTGATCATAGGGCATGATTTCTTTAAATCCATCACTGTCAAAAAAAATAAATATTGCATCACTATTTCTCATACCCAAGACTGTACATCAAGTACATACTTTTATGTGATCATGCTTGAAGTAAGCAATCCCCAATGTGAAATGAAGGAATCTTTCTCCATTACACACAAGCCTTATGGCAAACCTTATGATTTGTATAATCTTAACTTTTCTGCATGGATAAAGATCTCTCCACCATACAGCTTCTCTATTTCATACCACCATAAAATATTACATGAGCAAGCCTCCAGCAGAGAAATTTGTTATCAGTGACACTTTAGGTCTGTGTTCCTTCATTAAGAAGAAAATATTCACCTACTTCTATCTGTAACAACGACTGCTGAGGGATGTGAGTGTCAGTGAAATAAATGCATCACAGGATTTATCCTAAATAAGTCCTGAGTGCTGCTTAGGACCCTTCTAGAGCTGTTTATTTGAAGTGCATAGCATAGAGTGGGCATAAAGCCTTATTTCCAATGCTAAGGAATAAAGCATTATATCCAGTAGTAATTTCCTTTTCCTGGCTGCATAAAGTAAATTTGCAAGGTAAAATATAATTACACCATTTTCTTTCCCCTAATTTTCCCATTCCAGCTTTAGAACATTTGGCACCCATTGCCATCAAGCATTACTGAAGTGTTTCTGCTTCATACTGTGATCAACTCTCCAGGAAAAAATCTTGAAAGTCTGCACATCTATTACTGTTAGAGGTCACTATCAACAATTATGTTCAACAGGAATGAAAGGAAATGGACAGTTTAGCTATAGGAAATGAAATCCATTGAGAGTGTTTCCTTTTCTTGCCTATAACTCTAGCTCAGCCAGCTGGCATATTAATGTGAGGTTCTGGGACTTGATACTGTGATGTTATTTTAAGATTCTTTAGCACAGCCAGGAAACCTCACCAGACAATCCAAAAGTTAGTTTGAAACCCTGTAGTGCAATTCAATGCAATTTATGTGTACTATAGCCTTTAAATTTGGTACCAGTATCCTGTGGCATTTGTACCACAAGGATATTTACTTTGAATGATTTTTTTTTTTTTTAATTCCTAGTTTTAAAAAACCAAAACAAATAGACCCAAGCTTCATTATTAAATTGTCAGCACTGCAGTACCAATGAAGAATCAAACTTCTGTGGTGGGCAAATGAACAAACCAAGGTGAACCCTGTGCAAAACTTGTGGACTGGAGCTTCTTTCTGGCAGTTGAAATGTTCTGGCAGCATCAATAAATCCAAAAGTAAGCAAACCCTCTGTCCTCCTCACACATCCCTGCAAGATCCTCACACTGGTGCTGTACTGCTGAGCAACAGACAAAGCAGAATTAGCCCTTGAACAAGCTGGTATTTACAATTTCTCTGCATAAGCAAAATCTTCTATGCTGCAACACTGAAGTGCCCCAAATCTACTGGCAGAGATATCAGCCTTTAACACACACAATAACCAACCAAGATTAAGTAGCCTTAAAGACAAAAAGAACTGAAATTAAGTAAACACAGTTCCTTCTTCCTTAGTGACTGCCTGTGTCACACAGAGATTTGTTTGCCATACAGACCTGGAAGGGCAGGGATCCATGTTGCATTCCTTCAGCTTGGGCTTGGGTTTCTTGTTTTCTGGGTGATAATGGCAGTAGTGGTCAGGAACCACCCGCTTCAGACGGATGTCCACGCACTCAGCTGAATTGAGCTGATAACCTAATGAAGAAGCCAAGTTAATTTTTCTAATGGAGTTAAACCAAAACAGCTTCATCTCCTCATTGAATTAATTTTGTGTCTTACTCTTTTTCTGGTTTGCTTTTAAACAAGGAAACTTGAGCGGGAATTTAATGGAACAGGAAATGCACAACCAGACCTTCATTTAAGGCAATTCAGCATAGCAATAATATTAACCTGCCTTTACACCAGGTGAGCTTCCAGCACTTTATTCTACTAACATTCTAAGTATAAAAGTAAAGGCACACATATTTCCTCGTGATGCAGGAATACATGCACTGCACCAGCTCACCTGTCACGAGGCAAAACTATAAAGCCATGTGGTTCTAGTACCCATTCCACAAGCTATAACTGCCCTCCTCCAAGAAGGAGTTACCAGTATGCTGGAGAGCTGTATTACACAGTCATTCATGCTAAAAGAAATAAATACTTGAGACAGAAAGCCAGAGGAATTGAAGATGAGACCCAGAAACATTGCTAAGGAACTGCAGAAAACCAAGAATTAGGTTCAAGAACATTCCTAGTTGAAGAGCCAACAACAGAAAACTTGAACTAACTACTTGGTGATAAACAAATAATAAAATATGTGTGGTGACTGGTTGCAAGAAGGGGTCTGAGTTTTATAAACCACTAGGTTGATTTTTTGGCTAAGAAAAAAAAGACTCATTCAAAAAAGCTTACTTGGACTTAAACTGAGGAGAGGAGGAGGATGTTCTGGTATGTGCAAAGAAAAAAACACTTAAACCACAAGAATTAAAATCAAACTGAGTCAACAAACTAATAGCACAAGTCCCAGTGCCTACTGAAAATGCTAAGTATCATGTATCAGTGGCTTCAGTTGTGTGTCTCTTGGCTGATCCAAAGTGTCATCATGCATGAGAGTGATAACCATAGAGAACTAAGCAGTTCCAGTGCTCACAGCACCCATGTTTCAGTTCTTGTAAGTACTGAAAGGACCCAGAAGAAATGTCACTTGCAAACAAGAGAAGATTTTAAAAAAATCTTACTCATTCAAGTTTGACTGTGCTTTCTGAGATGCCCCTTCCAACACATGGAGATTACAGAATCAAAGATAGAAGCAGCATCCATTCTTTTATTTCCAGTACCAGATACCAAACAGACAATCTGGACACTAAATCCACTTTAAGGTGACAGGTTAAAGCCAGGCAGCTGCCATACAACTTCCCTGTGTGCTCAGTAAAATGCCATTCCTCACCCTGCTGCTGTCAGGGCTGAGCAGCTCAGTTTTCACGCTTCTTCAGCTCCTGTCCTCCCTTAGGAGTGCCAAGCCCCTCTGATAAAGGCACCAGTTTTATATTATAGGCAAGCAGCTACAAAGCAGGGCTTTGAAAACCCTGGATAATTTCAAAGAGATTGACATGTAGCTATAATTTTCAAACCATCACAGCAGTCTGCACGAGGCTGGATTTGAGCCAGTGCCTTTGAAGGTAAATACGTCCCTTGAGCTATCCAGTGTTTACACGCAGTCCTCAAAAGTAACTGGGATGCTTTATGCTCCTTCTCTTGTCAGACAGGTTAAGGGAAAAAAATTATAAACACAGTGTGATGGAATCATCAGAGGATATGCACTGCCACTCAGAGCTGCAGCAGGAATCACACTTCATGAGGCCAAGTATCTCGTAAGATACAGTAGTTTCCTGTGGGACTACACATCACACACACACACTGCCTGCATTTCAGATCACAGGGAGGTGCAAGTGCCAGAATGGATGGTCCCTCAAGAGATCCCCAGACTCTACTTACACTTTAAGCATCTCTCACTCTCTTTATTCATGTCCCAAGTAACTATTTAAACCATATTTGCACTCTCCAGAAAATCCCTACGTCGGCATCAGCAGCATCCCGGTCTGTTCTCCAGGTGACCTGGGGAATGCTGGCTGAGGGGGGAACTGCTCTCTGCAGTGTCAAACCCTCCTCCTGCCATGAGCTCACTCTTCTTCTGCAGAACCAGACATGACAGTGTGGGCTGGGCTGGATGAGCTGGAGCTACAGAGCTGCACTTCATCCCAGCTGCAGTGCTTAAACCAGGAGTAGATGCTACAGCACTCCATGTGCTGCTCTAGCTGCCACCAGGACTAAGTGTGTGAGATCAGACAGCCAAAGGTACTGATTGCAGATGTTCTTTAAATCCTATTTACTTATTCTGCTTTCTAACTAATTTCTCAACTAAATGTTCTAAAACACTCCCTCATTTATACTACTGAGGCCAGAAATATCTTCTGTCGTCTCCTGATTATTCTTATTTTAAAATCTCATCGTGTTTCTTTGCTTACTTTCCCCAAATATCCATCATGAGTTTCAATTTTTCAGTTTTTCATTTTGAATGCTTATTTTTATTTCTTAGCCAATGTTCTTACTCAAATGAACATCCTTTATGGAAAAACATGACTTCCAGCAACGACTTGTAAAAACTCCTATGCTGATACCAGCTTAGCCAACCTGCAGCTACTCTGTCATTTATTTTGCTGAGGAATTACCAGTGTGCAAAGAAACACAAACATTTAATCAATAATAATGCAGAACAAAGGCTGTAAATCAGCTCCTTTTTTTAATCTTCAGCTGTTATCACTCCTGAAGAATTGGCATTACTTACCTCCTCCACACGTCACTGTGCAGGGGAAGAACTCTGTTTGTCTCCACTGATGACTGATGGGTTGATAGAAGAAGAACTGAACCACACTCTCTTTTGATCCAGAGTACCTGGTCTGAAGAAATTTCCATTACAACACACATGTACATTGTTCTCATGGCTCATGCCATTTCAAAACACAGCTCATCCATAATAGCAGTGCAGAGTGAGATGATAACAGACATAGAAACTCTAGAAAGTCTAAAGTAGCCATTAAATCTAAGTTCTCAATAGTCAAACCTTTGAATGTTGCTTTGTTTTTCAAATTATTCAGGGTATTAAGGTGGCCATTTGATTATCTATCCTTGAACAGCAAAGCTCCTAACTGTATTCCTTTGGTTTATCTCTTTGCTAGCAAAAATTTTAAAATTTTCTGCAGGAAGAACTCTGTGAGTGATCTAAAAATTTTAAAAGGATTAGAAATGGCCAGTGGCTGGGTTAGCAATGTCTGAGGGAGATTGTAGGGTGCTGCTGGAAGCAGTGCTCAGGTTCAGTAGGTGGCAGTCTGCAATTGGATTAGCTCAATCCACTGCACAGGGTCACTGCTATTCTTCCAGCAATATTTAAGACAAAACTCCTGGCCATTTTTACCATTAAAGACCCTGTGGTACTTTGCACCACAGGAAAGACATTCATCTCACAACATTTTAATTTGTTTGGATTTTCTTAGCATAAATGATCTCTGGACTGTAATTAGGATTTCTTACTTGCTGGCTAAAAGATTTTGTTGTATTGCTACAACCTGATGGACAGACCCCACTGTGCTGCACGTACTTGCAATAACTTTGTGTATTTGTGCATTCACACAGCCCACCTTGATAATGAAATCTGCTCCAAGAGGTCCCTGGATCTTTATGATTTCCCTGTCTGTACTCTTCTGAAATTCAAGAGTTGTATTTTCAATGATAAATGTTCCAGGAGCATTGAAACTGTGCTCTCCCTTTTCTCCTTGCAGTGTTTTTGACTCTATAACTAAAGAAGAAACAGGCAATTAGTAAACTCAAACAGGTTTTCATTTTCAAGAAAGTCAGAATGCAATATTTACAGCTTTGCCTTGCAAGTACCAGCTGCATTTGTGCATTAGAAACACACCCAGAGTAGCTGGGAGAATATGAACTGCTTCAGATTAGAGGCTGATAGATAATTGCAAGGCAAGTCAACACAGGAATATCTGTCTGAACACTATTCTTTCACACCAGAAGCACTTCGAGACAGTTTTTCCCACACCAAGGGCTCTGTAACACTTGGTATAAGCAACAGATCAAGCAGCACAAGCTGAAAGAAACTCAAAACTGACAGAATCAATGTATAGAAAAACAGAAAAATACACTGTCCTGCCAAGCAATTCAAAAGCCAAGCAACCTGAGCAGTCTCCAGAGAAGCCTGAATGGTGCCAAACCCACCTGGCACTCACCTCAGTACCTGCATCCCTGTACCAAGAGCATTAACTTTGGGCATTTCCCAGGTGAGGAAAAAGCAGAGCCAGGAGCTGGGCAGCTGCAGCACGGCCAGGGGGAGGGATGGCCCTGTCCCAGAACAGGTGGCAATGGAAACCCTTCCTGAATTGTCCTCTGCTCCTTGGAAACAGATTAAACTAACAGCCCACAACCTCCAGGAGACAGACAAAGTGTTTTAAGGTTAAATCACTTCCAGCAAATGGACTGAGCTGCAGGTGGACAAAGCTGAAGGAAGATATTCCCAGCAAAGGCAGAATTTTGGGCTCTGTATAACACAGCATGGAGGCAGCACGTGGACTGCAATGCACTGCTCTGGTTACAATCTACCAGAGCACTGCATGGGAAAAGCATGAATCTCAGATGAGCCCAAAGCAAGCTAAAAGGAATCTTTTGATGAGCTATAAATTCCCTCTTTCTCCCACTTTCTCTTGCCTTTTTTTAGTACTTTAAACAAAGTTACCTAAGTCAGGCTAGACCATTTAAGTTAAAATCATGGGTTTACCTGCACTGAAAACATACTCTGAATGCTGCAATCCATCAGAAACTGTTTTCTTCCTTCACATTTTTAAAATAAACATGTATTCAGGAGCACCCCCAACAAAGAGAATAAAGACATTATAGAATGAATTGAATTCCTTGAAAATGTACCAATATTATCCCAAGCTTCTAAGCATTAGGTTGCACTGTGCTCATAGGTATAACAAGGATCACATACATGGCTGGAAGGAAGTTTCAGGAAGGATTTGTTTCTAGGAAATGACTTTATGTTAATCACAGGGTATGAATCTAGTGGTGAATAAAATGCACTTTGTTGAAGAGAAAACATAAATCTCTGGGAATCAATGTGCCCCATTGTCCAACACATTTCCATTAGGAACAAATAGATATAAATTAATCCAAGAAAAAACAAGCATTTAGATGATTAGTACATACTAGTAATGAAATTACTAATCATTTAGATGATTAGTACATATACTAATATGTACAAATATGTACAAATATGTACATATTTGTCACATTTATGGAAGTTTTCTTTCCTGATTGCATTACAAAATAACCCTGTAAAATAGATGGAACTTGGTATTCTTGGATTAAGCTTCTGTAAGCCATGATCCCAAAATTACACTGCTTAACAGTAAGTAATAATGCATGGTGCCTGTTATGGTCTCATTGTTTTAAATAACTGCAAAATCAAACCTCCAATCTTCCAACTCCAAATAAATTCAGTAAGACCCTCAGGAGTACAGGACCCCTTTGAAATCAGCATTTAAGATTATAAGGCAAGGCATCCAGCTGGTGCAAAAAGATAATGAAAATGTTTATTTGGTGACCTGAGCTGCATTTCTGAAGACCCTCTTTACACATTTTCTTGATTAAAAAAATATTTCTTGTGTTCTTCTGAGCAGAAACCAAGAATATTGCTCAGCAACCAATGACACAGTGAGTCCCTGTTTACATGAGAGCCTCTCTAGATGTGGATGCACATCATGTGTTTATTTGCAGGAGCCTGGGCTGTATCTCTGGAGGTCACAGCACTGAAGCTCAGAACAGCTGCTCAGATTTTCCCTGTGTCACACAGGGACATGAGGAGCTGTTCCACAGCTCAATAACCTCTGATGCAATACATTCCTGCTCAGTAGTATCTGGTGCTTGTCATCACAGGCTTCTAAAAGAGAGAGAAACCAAGCATTCTGTGTATTTAACACACACATAACATAATTATGCTTATTAGGGAGCAATTCCTCCTCCAAAACCCATTTATTTATTGATGTCAGAGCAGTAACTGGAATCAAAGGTTTGATCAACTGATTTCCAGATAAGATTTAGAAAAGAAATCACCACATATTTATTTGTTCTGCAGAGTTGTGTTATACTAAAAACTTGGGAAGTTTGACTTCAGGAGTAAACTTCCCCATCCTAAATCATTTCCTTGAGACTCCAGATGTGAAGAGTCACCTGGACAGGGAATTCTCTCGAGTGCTCACCCATTTCTGTGCCTAACAGGACAACCACCAGTGCCAAAAACCTGTAACTATCCATGTTCAGTTACTTCCCCTCCCTTGGCAGAAATGGAAAATGCCTTGCCCAGCTGTGGATAAAACCCCTGAGGCTGAAGGCTCCCATACTCTTGGTGGCAGGAAGGAGCAGGGCAGTGGGGCACAGGGAAGCCACTGCAGGTGCCTCACTGTGTAGAGAGAGGGATGGAAGAGCTCCCAGGAAACAGCTCCTGCTCCCAGTGCAATAGGGAGCAAGCCCTGGTGCTGCCCAAAAGCTGCTGCTTTTCTGTGAGGCTGATCTGTATGTAGCACAAAATAAAACAGGCATTCTTCTCAAAAATGCAACAAGCAACACTCTGAGCATCTGTCAAAGACAGAGCAGTGCACAAACCCACAACTAAATGCTGTCACCTGATGCAAATCACTGCAAACAGAGAAAAAATTGGCAAAAAGAAAAAAGCTCCAGGTCCTTTTAGTAACATCTAACCTCCCTAAGTTCATGAACTCAGTTATCTAGCATTAGCCACTTGTAAAAATATTAGCTTCTGATTTTCCCTGTTTCTTCTGCTGGAGGATTAATTTCAGGGAACTTTCAGTGTTTCTTTTGATTTTAATGCTCTTAAAACAACTACTAGAAAAGCCATAATACAGTCCAAATCAAAAACAAAGCCAACACAATGAAACATTTTATTCAGACCCATTTTTGTGCTAATTACTTGGTTGTTTTCCACCAAATCTTGCACCACACCCAAGCAGGAAGAAGTACAGGGGGGCCCTATTTGTTGAAAACCCAAAGTAACATCTTGGCTCTCTGATAAATCTATTGCTTGTCTCAAAGTGCCCAAAGAGACACAAAGAAATTATTTCATCCAACCAGCTACAGAGAACTGCACCCCTCACTGAAACACTGACTGCTGCTTGCAAAACACCACTCAGAGCATTTGTTTCAAATCTGTTCTGTGCTGCATCTCCAACCCCATTTCCATTTCTGATTAGTCCAGCAGCTGTGCCTTCCTGGAACAAGACCAGATCATAAACCCAGGATGAAGCACCACAGAGCACAAGATAAAGGGAAAAGTGCCAGACACTCCATGGTGCTCCTCAAGTTTTTGCTGCTGCTGCTGACTCTACTTGAAGGACAAATGGCAACAGGAGGCAGTGTAAAATCCTAACAATGAGTAGTCCCTGCTTCACCTGTTCAGTTCACCTTCTTGCAAGCCAGGAAAAACATCTCTGACAAATGGAACCTGTAATAAATAGGTGATTATTTTTACAATTCTGGCTTTAATTACATCAGCACACCCACGCTGAGGTCAGTGAAGCTGCAGACAGAGAATCATTTGGTATCTTCTGTTAAGTGGCAAACCCCCACAAACACATACAGTGGGAAGGTGGAGAGGAATTCCTGGAGCAGTGGCTCTTGGAGAGCTGGCTATGAACCCAGAAGTCATTGCCACCTCTCTCCCCACAGCAGCTCTCAGTTGTTTTTCACCTCTGCAATTTTAATTTTAGGTAAAAAAAAAAAAAANAAAAAAAAGTCTAAATCCTCATAGATTTGCAAACAGATGTGCTGGTGGAAGTGGTTAAAGGAACATTTCACAATTCTCATCCAGCTAGAGAGTGAACTAACAAAGGCAATGCCAAGCCACAGCTTCTTTATGGAGCCACCCTGGGTAGGAAGCCAGGAGCACTCTGTACTCAGTTACTGAGCTGCTGCTGCATTCCTCAGGAGCTTTCCAGAAATCCCCCAGGAAAAGTACTCAGTCTAGTACTTTTTCCTCATACAAAGCTGAAACAACAACTTCCTTCTGCAGAACTACTTAAGAAAGTCCTGGAGCCCTGACCTGAACTGGTCAGTGTCACTCCTTTGCACATCCTCTGCAACAGTTGTAAAGGAATATTATTTATTTCAATGTAAGTCCAGCTTTGTAAATTTTTTGTATCAGTGGTGTATCTAGAAATCATTGTCACTCTGGAGCTGTTCTGAAGTGGGAGTTTTATGGCATTTTTTTTCTTTCAAAGAACGTGACAATATATTTTCAAAAGCAAACAAACTTATGAGCAGTTTTCATATAAAATGCATTTTTAATTCTGTTTACATATCTTAGAGCCAAAGTTCTTTTTATTTCTGTGATCCAGACTACATCTGCCACTTCTACAAATAAAAAAATTGTTCAAAGCTTAGTGAATAGTTTATTTCATTGCTTGGTAGGGCAGCCCCACTTACCACTGAAATTCTCCATTAATTCTCTGCACAAACTGGGCCTATGGATAAGGAAATTGCTACAAACACTTCCATCAGCCTCATCAGAAAATATTGGAAACCAACTGTCTGACAGAAAAGCAAACTGTGTCTCATTGGTGGCATGCAACAGCCAAAAGAATTACAAGGAAACAGGACTTCTGTAGTTGTTCACCCTACTTCGTTTGTACCTTGATCACTTGTCAGAGGCTGCAGCAGAAATCTGGTGCTGAGTTATGCAGGGGTTATTGATCCCACACATAATCCTCTGGAAGTGGTTTTTTTTGGGATGTTGTTTAAGAGTGTATTTGAGACAGCTTATATTGGTTTAAATAGAAGGCATAGAAACCACCACTGTGTATTCTATTTCTTTTTGCCAACTAGATTTTCCAGTGTTCTCTAGAACTATCTCCAGGCTGGATATTAAAGATGGGAAGAGGAATCAAGGTATCAAGGTCATGATCTTACCCATAGTACCAAATAAGGTTCTGTTTTTATCTTCTGCCTACATATAAATAAATAAAACAGCTCAGTCATACCAAGGTGTGCTGGTCCTTTCAGGGTAATTCTCACACTGCGACTCCCATGGGGTACAGCGATCACAGTTTCTTCCCCTAGGAAAATGAAAAACTGTTTTAGAAGTTATCCTTCATCAGGGAATTTGTACATCACACAAATAGACTGAAAACTGTCAAGTGTGTCTAAGAAAACATTTCACAGCTTTCACAATTTTTCTATTAAAAATAACATGTTATTTTATTAAGTACAGTGTGCTGAGTCTGTTTGCTAGGTCATGCAACTATTCTGCAAATGGACCTGTAAATCTTGCTTGCTCTTGGAAAATAATTTCCTATTAACAATCAGAACTGAAATGTCAGTAGTGTATTAGGAACATATTTACACTCTGTTGTCCTAGTTTTATTTCCTAATCACTGAATTGACATAAGGAATCTGCTAAGTAGTCCTTCCCCCTTACAAAAATCTGCAGCTGTTCAGTCTCATTTTGCCCACACCTCATTTCCTGCTGCAGGTCACAACTTTAATAAGTGGCAGGACTTACAGGAAATAAATCATCTACTTAACACTAACCCTTAACCAATTACAGACCAGTTAAGAGAAAATATATAATAGCTATAAGGTATATGTTATAACAGTGTCTGCATCTAACTTACCCATATAAGATCATTCCTTCCAGTAAGAGGCTCAATTTAAAACAAACTATAAACCCAACCAGCCCCCAACAGGACATGTCAATACAAAACAGCTTTTGGCTGCCTGAAAGGCCTCTTCATATATAAATGTATAAATGTGCAACACACTTTCAGTGCATTTTAAAAAGGCAGAAAGTCATTACTTTTCATTTCAAGTGTAACAAGTCTGTGATTTGCCCGAGCAAGCTGAGTTACCAATGAAAGACACAGACTGGAGACCCTCACACCAGCAGAAGCAGTGCTCTCAGAAAAGGGCACCCACAGGGACACCCACAAAGGGAAGAGAGGAGCAGCCAAGGAGGAGAGCATCAATGTGCTGTCACCCACTCCCATCGTGGTCCAGCTGCACTTCTTCTGTAAGGCAGGACCTGCCTCGTGTGCCCACTGCAGGTACCCCCTGCCCAGGATGCTCTCTTTGGGGGTGGAACTGCTGCAGCTTCTTCAGTGGCTGTGCAGAGGAAGTTCCTTATTGCAGGTTTAAAAAGCAATGTGTGTAGAAGGTCAGCGATACACTGGCTCCAGAATTACTCATAAAATATTGAGGAAGAATAGCTGAGTTTAGTTTTAGCTAAAAAACAGTTAAAGAATGTTTCTTTCCACTTCAAACCAGACCCCTTTATAGTAGATGCTAAATTATCAGCTTCTGGTTTACATCTCCTTAGCATAAGCACGATTTCCTGCCAAATGTTCAGAATACTTCAAGCAAATACTGCAATTATTTTTTCTGAAATAAACACCTTCTTATGTTACAGTTTTTATATCGTCAATTTCTAGGAAGGACATTTAAATATAACAATTTATTTTGGATGTAATAAAATATGAGCTTTATTAATTTCATACTTGGGTATTCCACCAGAGTGAAAAATACTACAGTAAAACAATAATACAACTAAGGAGTCCTGGAAAAAACATTAACTACTGAACCACTTAATATCCTTTTGCATCTTGGTTTTTCATCAGAGGAATTGCTAAAGATAGCCAGGAGGTAGTGGGTGTGTGTATCTTTAAAGTAAGGAAATAACTCCTGAATTCACATGTGCTCAACAGTATTTGAGAGAAAGCAGGTCTGAGGGGCCCGTCTGTCCTGACTTGGTGGGGAATTGTGTCCCACCCTGATAACAACCAACCATCGGTCACGGCACAAAACCTCCAGTCAAAGTTGGACCGTGACCGGCTCAGAGCACAGCACTGCTGCACTGATGGGGATCCGAGGGCAGCCCGAGCTCTGTGGGCACAGCCCAGGGTTGCAGATGTGCACAGATGTGCGCAGATGTGCAGGATGCTCCTCTGGAGAGCAGCCCGCACCTCCCCACAGGCAGCCCCGCTGAGCCCTTTCCAGGATGCCTCACATTCCTCCAGCAGTGCTACAGACATTCCACCCTCACCGAGGCACTCTCTGATATGGCCCAAAAGTCTCACGGGGGTGCTAAATTTGGTGTTTCTCTGCGGCAGAGACAACATTACCAGAAAGTGTTTTATTTGCGTTAGAGATGACTAAGCTCGCCGCCACGGCAGCAGCCAGCCTCTGCAGCCCACAGACCTGTCAAGGAGTCTGACAGCAGGAGATTTTTGTAACCTGACTGAGATAGTTATGACCTAGGGCAGTCCTTCCTTGAGATGAAGTAAATGACAGGAAAAAAAAATAAATGTGAGATTTTTGGACTTCTGAACAGAGATGAGGGTTTGGAAGAAATGGGACAGAACCAACCGTAAGGGACTCCTCCTTCTCCTCGGGACAGCTCTGAAACAATAGTTATGGTTGTCCAGGTCTGCCATCCAAAACCATATATTCCAAAGGTCTCCAGTTCTCAGCTGAATGCAATTCATACTCTTAAAGAAACACAAGGCTCTGTCAATTGCTGACCTTTGTCTAGAAATGCTGAAAACAAATTTGCCCAAAACCATCTGGAACACGCAGAAGCACTAGGCTCTAACATCTGAGCTCAGATTAAGGCCCACCTTAAAAACTGAGAAACAAGTAAGATACTGTCTCTCTGTCCTAACTCTGCTTCTAGGGCAGGGATTCCCAACAGCACGTGAGCATCTCCACTCTCACCCAGGGGTTCTCTCAGCAAATGTGTGCACACACTACACACAGCACTTGCTGATTAAGCTCCTGGATTGATTTTACTTTAGATGGCAAGGTTTGATCCTGTTTCTATGGTGTTAATGTGGATTTAGATTTTGGATCTCAGTGAGAGCAAGATCAGACTCCCTGCTATGGTAAGACTGGGAGCTAATCCCCAGGATCAAAATAAAGGAGCCACATTCCTAAACTCAATCCAATTCAGCAGGTTTTATTTATTTTTCCATGTGGGCCATGGTGGACCCATTTACTGCTTCACATACGGGCCAGTTGGGATTTTTTCCCTCTCTCCTCTTATAGCAGGCCAGAGGGTTTATTTCAGGTCTATAAAAAAATGTTTCTTTCTATGCATTTGCTCAGAACTTATTTGCTGGTTCCCTGGTTCTGACCAAAGACCTTCATGCTCTCCAAGTACAAACAATAATCCAGGAACAGCCACAGCACACAGGAACTAAAAATCTCAAAGTATTTGGAGTCTTATTGTAGTGGCTTCCCTCATCCACTCTGGCATCAGGCATAATTTCAGAAGACACTGCTGCTGGGCTTTGTGCTGATCTGCCTAATGAAACAATCTGGGCAAAGTCCAATACATTCACTGGAGAAAACACAAAAGACATGCAGTAAGCAGCCCCTCAGGAAAATGGATCTCCAAGAAATGCAGTGCAAAATAAGTAATGAAAGAGCCAATGTTCTTACAAATAAATTTCTTCAAGACAAAAGAGACCATGAAAGTAAAGAATGTTTCATACTACCAATAACAGCCTCAAGTACACCAAGCAAACTAAAGGGATGTCGAGACTGAAACTGTTGGTGCTGAGCACCCACACCACAAAATTGCAGGTGCCTTGTTGGGACTAATTCTAGTCTGAGCCCATGGACTGTATATTCTGTAGCTGCTGAAGAACATCAGGTGCTTTTTCTGGGACTCATCTTCTGGTTTAGCTTCATCTAAAAATTTCTTGTTTATACTCTCCAAGAGTATAGATCTCTGTGGTGTGAACTGATGAATAGTATGTTAGGGCCATGATGAAATTTGCTTCGAAAAACATGCTCCTTACAAAATCTGAAATGCTAATGCATTGGCATTCTACCCCTCTCCACACACAGTTTTCCTGCCAAACCAGCCCCAATCCCCTCCTCTGGCTCCACACACAGTTGATTTTTCCCCTTCCTCTCCAAGTGCTTTTGACTCCATCTCCCACCCAGATTCCTTATCTAATCTCAGTCTTCTTCTCTTCCTCTTTTCCTTGGCTCAGTGTGTGTGTACAGCCAGTCCTACATCCTCCACCCACCTTCTCCTATCTGCCTTTCCTCCACTGCACAAACTAATGGCAAATTTTTCTGTTCATCTCATCTTTCCCTCTCACGTGATCTCATCACTCCCCATCATAGGTCTGAAGCTCAGGAGAATGGAAGCTCTCCATAAAATCTCTCCTGAATGCCTGACTGTGAGGTAGGAGGCATCATGGGGTTCATCCCATGGCACCTGTTCCCCACTGCAGTAAACCAGAAAGCAAGAGCAACCTCAAGGAAAAATTTTAATAGTTTATTTCTGGAAGAGCAACATGTTAATGTATTCTAAGGAGGCTGCACACGTATGTTCTGTTTGCAGTTAGGACTTGCAACAAGCTAGAGAACACTTAAAAGGATAAGTTTTCAGAAATTTCAGCTGTTAACATCCAAGAAGATTCCAGAGAAAGTGAAGGAAAAGGTTGGGGGTTTCTTGTAAAGGTTGTAGTAAAATATGTGTTGATGTTCACAGACATTGCAAAAGACTTATCCATGACCAGAAGATCATTGCCTGCCAAATTTCAAATCCCTGATCTGTGATCAAGTCCAAAAATGGGGGGATGTTAAGATACGTTAAAAAAAATGTTTTAAGAATGTTTTGACAGTGGGAAACAACATGTTTTTCTCCTCTGTGTCCTTGGAATGTGCCGAGTTGTTTTGGCTGAATTTTCTCCAAAACACATAGCACCTGGCATGAGAAGTTTCTGACACAACTGTCAAATTTTGGCAAATAATCTTTTGTATAAAGTGAGGTATCAGGCCACCTTGATAACTGGGGCTGCTAGCTCCATGTATATTGATTTCAAAGGGGGGAAAAAAATGTGAGGCAGGAAGTTGCCACAAAGTTGAGCTGGATGATGGCACAGAAGAGGGAGCTGTGCCAAAGGCCTCTGTTTAGATAAACGACCAAAGTGAAATTAGGTTTTTGGTTAAAAATGCTTGGGGATGATGACTTACAAACAAGTGAGAAGAAGTGACCAGTGGTATATCACACAGGTGCTATAGGAGACAAAGGACATGGCAAAAGGAAATTCAGATACAAAGCCATCTCCAGGGAAAGCTTTTATAAGGAGCTCTTGAGCAAAACATTAAAAAAGGTAAAACTTGCAAGTAGCTTGCAGTTTGGGAGTCAAATAAAACCAGATTAGGACAAGTTTGTGCCTTCAACTTCACCCCCCATTGAACCAGCATCCTTTCTTCTTTGTTGGTATCAGAACCAGGACACTTTCCTACCATTTCTTGCCAACAATGGTGCAAAAAGGAGATATGAGGGCCCAATCCTACAATATTTCCATGTGCACAGAGTGCAGTGGAGTTAATGGGAGTTCCATGCATACAGTGCTAGAAACATCAGGCCCATGATATCTCAGTTCCCAATGGGATGATACATTTTACAACCTATTACACTTTTTGTTTGAATATCATTAGTCAAACCTTTAATCATTTTACCAGAATGTTGGAATCTGGCTTGCTGACAGAAGGTTAACTTACTTTGTCTTTCAAAGGCAATTAAGTGTTAGTGGAAAAAATAAAGAGCTTTTGAAATGACTGTTCATTTCATATTTGCAAAACAGTAAGCTCCCTTTCAGTGCTGTTCAACTTTCTGATCAAAGGCATTAATTTAATGTAAAAATATATAAAAAAGATAATAAAACAAAATTAGTCCTTCATGAGTAAACAATTGCTATCAATGCCTAAATGCCTTTGTTTCAAAGTAAGGACTAAGATAACCAAGTACTTTTGTTTTCCTTTTTTTTATACCAAAATCTTTGGCTCTTGCTTTCCTTCCAGTTCTTTAATTTGCTTCATTGAACAGTAACATTTACATCCTGCTCAGAGCCTTAGGCTGCCTCTTAAACACATGTCTGTCATGTGTCAATATTTTCTCAACACTAGCTCTGAAAGCTTCCAAATGACTCTCCAGTAGATAATGTGCCTCCCTTCCCTGATATTTCACCACAAAGAAAGGATGGCTTTATTCCCACATTTCATTCACACACAGGATGGTTATACAGAATTCATTGCATAGTGCTGAACAACGTGACCCAAAAAAAGGTTTTGGCACCATCACAACACCAAGAAAAACATCAAGTTCTGAATTTAGTAGCGTGTGTACCGCTTTGCTTATGCCAGTGGTAATTCATTCATATCATCCAGCCTACTGCAGCACAAGATAAACCCAAAAGTTGGCAAAACTGACATCTTTCCTCAGAATAGTATTTCTTGGCCTTGAAATTTAAAGGACTCTTAAAGAGACACTGAGTTATGACAGAGGAAACAATGAACCGTGGGCATTCTTCACAACCTTCAAGGCAACAGGAGAGACCTTCCACCAAGTGATGCCAGCTGTACTCAGCTCTTACCTGAGCCAGAATTCCACAAGTGAAATTAATATTTTCTGTCACAAAATGACAGCTTCAAAACCAGATCCCTTTTACCACTCTGTCTTTACTGTCCTTCCAGCCTAAGCAGAAATTAAATGCAAAACTTTTTATTTCACTTATCGTGAGCTATCCAACCAGAGCCACCAATCCAACAAGCTTATTTTGGGTTGCCTTAGAACCAGGAATCATCCTTCTCCAGGAGAATCTCTTTGCTGTCAAATTGGAGCAGACAATGCAATTCTGTTCAACTCCAGCTGACATTCACATCAGAAAGGGAAAGAGCTATTTTGTGCATGTCTGTCTATATCTAAAAGCACAAAACAAATACAGCTTAGAGACACTACGAAAATATTATCCAATCTTCACTGCTTTACAAGTGTTTGCTCTGTGCTGACCAGAAGCTCTGAGCATTTGGTATGGCAAATGAATAAAAAGTGGCCCTCCATGAAAAAACACTTTTTCAGCTCATTGTAAACATTCAGGACATTTCCTCAGACTTTCAGGATGAAAAATTTTATGAATTTTTGAACTACACTCTCCCATCAATAAAAATACCTCTAGTCAAAGCAAAGCAAAGGCTAACACTGATAGATCATCTAATATGTAAAAAAAAAGCCTCTCTGACCTGTGCAAAATTATCCTGTGAATTTAGAAGCTGCAGCCACAAAACCAATCACTTTTAAATTTAGATTGTCTTTGCTATAGATATGTATTGAAGTACAGAAATTATGCACCTGCACCCAACTTATGTACCAAATTATGTACCCAACACCCTTGCAAGGCAGTGCAAGACATCACCCTGCAACAGGCATTGAGATGACAAATAAACTACTCTAAGTTTCATCCGAACTGAAGCATACTGCAAACAGGGGCATTAAAAACCCGTGGGAATAGTTATACATACTGCAACAAGATTTTAGTATGATTCACTATACAAAGCTCTTTTAAAATCAGGGCACAAGTGAAATCTTTGCAGGCTGAAATACAACAACATGAAAATACAGGTGCCTCATCCATTAAAAAAAACCCCAAACTGGTTGCATCTGAACTTTGAGCACTTATTTTAAGAACAACCTTTCTTGTGACTTTGCAGGAAGGTAATTAACCCCAAAGGCCCCATCTCCATGTGATAAATGCTCATGAAAAATACACACTGTGAGTTCAGAAGAATTAAAAATTATGTGAGGCAACTATTCATCTGATAAACACATGGGACTGTGAGACACGTGGGACACACATATGCTGTGAGATTCCAGGGAGCATCTTCTATCAGGGTGGAGACTACCAGTGTCAGAGCTGAGTCTTTGGATGGAAAACCTTGCCTGCATATCAAAACAGCTCTTCAGACTCCAGTAAAGGGTCTAATTCCAATACCTTTCCTCTTTTTTATATTTATATTTTTGCTGCTACTGAGACCTACAGAGTTACTCCCAGTAAGGTGCAAATTATTTTGAGAAAGAACAGCAAAATTTGAGCCAAGCAGACAAAAAAGAGATGGAAGTATTAATCCCTTTCACTTTGTGTTTTTTGTACCATACAATTAGTAACCTGCCCCTGAAATTCAACTGTCTTCAGACACCACAAAAAAAAAAAAAAAAAAAAAAAAAAAA